>OX235276.1:94430553-94775553 GCA_944472155.2 Trichobilharzia szidati
TTAGTGCACTCAAATTTCAGATTATCCTTGTACTACTTTGTTTGTTGTCAGTAGTCAACTGTATAGTGAATGAATATATCCATCGTGATCGCAGTCAGCCGATGTAGGATTTCATTTGGTCTAAGCTTCATGCATCTCGTATATTTGCACGCTGAACACCACTCAGTGGATTGAAAATGTATCTTTATGTATCAGTTTAACAAAGATGACTCGTTCACATGCATTGGAATAAATCCGACCTCGGAGCTGATGCTGCAGAAAATAGTGAGAGAACTTATATAAAGTATGAGTATGTGCACTGTTAGGTAGCAGACAGTACTTGTAAATAGAAATAACTGCCATCAGGAATATTTCCGCTTCAATAAATAGTTTGTATTGTTAGAATTGTGCATAAATACCTAGTTATCATCAAGTTTGCCAGTTACTCACCACACAGTCTGTGAACGTAATTAGTTTTCTCGGTTTCCGTTAAACAATGCCAACGAGAACAAAATTATAACCAGGATCCCTTTTATAATAAACAGATGAATGATATTCACTTGGATCTATCTATAAACATTGGAATTATCTGCTGAAATTTGATCTTCCATAGCACAACAGTTAGCTTTATAATTTATTATTGAATATGAAGTCTTATTTAGGACAACATCGAACTTCAGCTTTCAGATACACACGCATTTGTGAAACTGTTAGACTATTTATTTGCATTAGTCTATCCTCATTACGGTAATAGTCATCATGATATATGTTCTTTACCACGAAGCTGAGAAGAAAGTTATTGGAGTCTGCCATTCAACGAAATGCTTCCTGCGTCCACCATCTAACGCCAAATCATAAACTTCTTCGGCTAAGCACAAGACAATTTGGATAATCCTAGTCAGTGATTTAGGCAGTCATACTTGAGAGTACATATAGCACTCTCCTTCTGTATATCTGTCCTCATACACGTAAGGACTACGGTCCATCACTCTGTGCATATGACCAAGAACGATTGAAATACAGCTTCAAGTATTACAATGTACAAAATTGATGTTGTATAAGGCACCATCACACACAAGATATAACTTGCAATGGAGTTAACAAGTGTATATGATGCGTTCGAATTGTACTTCTTACTATTGTCTCTTCGATAAGGAAATGTGAACTCGCTGACACTTGCAGCACACGTTTTATGGATTGAAACAGATGTCAGTACGGTTAGACAAAGTAATAACAGATGTTACGAAACAATGAATATCTACGATACACTCTCATATTCACTACTCACTCTTCAAACATAATAGGGAATTTCTTCAAATTAAACATAAATAATAAACCATGTAAACAAATGTGTGCATATTTAATGAACAGAGTAACGAGATGTGTAAATATAGTAAGCATGATGATCAGATCAGGAAAACACTACGTATGATTTCAGTCATCTGGAGAAGTGATTTCATTCCGAATTAGCATTTGGCTGGCTGGAAGGAAACAAGGGGAAAACTGTTTTGTAAGGAGGTAGTTTAGTAAATTAAAAATGACCATCAAACCTTTTACAAGGAGGGCAAGACATTTTTACCTGTACCTTATGCTAACGTAGCATGCGTACATTTGAACACACCAATTAGTTCAGAAATGAACTCAAATTGTCAAGAGTTTGTTTGTAGAGATTTGATTCGCTTCACACTTGATCACTGATTCATGTCAGTTGGAAAACCAATGAACACTCAACAACTAAGAGCTTCGATTAACACATATCGTAAGAAAGCTTGGAATTCGTCAGATAAAATAATGATAACAATAATTATGATACTAATAATAACACCATCGAGAGAAAGGGGATGGGAAGGAAAACTATGAAATTAAAATATAACTATGCAATCGATTGGGAATTAAGCTAACATCTGTTTCCTTTTCATACTTAGATGTGGTTTCTTTAGTATATTACGGAGGCTTTAGCAAAGCCAAGTGCATCTTTATCACCTTCCAAATTATTGATTCAATTTTGATTGACGGTGGTTGTTCAAATTTTGGCCAGCTATAAAACAGGCAAAATTGTGTGAGTTCGGTAGGATATTTCGAAAAAAAATGAAAGGGACCTCTGCGCTGTCATAAAGTCAAAAATGTTTCATTATTTGATTTCAATACTGCGTATTAATCATCATGATGCTCATTTACGTTTAGTTGTATTCTCGAATATTTATTTTATTTTTTAATTTTTTTATTTCGCTTTAGTCATGTCTTCTTCTATGTTAGATGTTGACCACTTCTCTCTGGTAAGTAGTTAAAATTGAATTTTTAATTCTTAACCATGAATTTAGTAACTATTGAAGTTAATCTCATCTCATGTATTAATAATCAATTAGATGTATTAATTATTTTCCTAGAATCGAACATTATTTGCTTTATATGCTTCATTCGTGTACCCTTTGCCGTTGAACATTTTTATCCGTATGATGGAGATTTGTTGCTTAGGTGGATGATTTTGATGTGGTTGTGTTCTCTGAGCTGGATAGTCAATTTGCCAAACTTTCATCGCTCAACTAGGCGACGTCTTCAGCGCAAACATCAATTTGAAGTTGGCTTTTAGATTTCTCCACGAGTTTAATAATCATTTCTCCTGGTGACTTTGAACGTCGTGATTGGTTGCATTTGTGTGTTTTGACACCGTCCACACTAGTTGTATTGGAGCTGATTGCTTCCTTGACCTGAACTTTGACCCTTTGTCTGTGGGGTGTCCTTCTTATCACACCTCTTCGCTGTTTTTACTTATTGACACACACTGACTATGCTATTTGATGGTATTCACATAGAGACACTTCAGAATTTCACGTTTGTATACTACATTTCATTAGGCTTGTTTATTATATTTTGTATATATTGTCTAATGTAGTACCATCTTTTAGATAAATCCTGTGTTTCCGGATTTTACGCGTCACTCTGCTTGTGAATATATAATTGTCCGGTTACCCTCCCGAATTTCCTTTGGAAGAAATTGACTTAGATTAGCATACAAAAATTAGAATGCGTTATGGATTTCATTTTTCAGACAATGGTGAACCTAAAACATGCACAATTACCAGAAGTAATATTCATGTGAAATTGATTATTCCCGAAATGTACCTACACATAATCACGATTTTAGTTGACAAAATAGAATGTGAAACCATCATCAATAATCGACGCTGTCTGAGCTAGAAGTAGAAATAGTGTCACCAGATAAGCGTCTTATGGGTAAACAAATTACCTCATAAGCTGCTCGAATACATATGTGAATAACACAGAGCATTCATACTTTATATGGAATTATTCAATTTTTCATAATTTCTTGCTTTACATTCCTTTGTTTACCTGCATCATTTGTCAGCAGTGTCATTGTGCCTATTTTGGGCGAGTAGAATTCCAAAAATTAGTTTTAATTTGTGAATTTTATGAAAATACTGGTGGTAAACACGCATTCTTACTTCGATTTTGTTGTACAGTTCAGTATTGAAGGTGTCTCTTCGTGACTTTTCTACTAATAAGTCAGTTGAATGTCATCTACCTTGTATTTGGGGTGTTCGAAAGGCCCAGAAATGCCTTTTACATTGAATACTTTGAATGTGTATTCTACATACCAGAAGCATAAAAATGGGCTGATAAAGGAATACTGGTTACACCATGTAAACCCCTACGTTTGTTTATCTATCTCTCTTTGGAAATTGAATACTGCAGAAGTCAGGAGCAGATGCTGTACTAGAATTACTTCTTTAATTGGTACTCTGCATTTAATCCTGAATTGTTGAGTTCATTCCTGACCTCTTCTATAGACATATATATTCGTGTTTTTGCCTATAAACTGAGGATGTCAGAACTAACTACATTTTCTTCAATATGAAATTTAAAGTAGTTTAATCCATATTTCAGTTCATAGAAGTTAGTGAGTCGAGATCTTTAATGTTTACTATGGACCTTTACTTCTGTCTTTGTAATCAAAATGACAACTATGAGACATAAGCCTCAAAGATGCCTCATCACTGATTATATGGTTATGAACAGTATGTTGTGCTCGAATTACTATCTGGGAAATAATACTGTTCTTCTGTGTGTGATATATGCAGTAGACAAATTAACGTGAAAATGCACACTACCACAGTGTCAAGTTTAAAGCAAAGTTATTCGTCTCTACCAACCTTTTTAATCATGGTTAAGACTTTCATTGATTTAGACTGGTCTTTAATGTTGGTAGGAACTATACTGACACAAGTTCCTGTGACTGAACTTTTCAATAATATTCGACTTACATCATTTCACATATTCTTTATCACAATGTTATCGCGTCTCATACCCACAGACGTGATGTCGACTATTGTTACCTTGAAATAAATTATTGGCGAACAGAGAATTATTGCTTCCGGTGGCTTCATCAAGATCTCAGGTTACAGCGGAGCTCTAGAGGTGTAATTGCATTTAATTTAGCATTTATTTCCTTCAAAGAATTCAATAGAGAGATAAGACACGTTTTATTTTGTTTTTTATTTTAGTGCAGCTCTGAGAGCAAGTCGGATCAATGTCATCGGGAACATTATCGGAGATATTTCAAGTATATTCTGTTCAATCTGCTGTTTAAGCCGTGTGCCACTTACGGTGACTATATACTGAAAGCATACGTTCTTTTCTTTGGACATTTATGTGTAAAATGACTTCAAATGCATCCTGTGTGGACAGAGCGGATGCTTACATAGTGTACTGTACAACAAAATTGTGTGTGAATAGTTACTGTAGGAATCAAATGGAGCATTGTTGTCTAACAATAATAATAATCTACTTTATTCCTAAAACAGTACTTATAATGCAGAATGGAATTCCCAGCATTTGTCACAATATTGTATCTGCTTTAGTCAAAATATAAATAAAATTGAAAATTTAAACAAAATTAACCGTAGGAATTTGTCCACATTTACGATATAAAGTCAAAAATATTCGAATCAAGCATTGAGAATACTAAATATAATTATATTATTAATGATAATAACAGTGAGTTTGTTTCCAGCAGTATTGCCGATTCACTTTGGAAATTTTAGCATGTCAGAAATTATTGAATCTAATATTCTGCTGATATAGTATAGTGAGGGGAAATACAAAATTAACAGTTATAACACAGCTTAAATTATGTCCACACTTATGAAAAAAATAAACAAAAGCAAAAATTGAGAGGATTATAAATATAAGAAATACAATAAAAATAAAGTTTGATGCTGTAAGGGTGGAGGAAATAGTTTATTTAGTGGTGCAGACAAGGTTAGTTAGTTCATGCCTGACACTACTTTCATCACATAAAGTACGTGCTGAATATGGTATAGTGGAAATTTTATACTTAGACGTACGTGCATAAATTCTTCTGAAAAGACTTCTTGTTTTACCTGAGGAGACACAAGGTTGGCGCTGAGGGTAAAGTGAGTGCTCAAAGTCTGACGAAATTCCTTTAGCGAATTTGTTGCATGACATCAAGTGCCTATCGGTGACAATGTCAACGAAATGGCCAAATGGGATACCACTCGTTCTACGGACAGTCTTCAGAGCGCTACGAAGTATGACATAGTCTCTTTAAGCAATCCAGGAAAGAATAAGGATGAACAGTGAAGAAGAATAGTTAAGATGCACGAGTTGTCAACTGGTAAGAGGAGTGCTTGGGTTATACCTGAGTGCCTCAAATTCCTAATGTAAAAGTCAGACGTAATATTCTTTTAGAAATCGCTAAGACAGCTTAAGAACTTTTCACTCTCATCTGGACTGGAAACAGTATCATTGTGCAATGCAGTGGCTGCTGGTAATTCAACTAATTTGTACTCATAGGCAGATTGATTTGGGTCACATAAGAGTGATTAATAATTGAGAAAAAACAGCCAATCAGCTGTCACTCATTACGTCTGATGAGCAAATCGATTTTAAGCACACTTTGAACAAGTTAGCGATTCTTATCTCAGAAGATTATACTTTCACTCAAAAATATGAAGCCATAGCTTACAAAGGCATTCACAAAAGACTAACTCCTTGTCATCAGGAAACGATCAAATCGTACTGGCGTAAGTCACGCATAATGATCCACCAATCTTATTGACACAGAGAATATCCGAAGTAACCGACATAATGTAAGTGTGTATGCAGACGTGTGAAGAACAATCAGAACTTCAAAAGTATCACTAACATTCTTGCTAAGTGAATGTACACTTCAAAATACAAATGAATTTAAAACAATGTAGTCAATAGATCAGTATGAAAAGAGGCAATATAAGATATAAAAAGGAATAATCGTTATTTTCACCCATTATTAATAAAGTGACAGCCAAATTTCTAGCTGAATTCACTAATCATAGTAGTAATAGTAATAGCATGGCTGAAGCCCTATGCTGGAATTAAAGGATACAATAATAATAGCAATGAAGCTTCATGTCAGACACTATGGGAAATATGTGAGAAACATTTTCATCGTATTTAGTTTGTTCCCAAACACCTTTCTCTTCATACAGGATTTACATGCAAAGCAATAATCGGAGATATATCTTCATCTCGTTGAAGAGTTGAGCAGCGTTCACCTACAATCCGGTTAAATCAGCACGCAGGTACATTTTTAGTATACATGCTATCAGTGGACGATTAAAACATGCCACCTTTAAGTGATTTAAGGCATTTTGGTGTAAGCGATTCACGTTGCTCAGTAATTTAGGCAAGCTGCACAAAAATAAAACATGATTGATTTTGAAAGGCCTTGCACAGAGTTGACCGTGATGTCATTCGGAGACTGGTTCAACACAGAGTAGGGCAGTACCCCAAATCCACATCAAGCTCATCGAAGAGTTGTCCTCCACTCAGAGGGGTCTAAGGGAATAATTTTAACATTGACCTTGGTATTTACAAATGCATATGCATCAGTCGACATAAATAGGTGGGAGATGGTTGAATCTAATCTTGCCTGGTTGAATTAGTTAACAAACCTCCGCTCACGAAATCTCACTTGTACGCTTGATCACTGACGAACCAGGAGACTCTAGTAGTAATCAATCGTGTACAAATCGTGTAACGAAAATAGCCAGAATTCAAACGCCTATGGAAGCTGACAGAAATAGTATCCTTCTCCTTGTAAATTCACCACTCAATTCATCAATCCATCCATTCACTGATTCATTCAATCTCAAAAATCACTAACTCACTCACTCTCTCCCGCTATCACTCAGCCACCCACTCACACAAACATTATTTCATTCATTCAATCCCTAATTCCTTCATTCAATCAATCAATCACTTACCGGAGAATCGAATGCATGCAGCATTAGGGGAGAAGTGCAAGTATAAAATTATCAGGACAATGGGAACCAAGGCCTCGGAAAATATGTCAACAACCATCTTCAATTATATGCTGGTCACACATTCTCCTTCAACGACTCATTTCACTATAATTCCATTGTATAGAATTTTAGACTGTGAGTGAGACAGCTTGTTGCATGTTGCTGTGGTCGAGTTGAAGTCTCGTTCACCGAGAGACCGAATGAGTAACTGACTCACCGCATAACTAACTAACTAACTATGCCGCTCAGTTAAATTACCGATAACTAACAGAGTACTTCAATATCTGAACCATTAAACAGCCACCTAGCTGACTGGCTGGTCGGCCACCTCAGTGAAGTATTGCCTAATTTACTCTCGACACTGACACACTGAATTACTGCCTTCTGATGAACTCGCTTATTCTTCATTTACAAAACGACAAACAAGCCAAAGAGATTAATACTCAGAGACATTTACACAAGATGGCTGCATGCAGGTTTCCGTGAGAGAATTGAGCTGTCGGCGTCGACACGACCATCGACAACGTAAAGAAGTTTGCCACATCCACCGACTGCTTATTCGTCGAGTAGGAAGAAGAAGAATGTGTGATGACTTTGAAAATACAAGTTTATTTAATTATCTGTTTATTTATTTATGTATTTATTGATTAGGTATAGATAGAGGAGATTTCAAGGTACACATTGGTCGCCGACTTGAAATGATGACGACAAGATTTTGTTCACGTAGGACAAAAGGCTTGTTTGTGCGAATGAAGTGTTTTGTGGTTTATTGTTTTCGACAGCCTCTGCAGCAGCCTCCTGGACACCTTCCACCGCGACATCCACGGCATCCACAACACTTAGGACAATTAGGGCATCCACCGGGACAGCCAGGACAACCACTGTTTGCTGCTGCTGCTGCCGCTGGTTCTGGAACTGGACCTGCGATAGCTGAAAATCAAGCAACAAGTTACGACATTCACTTATTTATTTATTTATTCACTCTTTCTTTCTTTCTGACTACCTTCCCACCTTCCACCCTTCCTTCAATTCTGCATTCGTTCACCATTCCATTAGCTGATTACCAGTATCACTCGCCTCGAATGTATATCACTGTGTGAGCAGGTGAGTGCCTCATTCACCCACTGACTCCCCGACTGACTGACTGGAGCTGTGAGTAAATGAACGACTGTCTGACTGAGTGAGTGAATGAGTCAATGAATAATGAAGTGTGTTCTCACCTGCTTTTCATATATTTGTGTCAGTTCAAGCACACCTCCTTATTCGGTAGCCTGTGTGATTGTGTGACGAATGAATTGAAATACCCAGTAGGCTACATTGAATGCACTCACTCACCCACACTTACTGTCTCCCAATCATCCATCTAGACATTGTCGTGATATAACAATTATTATTAACAATTACAATAGTAATACTATCAGCGATAGCGTGAGAAGCAATTATACTGGAATCCGTCTATGTTGTTGCAGTAGTAGCAGTGTGCCGTTAGTATTGATAGTATTATTATTATTATGATCAGGAGGTAGTAGTAATAAAAATAAAAATAATAGTAGGATTAGTGATATCAGCATTATTAGTGTAAGTAGGAGTGGTGCTAGTGGAGTCGACAAATCTATGCATTAGGAGAGTGTTTAAATGCGTGCATGGGTGGAGGCGAGGAGGTGATTTGTTTGATTGACTATCTGATATGTGGCGAAGAGATGAGGATGACTTACCTCCCATTTCGAACTCAAATGATACAACCAGTACAACTAAGACGACGAGCTGAAATGAAAGAAGTGACCATCAGGAAGGCATACAATATTAGACAAGAGTATTCCAACATACAGTGAACATCTGCATTGTTGTGTTTTACTGTCAACTTGAAACTACTACTTGAAACTTACTCCCACCTTCCTATTTATACTCAAAGTTCAACTGTAAAAAGCGAGCGAACACGTGGTCACACTCAAACACAGGTGAATGACCAACCAACCAACGAACTAACCGAATCAATGAACACGCGGAATGTGAGTTTCATTCACTTATTCGCGCTTATCCCTCATTCGACACATCATGGCTTCATTGATTGATTGGTTAATTGATTGATTGATTGACCAAGTGACTGATCGAATGACTGAATGATCGCTTGATTGGATTCTCGGTTGGTCGATTGGCCAGTTGTTGGTTGTTTTGTGCGTGGATTGACTCTTCCCTTTTACATATTCACTCTGTGATGAGGAAATAATTTTCGTATTTGGTACTCAGTCTGTCAGGGAATCAGTTCGACTGAATGTTTGCTTCTTCTTCTCCTTTTACTAATTCCTTCCTTCCTTCGTGCGATCATTCGTTCGTTGATCAGTTCGTCGGATCATAGTTGAGTTGTTTGTTCGGTTAGTTAGTCAGTTAGTTGGTTCGTTAATCCAAATAAAGAGGTTTATTTTAATGATAATCCTACAGTGATGCAGTATTTCCAACTGGATTTGTGTTGTTAATACGGCATCATTGTGTGATTAATAAAATAAAATAAAATAATCTGATTTGGAAATGCATTTTAGCACACTGCCCAAATTCCACACTTAAAATAATTAGTTAGTTATTTAGTTATTCAGTTGGTCGGATATTCAGTCAGACAGTTATTCAGCCATTTATTGACAAAGTAAGTTAGTTATTCAGTCACTTATTTATTCAGTGTTTTCGTCAATTGCCCAGTTACTTAAATATTTAGTTAGCTAGTTAGATAGTTAGTTGCTCGATTCATCGTCACATCTTTCTCCTCGTCATGCTTACTTTGAATATACCAAAATGAATGTTGTTGAAAACTTATATTGGCTTATGAATCAGACACTGGGTGACGTGATGTGAAGAGATGTGATGTGATGTGATCTGGTGTGTTACGGTTAGATGACTGTGTAACCATGACATGTAGTTGGATGAATTCTAGCAGAGCTGGTGAATCGAAGACTGGTGGCTCATCGATTGTTATTTCATGTTAAGGATTAAGATGATGTTGATGACAAGAACACTGGTAAATGGTATCTGTCTCCAGTGCAGTGAAATACATTTTCGGGGATACACTATCTTGAGAAGTAGGATTGTCTCCAGCAGGAGAGTGAATGAATCTCATTTACTTGTATCTTAGAACGAAACATTCAGTTCAGTTCACACTCACAGATGGACAGACAAACAGACAAACGAATAGACTAAAGTCAGCCTGACAGACCGATAGACAGCCAGATAGCTAGACCTCAGACACACACAAACAAAACTTACGAGCACAAAAACAATCACACAAACACACTTACGCTCACACTGCCCAATAGTTATTCGCCTTCCGTCACGCTATCATACACTGTAAACACACACACCTTGCAAGCCGCATGTACACGAATCAGTTTCAGACAGACAGCTATGCAAGTAGGATAGTCGTGTGAAATCGCGACAACCACCAATTGTTCATCACTTGAATCACCTCACCAATAGCATCTCCTGACATTCGGATTTCTGTCACGTCAACTGGACCTAGCTAGCTGGGACACATATTATGTTTGTTTATCCGCTCAACTGAGATAACCTTGAAATCATCATCATCAGTAACAGCAGCAGCATCCTACTACCAACTCCACTGACACCGTCACCATATTGACGGATTCAGAAGAATAACCAGCAGCAGGCTGTCGAGCATTGTCGAGAATCACCATCAAATAACCAATTATGCCAGTCACAATACCTGTGATGATAATAGTTCTACTAAGAATAATAAAATTATAATAGTAGTCATAATAATATTGACAATATTATTGCCAATAACAATTGGGTAATACTTTTGACTGTGGTATTGTAACAACAGAAAGCAAGACACGGGAGTAAAGGTGTATTTTTCTTTATTCAAAGCGCTCATCATAGATCCTCAGCTTTTATATTGGTTAACCAATCAATTCGTTAACTGAGCGTGTGATTTCGGTTCATATCAAACGACATGGAATAGAATGCTCAAATATATACAGTATTCTATTGCCGATGCAGTAGTGAACTGTAGGATAGCAGTCTGTCTCTAGCATCAAATTGAATGTGTAAATACATACATTGTATGCAGAACTAAACAGTGAAAATAACATTCCGACTCCAACATGAAATAGAATGTCCAAATGGATTTATCGTATTCCGTTTTGCTATGCCAAACCGAACTGTGTGAACATAGGATAAACATCATTACATGCATTACATCATTACTAAGCAGTATAGTGAGCGAGCAGTGCTTGCTTGCATTGTAAACACATTTAGATGCGTTCTTGTCATCAACATCATCTTAATCCTTAACATGAAATAACAATCGATGAGCCACCAGTCTTCGATTCACCAGCTCTGCTAGAATTCATCCAACTACATGTCATGGTTACACAGTCATCTAACCGTAACACACCAGATCACATCACATCACATCTCTTCACATCACGTCACCCAGTGTCTGATTCATAAGCCAATATAAGTTTTCAACAACATTCATTTTGGTATATTCAAAGTAAGCATGACGAGGAGAAAGATGTGACGATGAATCGAGCAACTAACTATCTAACTAGCTAACTAAATATTTAAGTAACTGGGCAATTGACGAAAACACTGAATAAATAAGTGACTGAATAACTAACTTACTTTGTCAATAAATGGCTGACTAACTGTCTGACTGAATATCCGACCAACTGAATAACTAAATAACTAACTAATTATTTTAAGTGTGGAATTTGGGCAGTGTGCTAAAATGCATTTCCAAATCAGATTATTTTATTTTATTTTATTAATCACACAATGATGCCGTATTAACAACACAAATCCAGTTGGAAATACTGCATCACTGTAGGATTATCAATAAAATAAACCTCTTTATTTGGATTAACGAGCCAACTAACTGACTAACTAACCGAACAAACAACTCAACTATGATCCGACGAACTGATCAACGAACGAATGATCGCACGAAGGAAGGAAGGAATTAGTAAAAGGAGAAGAAGAAGCAAACATTCAGTCGAACTGATTCCCTGACAGACTGAGTACCAAATACGAAAATTATTTCCTCATCACAGAGTGAATATGTAAAAGGGAAGAGTCAATCCACGCACAAAACAACCAACAACTGGCCAATCGACCAACCGAGAATCCAATCAAGCGATCATTCAGTCATTCGATCAGTCACTTGGTCAATCAATCAATCAATTAACCAATCAATCAATGAAGCCATGATGTGTCGAATGAGGGATAAGCGCGAATAAGTGAATGAAACTCACATTCCGCGTGTTCATTGATTCGGTTAGTTCGTTGGTTGGTTGGTCATTCACCTGTGTTTGAGTGTGACCACGTGTTCGCTCGCTTTTTACAGTTGAACTTTGAGTATAAATAGGAAGGTGGGAGTAAGTTTCAAGTAGTAGTTTCAAGTTGACAGTAAAACACAACAATGCAGATGTTCACTGTATGTTCGAATACTCTTGTCTAATATTGTATGCCTTCCTGATGGTCACTTCTTTCATTTCAGCTCGTCGTCTTAGTTGTACTGGTTGTATCATTTGAGTTCGAAATGGGAGGTAAGTCATCCTCATCTCTTCGCCACATATCAGATAGTCAATCAAACAAATCACCTCCTCGCCTCCACCCATGCACGCATTTAAACACTCTCCTAATGCATAGATTTGTCGACTCCACTAGCACCACTCCTACTTACACTAATAATGCTGATATCACTAATCCTACTATTATTTTTATTTTTATTACTACTACCTCCTGATCATAATAATAATAATAATACTATCAATACTAACGGCACACTGCTACTACTGCAACAACATAGACGGATTCCAGTATAATTGCTTCTCACGCTATCGCTGATAATATTACTATTGTAATTGTTAATAATAATTGTTATATCACGACAATGTCTAGATGGATGATTGGGAGACAGTAAGTGTGGGTGAGTGAGTGCATTCAATGTAGCCTACTGGGTATTTCAATTCATTCGTCACACAATCACACAGGCTACCGAATAAGGAGGTGTGCTTGAACTGACACAAATATATGAAAAGCAGGTGAGAACACACTTCATTATTCATTGACTCATTCACTCACTCAGTCAGACAGTCGTTCATTTACTCACAGCTCCAGTCAGTCGGGGAGTCAGTGGGTGAATGAGGCACTCACCTGCTCACACAGTGATATACATTCGAGGCGAGTGATATTGGTAATCGGCTAATGGAATGGTGAACGAATGCAGAATTGAAGGAAGGGTGGAAGGTGGGAAGGTAGTCAGAAAGAAAGAAAGAGTGAATAAATAAATAAATAAGTGAATGTCGTAACTTGTTGCTTGATTTTCAGCTATCGCAGGTCCAGTTCCAGAACCAGCGCAGCAGCAGCAGCAAACAGTGGTTGTCCTGGCTGTCCCGGTGGATGCCCTAATTGCCCTAAGTGTTGTGGATGCCGTGGATGTCGCGGTGGAAGGTGTCCAGGAGGCTGCTGCAGAGGCTGTCGAAAACAATAAACCACAAAACACTTCATTCGCACAAACAAGCCTTTTGTCCTACGTGAAAAAAATCTTGTCATCATCATTTCAAGTCGGCGACCAATGTGTACCTTGAAATCTCCTCTATCTATACCTAATCAATAAATACATAAATAAATAAAGAGATAATTAAATAAACTTGTATTTTCAAAGTCATCACACATTCGTCTTCTTCCTACTCGACGAATAAGCAGTCGGTGGATGTGGCAAACTTCTTTACGTTGTCGATGGTCGTGTCGACGCCGACAGCTCAATCCTCAATTCTCTCACGGAAACCTGCATGCAGCCATCTTGTGTAAATGTCTCTGAGTATTAATCTCTTGGCTTGTTAGTTGTTTCATTAACGAAGAATAAGCGAGTGAATCAGTAGTCTGTGATTCATTGTGTCAGTGCAGAGATTCGACTAAGCAATAATTCGCTGAGGTAGTCAACCAGCCAGCCAGCTATATAGCTGTTTAGTGATTCAGATATTGAAATACTCTCTTGGTTATCAGTTATTTAACTGAGTCGCATAGTTAGTTAGTTAGTTATGCGGTGAGTCAGTTACTTATTCGGTCTCTTAGTGATCAAGCCTTCAACTCCACCACAGCAACAACCAACACGCTTTCTCACTCACAGTCTAAAATTCTATACAATGGAATTATAGTGAAATGAGTCGTTGAAGGAGAATGTGTGACCAGCATATAATTGAAGATGGTTGTTGACATATTTTCCGAGGCCTTGGTTCCCATTGTCCTGATAATTTTATACTTGCACTTCTCCCCTAATGCTGCATGCATTCGATTCTCCGGTAAGTGATTGATTGATTGAATGAAGGAATTAGGGAGTGAATGAATGAAATAATGTTTGTGTGAGTGGGTGGCTGAGTGATAGCGGGAGAGAGTGAGTGAGTTAGTGATTTTTGAGATTGAATGAATCAGTGAATGGATGGATTGATGAATTGAGTGGTGAATTTACAAGGAGAAGGATACTATTTCTGTCAGCTTCCATAGGCGTTTGAATTCTGGCTATTTTCGTTACACGTTTTGTACACGATTGATTACTACTAGAGTCTCCTGGTTCGTCAGTGATCAAGCGTACAAGTGAGATTTCGTGAGCGGAGGTTTGTGAACTAATTCAACCAGGCAAGATTAGATTCAACCATCTCCCACCTATTTATGTCGACTGATGCATATGCATTTGTAAATACCAAGGTCAATGTTAAAATTATTCCCTTAGACCCCTCTGAGTGGAGGACAACTCTTCGATGAGCTTGATGTGGATTTGGGGTACTGCCCTACTCTGTGTTGAACCAGTCTCCGAATGACATCACGGTCAACTCTGTGCAAGGCCTTTCAAAATCAATCATGTTTTATTTTTGTGCAGCTTGCCTAAATTACTGAGCAACGTGAATCGCTTACACCAAAATGCCTTAAATCACTTAAAGGTGGCATGTTTTAATCGTCCACTGATAGCATGTATACTAAAAATGTACCTGCGCGCTGATTTAACCGGATGCTAGGTGAACGCTGCTCAACTCTTCAACGAAATGAAGATATATTTACGATTATTGTTCTGCATGCAAATCCTCTATAAAGAGAAAGATATTTGAGAACAAACTAAATACGATGAAAATGTTTCTCACATATTTTCCATAGTGTCTGACATGAAGGTTCATTGTTATTATTATTACTAATATGATTGGTGAATTCAGCTAGAAATTTGGCTGTCAGTTGATTAGTACTCAGTGAAAATCACGATTATTCCTTTTTATATCTAATATTGCCTCTTTTAATACTGATCTATTAACTACACTGTTTTAAATTCATCTGTATTTTGAAGTGTACATTCACTTAGGAAGAATGTTAGTGACACTTTTGAAGTTCTGATTGTTCTTCACACGTCTGCATACACACTTACATTATGTCGGTTACTTCGGATATTCTCTGTGTCAATCGGATTGTTGGATCATTATGCGTGACTTAAGCCAGTACGATTTGATCGTTTCCTGATGACAAGGAGTTAGTCTTTTGTGAATGCCTTTGTAAGCTATGGCTTCATATTTTTGAGTGAAAGTATAATCTTCTGACATAAGAATCGCTAACTTGTTCAAAGTGTGCTTAAAATCGATTTGCTCATCAGACGTAATGAGTGACAGCTGATTGGCTGTTTTTTCTCAATTATTAATCACTCTTATGTGACCCAAATCAATCCGCCTATGAGTACAAATTAGTTGAATTACCAGCAGCCACTGCATTGCACAATGATACTGTTTCCAGTCCAGATGAGAGTGAAAAGTTCTTTAGCTGTCTTAGCGATTTCCAAAAGAATATTTCGTCTGACTTTTACATTAGGAATTTGAGGCACTCAGGTGTAACCCAAGCACTTCTCTTACCAGTTGACAACTCGTGCATCTTAACTATTCTTCTTCACTGTTCATCCTTATTCTTTCCTGGATTGCTTAAAGAGACTATGTCATACTTTGTAGCACTCTGAAGACTGTCCGTAGAACGAGTGGTATCCCATTTGGCCATTTCGTTGACATTGTCACCGATAGGCACTTGATGTCATGCAACAAATTCGCTAAAGGAATTTTGTCAGACTGTGAGCACTCACTTTACCCTCAGCGCCAACCTTGTGTCTCCTCAGGTAAAACAAGAAGTCTTTTCAGAAGAATTTATGCACGTACGTCTAAGTGTAAAAATTCCACATTACCATATTCAGCACGAACTTCATGTGATGAAAGTAGTGTAAGGCATGAACTATCTAACCTTGTCTGCACCACTAAATAAACTATTTCCTCCACCGTAACAGCATCAAACTTTATTTTTATTGTATTTCTTATATTTACAATCCTCTCAATTTTTGCTTTTGTTTATTTTTTTCATAAGTGTGGACATAATTTAAGCTGTGTTATAACTGTTAATTTTGTATTTCCCCTCACTATACTATATCAGCAGAATATTAGATTCAATAATTTCTGACATGCTAAAATTTCCAAAGTAAATCGGCAATACTGCTGGAAACAAACTCACTGTTATTATCATTAATAATATAATTATATTTAGTATTCTCAATGCTTGATTCGAATATTTTTGACTTTATATCGTAAATGTGGACAAATTCCTATGGTTTATTTTGTTTAAATTTTCAATTTTATTTATATTTTGACTAAAGCAGATACAATATTGTGACAAATGCTGGGAATTCCATTCTGCATTATAAGTACTGTTTTAGGAATAAAGTAGATTATTATTATTGTTAGACAACAATGCTCCATTTGATTCCTACAGTAATTATTCACACACAATTTTGTTGTACAGTACACTATGTAAGCATCCGCTCTGTCCACACAGGACGCATTTGAAGTCATTTTACACATAAATGTCCAAAGAAAAGAACGTATGCTTTCAGTATATAGTCACCGTAAGTGGCACACGGCTTAAACAGCAGATTGAAGAGAATATACTTGAAATATCTCCGATAATGTTCCCGATGACATTGATCCGACTTGCTCTCAGAGCTGCACTAAAATAAAAAACAAATTAAAACGTGTCTTATCTCTCTATTGAATTCTTTGAAGGAAATAAATGCTAAATTAAATGCAATTACACCTCTAGAGCTCCGCTGTAACCTGAGATCTTGATGAAGCCACCGGAAGCAATAATTCTCTGTTCGCCAATAATTTATTTCAAGGTAACAATAGTCGACATCACGTCTGTGGGTATGAGACGCGATAACAATGTGATAAAGAATATGTGAAATGATATAAGTCGAATATTATTGAAAAGTTCAGTCACAGGAACTTGTGTCAGTATAGTTCCTACCAACATTAAAGACCAGTCTAAATCAATGAAAGTCTTAACCATGATTAAAAAGGTTGGTAGAGACACTGTGGTAGTGTGCATTTTCACGTTATTTTTTTGTCTACTGCATATATCACACACAGAAGAACAGTATTATTTCCCAGATAGTAATTCGAGCACAACATACTGTTCATAACCATATAATCAGTGATGAGGCATCTTTGAGGCTTATGTCTCATAGTTGTCATTTTGATTACAAAGACAGAAGTAAAGGTCCATAGTAAACATTAAAGATCTCGACTCACTAACTTCTATGAACTGAAATATGGATTAAACTACCTTAAATTTCATATTGAAGAAAATGTAGTTAGTTCTGACATCCTCAGTTTATAGGCAAAAACACGAATATATATGTCTATAGAAGAGGTCAGGAATGAACTCAACAATTCAGGACTAAAAGCAGAGTACCAATTACAGAAGTAATTCTAGTACAGCATCTGCTCCTGACTTCTACAGTATTCAATTTCCAAAGAGAGATAGATAAACAAACGTAGGGGTTTCCATGGTGTAACCAGTATTCCCTTCTCAACCGAATTTTATGCTTGAGCTATGTAGAATACACATTCAAGGTATTCAAAGCAAAAGGCATTTTTGGGCCTTTCGAACACACCAAATAAAAGGTAGATGACATATAACTGACTTATTAGTAGAAAAGTCATGAACAGACACCTTCAATACTGGACTGTTCAACAAAATCGAAGTAAGAATGGGTGTTTAACACCAGTATTTTCATAAAATTCACAAATTAAAACCAATATTTGGAATTCTACTCGTCCTAAATAGGTACAATGACACTGCTGACAAATGATGCAGGTAAACGAAGGAATGTAAAGCAGGAAATTATGAAAAATTGAATAATTCCATATAAACTATGAATGCTCTGTGTTATTCACATATGTATTCGAGCAGCTTATGAGGTAATTTGTTTACCCCTAAGACGCTTATCTGGTGACACTATTTCTACTTCTAGCTCAGACAGCGTAGATTATTGATGATGGTTTCACATTCTATTTTGTCAACTAAAATCGTGATTATGTGTAGGTTCATTTCAGGAATAATCGATTTCATATGAATGTTACTTCTGGTAATTGTGCATGTTTTAGGTTCAACATTGTCTGAAAAATGAAATCCATAACGCATTCTAATTTTTGTATACTAATCTAAGTCAATTTCTTCCAAAGGAAATTCGGGAGGGTAACCGGACAATTATATATTCACACGCAGATTGAAGCGTAAAATCCGGAAACACAGGATTTATCTAAAAGATGGTACTATATTAGACAATATATATAAAATATAATAAACAAACCTAATGAAATGTAGTATACAAACGTGAAATTCTGAAGTGTCTCTATGTGAATACCATCAAATAGCATAGTCAGTGTGTGTCAATAAGTAAAAACAGCGAAGAGGTGTGATAAGAAGGACACCTCACAGACAAAGGGTCAAAGTTCAGGTCAAGGAAGCAATCAGCTCCAATACAAGTAGTGTGGAGGGTGTGAAAACACACAAAAACAACCAATCACGACGTTCGAAGTCACCAGGAGAAATGATTATTAAACTCGTGGAGAAATCTAAAAGCCAACTTCAAATTGATGTTTGCGCTGAAGACGTCGCCTAGTTGAGCGATGAAAGTTTGGCAAATTAACTATCCAGCTCAGAGAACACAACCACATCAAAATCATCCACCTAAGCAACAAATCTCCATCATACGGATAAAAATGTTCAACGGCAAAGGGTACACGAATGAAGCATATAAAGCAAATAATGTTCGATTCTAGGAAAATAATTATTACATCTAATTGATTATTAATACATGAGATGAGATTAACTTCAATAGTTACTAAATTCATGGTTAAGAATTAAAAATTCAATTTTAACTACTTACCAGAGAGAAGTAGTCAACATCTAACATAGAAGAAGATACTAAAGCGAAATAAAAAAATTAAAAAATAAAATAAATATTCGAGAATACAACTAAACGTAAATGAGCATCATGATGATTAATACGCAGTATTGAAATCAAATAATGAAACATTTTTGACTTTATGACAGCGCAGAGGTCCCTTTCATTTTTTTCGAAATATCCTACCGAACTCACACAATTTTGCCTGTTTTATAGCTGGCCAGAATTCGAACAACCACCGTCAATCAAAATTGAATCAATAATTTGGAAGGTGATAAAGATGCACTTGGCTTTGCTAAAGCCTCCGTAATAGACTAAAGAAACCACATCTAAGTATGAAAAGGAAACAGATGTTAGCTTAATTCCCAATCGATTGCATAGTTATATTTTAATTTCATAGTTTTCCTTCCCGTCCCCTTTCTCTCGATGGTGTTATTATTAGTATTATAATTATTGTTATCATTATTTTATCTGGCGAATTCCAAGCTTTCTTACGATATGTGTTAATCGAAGCTCTTAGTTGTTGAGTGTTCATTGGTTTTCCAACTGACATGAATCAGTGATCAAGTGTGAAGCGAATCAAATCTCTACAAACAAACTCTTGGCAATTTGAGTTCATTTTTGAACTAATTGGTGTGTTCAAATGTACGTATGATACGTTACCATAAGGTACAGGTGAAAATGTCTTGCCCTCCTTGTAAAAGGTTTGATGGTCATTTTTAATTTACTAAACTACCTCCTTACAAAACAGTTTTCCCCTTGTTTCCTTCCAGATTGCCTAATGCTGATTCGGAATGAAATCACTTCTCCAGATGACTGAAATCATACGTAGTGTTTTCCTGATCTGATCATCATGCTAACTTTATTTACACATCTCGTTACTCTATTAATTAAGTATGCACACATTTGTATACATGGTTTATTATTTATGTTTAATTTGAAGAAATTCCCTATTATGTTTGAAGAGTGAGTAGTGAATATGAGAGTGTATCGTAGATATTCATTGTTTCGTAACATCTGTTAATACCTTGTCTAACCGTACTGACATCTGTTTCAATCCATAAAACGTGTGCTACAAGTGTCTGCGAGTTCACATTTCTTAATCGAAGAGATAATAGTAAGAAGTACAATTCGAACGCATCATATACACTTGTTAACTCCTTTGCAAGTTATATCTTGTGTGTGATGATGCCTTATACAACATCAATTTTGTACATTGTAATACTTGAAGCTGTATTTCAATCGTTCTTGGACATATGCACAGAGTGATGGACCGTACTCCTGAACGTGTATGAGGACAGATATACAGAAGGAGAGTGCTATATGTACTCTCAAGTATGACTGCCTAAATCACTGACTAGGATTATCCAAATTGTCTTGTGCTTAGCCGAAGAAGTTTATGATTTGGCGTTAGATGGTGGACGCAGGAAGCATTTCGTTGAATGGCAGACTCCAATAACTTTCTTCTCAGCTTCGTGGTAAAGAACATATATCATGATGACTATTACCGTAATGAGGATAGACTAATGCAAATAAATAGTCTAACAGTTTCACAAATGCGTGTGTATCTGAAAGCTGAAGTTCGATGTTGTTCTAAATAAGACTTCATATTCAATAATAAATTATAAAGCTAACTGTTGTGCTATGGAAGATCAAATTTCAGCAGATAATTCCAATGTTTATAGATAGATCCAAGTGAACATCATTCATCTGTTTATCATAAAGGGCATCGCAGGTATAGTTTTGTTCTCGTTGGCATTGTTTAACGGAAACCGAGAAAACTACTTACATTCACAGACTGTGTGGTGAGTAACTGGCAAACTTGGTGATAACTAGGTATTTATGCACAATTCTAACAATTCAAACTATTTATTGAAGCGAAAATATTCCTGATGGCAGTTATTTCTATTTACAAGTACTGTCTGCTACCTAACAGTGCACATACTCGTACTTTATATAAGTTCTCTACCTATTTACTGCAACATCAGCTCCAAGGTCAGATGCATTCCAGTGCATATGAACGAGTCACTTTCGTTAAACCCATACACAGAGATTCCTCTTCAATCCCTTGAATGGTGTTCAGCGTGCAAATATACGAGATGCATGAAACTTAGACCAAATGAAATCCTACATCGGCTGACTGTGCTCACGATGGATATATTTATTCACTATACAGTCGACTGCTGACAATAAACAAATTAGTACAAGTGTAATCTGAAGGTTGAGTGCACTAAACAACTTGTTGGCTATGCCTACATTATTATTCATGAAATTGAGAATGGAAACAGGGTGAAATAATAATTTTCGAATTGAAATGGAAGTTAGAAGGTGTGAATATTGATTACAGTAGTGAAATATGCAACAATTGCACAGGACTGAAACACAATTTTAAAACAGTTATTTGAAACAAATTACAAATGTGATCAGGAAGAGCGTGGACGCAAATGTGTTGAATTGAATGAAGACAAAGAGAGAAAATTCACATACACACAGCGAACCAAAAATTAAAAACCGGAGGCTGGAGAAACATACTGAACTAGGTCCATGGTATCGTAGAGGTTGAAATGATTTCCTTTGACCACACAACTCCGCCATATCGATGTATATTGTGAGGGCATCTGCAGTAAAGAGAAGTCAATTGTAACTCACAAGAAATTAACAATTCCTATTCTGCGATTAAATTCACAATGGAATTAGAAAACGATTCATGAATGACATATATATTCAGGTTTAATGATAAGGATTGGGCAGTTATTTATTCAATTATCCCATTAATGAATATTTCGAAAATTTCAATGACTGAATATCGTTATTCTTTTTCAGGGCTGTTGTACACGCGAAACACCATGGACAAATATTCACAAGAAATGAAATGATTCATTAACCTGAGCAGAATTGTTCTCGATGTACCGTTGAAATGCCAATGCAACCTTAGGGACACTTGAGAAATCTTACTAATTGAATCTAACTGAATGGCGCTTATCAGATTGGTGATTTTTACCTCACCCCACTCCAGGGACAACAAGTTAATCCAGAGATGGAAAATGTAAATTTGTAATTGCTTCGGGCGTATCTTGCATACCTATCGACACACCCTTGTTTCTTAAGCGTCCAATGGTTGATCAATGCTAACAAAAAGCTTACATTAAAATACTCGAAAGAGGAATGTGACAAAAATTAGGGAGAGAAATAAATATCCAGATAAAGCAAAAAATCAGGAATTCAAGCAAACCAAGTTTGATTGGAGAAAAATAAATTCAGTTCACCTGAGTAATACAAAAAAATAATTATAAGGAAACGAACTTCAGTATATAATGACGAAAGATCCAGTTGACCACCAGTGAAATTGATAACAGTTGCAAACATGGGATGTGTGAACAGTTTCATGAGATGAGATAACATACCAAAAAATATCATTTCTCAGACATTGATCAAACAAGCGTGAATAGCGGTGTGGATTGCTTCACAGGCGTTTACACAACGAAGAAGTGGTTTGTAAAGCAATCCTGATGGAATCAGAAGCCTTATTTGAAAGGTTCCAGCTCAGCTAGCAGTGATATTATCAGGACCGTAGTCAGGCAGTCTACACCAGATTGCATAGCAGCTCAAAACAATTAGTCAAGGACTTCACTGATTGGTGCCTTGTTGAAGTTATACTGCACCCCAGGTCACTGCCAATCCAATCCTTCATGACAAACAAGGTATATTGACATTCCCATCACGTAATCTGGCCATCTCAATTGATGCATTTTCGCAAACAAACAGATTAATTTCCTGCTATTTACGTAACTCCTCACGCACACCAACATCCGCATACCAGCGAACACGGCAGCATGACAGAGCATCACCGATTACCGTTTAGGTCAGTTAACTGCCTTATTTCCTCCAATTTGAACTACGAGATACCAAACATGCACACACCCACACAATCAGATTAACCTACCTGTCACCTTCCATTATTCCATGGAAATCAGAGGATACTCAGCTTGCAACTTGATAGTATTTTATGCAAAGAAAAGTGCATTGAATTGTCCGCAGATAATAAAATAAAATGAAGTATCGTTCTAGCTGCAACTTCAACTAGTACACAGAATATCATAAAAGTATTCAAATTTCTTTTCTAATGTTCTTTATAGTTTATTATTAAACTAATACTATTATTTCGTTTTCTTTTTTTATTAGTCTTTCTCTGTTTCACCTATAATCTGCGGTATTTTCTGTGAATAATATTATAAAATTATTCTCATTTAATTATCTTCATTTGATGACTTTCATTTTTTATAAAATTTGTGAATTGGTGTAGACAATCTTACATTCTGGCTTACTAGAAGACTAATTAGACTGACTGGAATGCTTTGAATGCTTAATGAGTAAAAGCTGCACAGTCAACTGAGTATGAAATCGATTTGCAAGAGAAAAACAGACGCAAATATTTCAATATAATGAAGAAACAAAGAAACAAAGAAAAAACAACCTGACAAGAGTAACAATGTTTCACCTCAGTATCACATTGCTTGCATTACTTAATTAAGATAAAATAACCGTGACTTAACTAAAGACAATTAGATGTGAATAATCTTATTAAATTCAACGCAGAAATTAACGCAGAATATAGGTGAGGCAGATAAAGCCGAAGAAAAGGAGAAAAACAAGAAGAAATTGTAGTACTTGTAGTAGTAGTATTATTAGTGGAGGTACTATTAATTTGTTAATAAACCATGAGAAAGATCAGAAAATAATTTTCGCTCTTTTCATGATTTTGCAAATAGAATTGTGAATGATATTTTTGGATACTTGTGAAAATAGGATGCTTTTTGTACTGCATGACATACTATCAAGTTCCAAGCTGAGTATTCTCTGATTTCAATGGAATAATGGAAGGTGGCAGTTTAGTCACGGTTATTTTGTCTAAACTGAGTAATATATGCAATGTGATTCTGTGCTGATCTTTTGCTAGTCTTGTCTATTTGCTTTTTCTTTGTTTTTGATTTTTGTATGTTAAAATTATTTTGTTTGTTTTTCTCTTCTAAACCGACGTTATACTCAGTTCAGTGTGCCGTTTGCTTATTCAGCATTCAATGTATTCCAGTCAGTCTAATGTACTTCTGGATAGCCAAAATGATTGAGTACTTTTACCAATTTATATTTTATATTTTGTTTTTTTATTGTCAGGTCTAATGCAGTGTTGACAGTGGTAGTGTGAGTAATCCTGAATAATATAAAATTTTTAAGGTGGTGACAATGGCGTTCACAACCAATGATTGTCAGTTTAATATTGCCGAAAAGTATAGAAAATAAGAAAAAACAACCACAAAACTAATAATTACATGATGATTAATGACAGGACAATTTTGTACTACTCATAGTGCTAATAAAGTCGGAACCAGTGGATACACAATAGAAGGAATATAGTAAAGTACAAAAAAGTAAGCCTGTGGTATTAATTTAAGTAGCTATCAGAAATTAGCAAATAATCTTCGTCTAACGGCCTTAAACTTAATCCTTCCAAATGTCAGACCATTAATTTCACTTTCCGATGTAAACGAAAGTTAAATGAAGCCGTTGCTTCCAATGACCCTTGCAAAATCGATGATACTGAAATGGAAACCAAGTCTGAAGTTAAGTATCTTGGCTAAATTCTCGCTTCTGACCTATCTTGGTCCTCTCATGTCTTAGCGATTTCTAAAAGAATATTTCGTTTGATTTTTTACGTTAAGAAGTTAAGGCACTCGGGCATAACTCAACCACTCCTCTTACAGTTTATCAACTCGTGTATTTTACCTATTCTTCTTTATTGTTAACCCTTATTCTTTCCTGGATTGCTTACTTCGTAGAACTCCGAAGACTGTCAGTAGGACGAGTGGTATCCCATTGAGCCATATCGTTGACATTGTCACGGATAGGCACTTGATGTTATGCAACAAATATGCTAAAGGAATTTTGTCAGACTGTGAGCACCCATTCTACTCGCAGCTCCAACCTTGTGTCTCCTCAGGTAAAACAAGGAGTCTTTTCAGAAGAATTTATGCACGTACGTTTAATTATAAACATTTCACTATACCACATTTAGCACGTACCTTTTGTAATGAGAATAGCTTCAGAAATCAACTAACTAACCTTCTTAGCACCACTAAATAAACCATTTCCTTCACTTTCAAAGCATCATACTTCATTGTTATTGTATTTCTTATATTATAATCCTCTCGATTTTCTCGTTATGTTTATTTTTTTACATAAGTGTGGTCATAATTTTGAGCTGTATTATGACTGTTAATTTTGTATTTCCCCTCATCATACTATATCAGCAGAACATAAGACCCAATAATCTATAACATGCAAAAGTTTCCAAACTGAATCGACAATACCGTTTGAAACAAACACATTATTATTATTGTATCTAATAATTATGTCACTAATGTGAACAAATTCCTCCGATTAATTTTGTTTTAATTTTTAATATATTTTGAGTAAATCAGATGCAATACTGTGACAAATACTGAGAATTCCATTCTGTATTATAAGTACTGTTTTTGGAATAAAGTAAATTATTATTATTTTAAGATTCACAATTATTTCTACCCTGTTATAGTTGTTACATTTAGCTAAGTTAATTACCACCCAGTTGACATATAATTCACCATTACTTGATGGGTGATTGTGTTGGACAGTACTAAAAATGGTGCATTTATGTTGTAAAATCCCATTCTATTCCCATCCTTGAATTAAATCAACCTGTCAGCCTAGCATTAATGCAACACAATTATCCATGCCTAACGTGTCTATCCCTTTATGTTTAATAAACTGTGTGTGTGTTTTACATCGATCCGTTTAGTCAGACCGTTGAACTCATGACCCAATCAGAGTATTTTGTGAACTGTTACTTTTGCTGACCCATGTCTTACTTTGTACTATTCTGTCAAGCTTATCTTATTTATTGATCTGTATTCATCTGTATCAACCTACCTGTTTAAGTAGCCAATTAAATTCTATCTTTGTGCCTATGCTCTGTCTATCTCTTGACCGCTCTCTGTTCCATGCTCTGCCTTGCTTGGGTTCATTCTTCTACTGACTACTTACCTGAACGGTCGTGTCTGATTCCGGCTAGTTCGCAATTTTGGCTTTAAGGTTATTCCATTCTGATAGCGGTACCTTGCTTTCTGTTAAGCGCTGTGCTTTGTACTCTTGAAACCGTTAAGGTTTGTTGTATATATAATTATTGATTTGATTATCAGTAGCACCGTAGAAATAGTGACCCGCTTTTTGTTTGTCCTGGACCGGGATAGCTTTTATCTACGCGTGACTTAATTTCAAGCGATATTGCGCTTACATTCAGGTTATTCTCTTTTCTATTCGAAACATCTGAGAGATATGAATAACTTTTTGATGTTCAGTGTTATTTTGAACACATTCCATTAATTACAAATTTTAATATTGCGGAAACAAGAGCACTGAAAAGATAATGTTGACTCATTTACATGGTTTATAGAATGAAGCTTATAATTTCATCATTCCCAGACCATGGTATGTCTCCATAACATGGATGACGAATTTGCTGCGTTCGGATGACGCATATTGTGACTGAGAATTTACAGTCAAGATATTAAACTATACACTGTGATTAACGAAATATCCTTCAGATAACCAAAAGGCGCATTGTTAACCTCCACTTGGCTAGATCTTAACAAGTCAACCTTCATATTGTAGTTCATGGGAATGTGCGTAGTAAATAACTTGAAAATAGTGAGGTGATGGGATTTCTTTAGGCGTATATATGCCTTGAAGTGTTTTGCAAAGAATTACACTTCTCCTTGTCAGCCAAAAAACATAATCCTCAAGTTGTGCGCAAGTGGTTAGACTATTTATTCTAATTAGCTACTTCATTCTCATATATCTCATTCTAGTGGAGAGACAGAAAGCTTCAACTGAAACAAGATCTTAGGAAGGAAAATGTTATATTTAATAAAACTAAAAAGTGATATTAAAATAATGTGTTCCGTTCACCACTCCTGTTTGAATTCCCACGGAATCGAATTCACTCTCCTGCAGCTGAAACAAAATAACACCGGAAGCAAAGTACAACTAACAATGACGCTAATCATCAGGTAATACTTCCCTTGAAGATTGAAATACAGATTAAGTGTAAACTTTATCTAATTGATTTCAACTTACCATTCCCCTCACACAAAATTAGCCATGTTCTCAAAAATTGTTATAATCCTGATACTGTCTACAACTGACAAACTGTGATCATATGACCAGTCAGTCAGCAGATCAGTCTTGATGTGCTTTTTAACTGATAAGTGATCGAGAAATGCGAGTGAATTTTAATTTCATTTTAACTTTTTTCTCAAGCATTCATCTGGCTGGTTTCATCTAACGGCAAAATCCATTTTCAAGTTCATATTCAATTGTGCAATTAGTACGAAGTTCAGAATATTCTCAGGATCAAAATAGGAACTTACTTCATTAAAACTGATGGGCATCTTCGTTCATTTCAGCCAGAAGCCATTTTATTCCATCTTCTAAGGATTGGTCTAAGCAGTTCTAAATCATTTCAATATTTCAACTTACACTTTAAAAATTCAATCCTCGTCAATTCCAATAGTTTTATTCTGTCGTTTAATTCCTCTAAAACAGTGAATACATTGTCAGTGATGCTTTAGTACCATTTTCAATGTTACATTGCAACTATATTGAATCAAATTTCATAACTATGTAAAATTACCTATGGCGATGTCAAAATCAGTGCGAGCCTTCCAGTACGCTTCCGTAATTTTATTATCGTTCAATGAGTCTGAAAGAAATAATGACCCGTTATCAAACTCATAGACAAATACATACTTGACAATATTGAAGGGAAATACCTCATACAAATACATTCAGTGGGGAATGAGATATGCACACGTAATTTGTGCGCATTGCATTTTCAATAAGTGAGTGAGGTCATAATTTAATTTATCGTCTGTTTGGCCTGTCGTCCTTACCTTCCTATAACATTCAAATTATAAATCTTCAAGAAAGAGTCATTGTCAATGCAAAGTGTCATTTTATATTCTGTTCATATTTATTTATACTTTATTTGACGATGGCTTGTTGACAACCAAATTTTTAATTATTTGCAAATCCAAGCTAGTCACGATGATCTCATTCTCTGGTAAACGTGAACTTTGGAAGTTTCTTGTAGTAGAAATGTCATTATTTTCAATCAAAGGTGAATCCCATGGAGCTTAGGGAAGAATACATTTTTAACCTTAAAATATTTTCGGTCAGAGTAAAAATTTTCGCTCACCATATGTGGATATTCCCCTCCACACACCTCGCAAATAAGCTAATTAATAATAATAACACAATCATATGATACGATTATGAGAGATAAATTGTCCCAGAAATGTCATCCAATTATGAATACTGCAACAATGTGTGTTAAATTCACTGGACTAATCCAATATCGACTTTAATTTTACCACAGCGTAAACTTTTCCACTTCGACAGTAAACGTCATCTTCACTAAAATTAACACACCAATATTTTGAAAAGCCTGACTCTCCGTCTACTCTTCTGTATGCCTCCGAGTATATAGCAAGTGCAAGTCGATCTTGATTTCACGTCATCCACAGAGTTCAGTAGGAATTGTATAATATATGTAGAAAATTATGTTTGTCAGGTGTCTATGTGTTGACGTTCAATTAAACAATCCTACGTTTCACATACAATCATCACAACGTTCATCCAATCGTTAATCGTATTAGTCCTGTACATGGCTACACTGAACCTTTAAGTCCACTAATCCAATTAATGAATACGTTCACTCACTTTGAGTTCCTCTGTATCGGTGAGTTGCGGTGACTGCCATCGTTTCCAGCACTTTAAGGTTAGCTAAGAAAACAAAAAGTGTTGAATGATATTAAAACCATTGATCAAGAAACTTTAGTGTCATGTTCGTTATCATAGTCAACACAATTTATTGACAATCCGAAAACGTTTTGTAATAATTTTATTATTTTCAACATCATTCTTCTCACAACTAAGTGAATATATTAATTTTAAAAAGCCCACTGCACTCCTCACGAAAGTAGTGCCAAAACTTCGATGATAAAACGGGCCTCCCTTATATTTCCGAGAAGTTATTTTACTGGTTATGAAATGGATAATGACTAGAAATTAGTTATAATGTGTGTTACTGATGAGTGATTGCAGCACTTAACGACTAACTACAATTACAGTGGCGAATGAATTTTCATACTAACAGCTCATTATTCCTGAACGTAGTGTGCAATACAAATTTACACAATCATTTTACCTTTTGTTGTATTCAATACTTTCTTTGCTTCTTTAAAATTCTTCTTTTTTATTGCAATTAGGACTAGAATTTAATTGTATGGAAAAGTTTGAAATGTTTCATCGTGTAATCTTCAGCGTGAAATAATCATATGGAAGCAATGGCTACTGACTATCACAATACCCGGTCCAACTTACCACATGATATTTTGAGTACTTACTGACAACAGTAAAGAAAATGCTTTCTTTAGGTTTTAGCTGCATTTGTACGGCACCTGTGCTCATCTTCAATAATGACTTGACTTTGTCCATTATGGAACAATAATCGTTTGCATAGAATATTAAACTTTTGCACAATAATTTGTAAAATCATTGAATGAATAAACGTGTTGATGGTTTCGCATGATAAAAATTGTATTTACAAGGATAGCCTAAATAGTGAGCAGTGTCTGCATGTTAAGGACTGACTTTTGCTACTGATTAGACTTTTAAGTAAAATGTGAAGAATAGTTCATCAGAATAAAAACATCAAATGAATTTCAAAATGAAACAAAACCAACTTTTGTATTTTCTTAAATTTTCTGATGACTCCGTCCAAAATTGACCTGGAATTCAAACATCACACTGTCATTCAACTTCCAATCATCCGATGAATCCAACATTATTATAATCGATTTTTCCAAAGATGGATTCATCTGAGGTCAGTTTAAATGACACCAACACAGTTTACTTTTTTACGAAGTATAAAGCTTCATTAGAAAATGCTATCAAACCATTGAGTGAGTGTACTGTCACTCACATATTGATGGCAAGCAGTCAGTTTATGACTGATTCCGATGACAAAATATGAGGAATTAAATACGTATATGGTGTTTACCTACTATCAATTATTCCCTGAAATACTCTCCGTTATTTGGATGTTGCATTTACGCACAAATATTCTCATCATTCTCAAACATGTTCGAATACCAGTGCTGATGATCAAGTCACGGAAATCCAGAAGCCTCAAAAAACACACGATCACGAAAAGAAATCAGTGAGGAGAACCACTGAAATGTACAGAAAACTCCTACAGAATGTCGTTTTCTCCTGAAGCGCCATCAATTCATGATTTATTCAATTTAGGACTATCAGTAGGTGATGTACCATGTTCTCTTCATTATTTTAGTCAGAATTCACACTCGTGGGTGTAACAGGTAAGAGAAAACATCACCGTTTCGATGTCGTTTGGTAAATTGTGTGTAAAAATGAAAAGGTTACAGTGGCTTTGCGCACTTTACCTAATTAAGAAAGAAGAAAATTTACTTTTTTGCAAAAAATATCAAATAGTCTACTGACTTTCTAAATAGTGGAATCAAAAAAAATTTACTTTCCGCAATATCGAGATTTTTTCGATTTTCCCATTTCTTCGCAATATGCCTTTTCATCCGATTGTATAGTTGCTTATTAGCTGAAGGAATAATAAAATTCACTTGGTTTATTGGTTATTCATAAGGTTTGTACAAAGTGAACCAGTTGATGTTTTTGATCTGTCGAATGTTCCTTCAACATGATGACAGCGGTATGTGGTAGTATGAATCACTTTTAGACATCCAATAGATTCCACTGAAGTGACCTAAGTCATGTGTAGCGTATTGTAAATGTTGTCAGATTTCTATGACAATTTTGTCCTCAGTCAATAGACAAATAAGCTGGAGATTTTATGAATATCACTGGAATGCGATTTGTTGTAGCAGTAGACCTTAGTGACAAATCAATAAAAAGAACAAATAAGAGAGCGGTCTACTCTGGTAAGAAAGCTCCTAACGGTGATCAGATTTATCCTCACGGAGAAATGTTTTGGTAGAGAATTGAAAAGTAAGTATGATTGCATATTGAAATCATGACTTGACACAAAACATCAGTTCAAAATGTTGTGTGTTTTCTTCACAGAGCTGGTCACTTAATTTCGACAAACCAATAAATTTAAGATTAAGCGTTATTACAACTTTTAGTGAGGAAATATCAATCATACCAAGAACTTTGTACCTAAAAACATCATCTTCTGCTAATGCCTTCCTGTATTCATCTACAATGAAAGGAAGCATTATTTGGTATATATTGAATTCCTTAAATAGCCAAAAATCTACAGTGTGTATTTGTACACTTTGCTAGTATGAAAGTGTGATTTAGGTTCATTCATAAACATTATTAAATCTTCGTAATCATCCGAAAGTCATTTCTAAATAGAACAGTAAGATACGCCACTACCAGTGGATATCAGGGATGAATGTTGTCGCTGGCATCGGTCTGAGCTAAAGGAAGCAAATTCATGCACGGATCTGATTGCACAAATGTAAATCATCATCAAAAATAGGCTGGAATGGCAATCAACTGTTAACCTCACCCTCGCCGAATCTTGGAAGACTTTCGACTACACGGACGACAGATTAACTTCTTGCTTCACCAACACTGCCAAGTGCTGCATACTCGGTCGCATTTCATTCAACAGGCGAAGGATTATTATTGTTATTGTATCCTTTAATTCCTAGAGGAACATAGGGCTTCAGCCGTGCGTCTTCATTGCGTTCGGTTTTCTGCTAGAGTCTTCACGTGGCTCCATGTCTGCCCACACGTTTTCATCTCCTCTTCACATGACCTACTCCAAGTCACCCTTGCACTTGCGACCAACTCGCCGCTTCCCTTTCAGGTTCCACTCGAGCAATGGCTGGTCTAGTGGTGTCACTTGACGGTTTCCTCAGAGTATGGCCAATCCATCTCCATTTCTTCCTGCCTATTTGTTTCACAATCGGTTCCTGGTTGATTCACTCCCAGAGATCTCTTTTGCTGATCTTTTCTAGCTGGCCATCTGATCTTGAGTATTAAGCGAGGACAACTGTTAATGAAGGTCTGTAGTTTGTTGGAAATGCTCTTTATGACGCGCTGGCCAAGTCTCTGATCCGTATAGTAGCACTGACTTCACATTGGAGTTGAAAATCCGGATCTTAGTTTTGACGCTGAATGCTGTTGACCTCCACACAGACATGAGAGTAGTGAAAGCTTGCCTTGCTTTTCCGATCCTTGCTTTGATATCCTCGTCAGTTCCGTCCGCCTGTAGTTGAAAAGATGCTTCCCAGGTAGGTAGGTAGATGAAGGAGGTTGTTTCTTTCAGGTTCATCCCATTTATGCTGATTGTTGTCTGTTGTTGTTGTTGATGTTGGTGGTGTTGCTCAGGAATCTTCATCACCTCTGTTTTCTCTTTGTTCACCTGAAGTCCTATCTATGATGCTTCTTCTGCTAACTTGTTGCTTTTCGCTTGCATATCTTCCAGTTTGTGGGAACCATTCAACAGGCGAAAGATTATGCAACAAGCGAAACATCACATCGAAAATTTCAATGAATCATTTAAAGTTGAGATGAGGCTTTCTACTAGCACCTATAGCATTCTTATGGTATCAGTCTAAACTGAACCATTTAAAACATCGTTGGGAGTGAGCATCTCACTGTTTCACCCAGGAAGGTAGCGAATGTATACCAGTTGTAATTTGATAATGTAACTGAATAACTGTGGACTTATTCAACAATTCAACATTTCATTGAAGTAAAACAGAGTTACATAATCAAAGTTTCAAATTTGTATATATGAACTTGAAATATTAATGAATGGTAAATTATATTCGGGATGTTATCAGTGATGCATGCTGTTTCATCGTATCACACATGTATTAAACAAGCTTATGCTGAAGAGGACATTTAAAGAGAAAGCAACTGATGGTGGAGATTGTTTCATCAAATGTACTAGATTGCAATCGTATCGATGAGCGATAATGGCTTCAGTTGTTAGCCTTGTCAAATAAAAATCAAGTTCAACATCTCCGATGGCATCTGTCGCACAAAATAGTCGCCAGCTGGTGATCATTCCACAAGCAAAAAGAAGATGGTTTTGTCTTCAGATAAAATGTGATTTTGTCTCATGCACTTTGTTTCTTATTTAAGGAGGAAATAACCTACCGTTATAATGATACACGAGCTTCTTATCTTCTGCACCAATTACTGTACAAAATTGGATTATTTTGAAAAATTATTTACTTGTACTTGAAGCACGTTAAGAAGTGAACAATAAGAAAACATGAAATATGGACTGATGGTTTGTCAGATATTAAAAGTACGAGGAATCAATACAAAACACACAAGCTGTTTGTTTTCACCCTCAGTACATGGCAACTTGTTTGAAGCGTTAGACGACTTATCCATCTGACTTTACTCTTTCTGCACTGGAATGAATATTGGAAGGTGAATCAACGGCATTCATTATGCAGACGGCCCGACCTGGTCATATTTTATGTTTGAATTTGGTATTTAATGCTATGCAAATTGAAAGGATGTGTATCGAAATACTTTGCAAATTCATTTCTCAACTCAAAGTTACCTCATACAAGTTTGCAGACTGCTAATTTTGAGAATATTGTGCTCTACTGACACCTAGTGATCACTCTAATAAATGTTAGTTTTTATTGTTTTTATTGTCCAGTAATTGAATTCGTTGGTCATCTCAAATGACACTGCAATTCACAATCCAGCATATTTAACTTCAGAGAAAATTCCCACCACTTTTCAAAGAATAGTTCATTCCAGGAACATCAAAGAATCTAGTGAGTGGATGACAGGACTTACATTCGAGAAATTCCTTCGCCCATTTACTTTGATATAAGTGCTCAAGTCTCAGGATATCTGTTTAAAGAGAAAAATACACAAAATTAGTGCATGCTGTAATGTTAGTTGACACAGATGATTTGTTAAGAGACTTTCGACTGGCGACAGGATGATGCGCATATATTTTTTATTGTCAGTTTGACGTTCATCTTTGTAATTCTGCGGTCTCTTCCTTTCAAGTTAACACAGCGCTTTCTAGTTCTTTGCTGGTCTTGCATGTTGAAGAAGTCTTGTTAACAATATTTACTGGTTATGTTGTGCACCCTGAGCAACCCTGAACAGCACAATTATGCCTGTCTAGTTTATAACAACTTTATCTAGGCATATTCACCTTCAAATCAAAAAAGGTGAAATGTTTTGCCTTAGATGAGTACTTTGAAACCATTATATGACAAGATTCCTGTGTGTTTGAGTATCATTTTTCAAATCACTGTAGTTTTCAGGGAATATGCTATTCACTAAAAGGCCGGCGTCTGTTAAAGTTACTGAAGAAGTAGTCACTAGGATATATGACGTCCGATATAAAGAACCAGGAGTTCTGCAAACTAATTCATATCCATCTTGCAATTTCGAAACTTTAATGTTGTTCTACACATGCATCTAATACTTTGTTTATTCATTTTCCACTCATTTGGTTTAACATTTGTGTTCAACATTGAACATGAAATTTCTGTTTATTTTTTCCATAACCAATCTTTATAATGCATTATCTCTTAACAGTTTCTGAGCAAAATGATGTCCCTTTCCAGATGGTGGTAACGCTTAAGTGTCCCGCTTTCCTCGTCCAGACTTTCAATTCAAATTACAGTTCATCCACTCACAGACGAACGGCATCCACAATTAAAACAAACCGGATTCCAGTGCCGTCTTTCCACAATTGACGTGGACTATTAGGAGACGGAACCTCGCCTAGATTACTAGGTCACTAGTATTCTAGCCGGTCCCAAGCCCGGATAAAGAGGGAGGGTTGGGGCGTGGTGCTAGCAACTCCACCCCCAAAACTTAACCAAATTGCTACTAAAACTTCAACGCACAAATATATTCAAAATCCTAAAAATACAAACAATGACCTTATTTTTCGCTGGAATCGGGGAAGTGAAATGACGCGGGCTGGTGAAAGCCTTCGGGAAGCCAGTCAGCCGATGTGCCTTCTTTCGATGAAAGCGAAAATAAGGATGGGGACGTGGAATGTTCGTACAATGTACGAAGCTGGGAAGGCTGCTCAGGTAGCCGCAGAAATGAGGAGATATAAAATAGAAGTCTTGGGAATCTGCGAGAGCAGATGGAACGGATATGGAAGAAGCCAACTATCAACTGGAGAGACAATAATTTACTCCGGTCACCCAGAGGACAATCACGAGCACACCGAGGGAGTAGCCATCATGATGTCACCAACAGCGGCTAAGGCTCTCATGCAGTGGGAACCAATCTCCTCCAGGATAATGACAGCCAGGTTCAACTCAAAAGGAAAAAAGGTTACAATCATTCAGTGCTACGCGCCTACAAACGCCTCAGAACATGAGAAGAAGGAGGATTTCTACAGTTAACTACAAGCAGTAATGGACAACGCCCCAAAGAGCGATATCAAAATCCTGATGAGTGGTATGAATGCGAAGCTAGGAGGAGACAATGCAGGAAGAGAATTCACCATGGGTCGCGGGGCCCTCGGTGAAATGGACGACAATGGTGAACTCTTCTCAGACTTCTGCGCCTTCAATGACTTGGTGATTGGTGGCAGTGTGTTCAAACACAGGGATATACACAAGGCGACATGGATTTCACCAGATGGACACACCAAAAATCAGATAGACTTCATTTCAATCTCAAGGAAGTGGAGACGGAGCCTACTGGACACAAGATCGAGGAGAGGAGCAGATGTGGGTTCAGACCACTATCTAGTACATGGGACTTTCAAGGTGAAGCTAAAAGCCTCGAGGATAGCTGGGGATAGGCCACAATGCAAGTTCAACACTCACAAACTGAAGGACACAATCACACAGGACACTTTCACTGCAACTGTCAGAGCAAAGCAGGAAACACTACGTGGCACCACAGAGGAATCATCCGTGGAAGACCATTGGAACTCTCTGAAGGTAATTTTCAACGAAACGTGTTCAACGGTTTTAGGAAGAAAGAAGAAACAAGACAAGGAATGGCTCTCAACAGACACTTGGAAACTAATAGAGGAGAGGAGAATGGTGAAAGAAAAAATGATTCAATGCAAAGATGGACAAGAGAAAGAGACACTGAACTCAACTTACACAGCACTGGACAAAGAAGTGAAGAAGAGTGCCAGGAAGGACAAAAGACAATTCTATGACAACCTGGCTACTGAAGCTGAGAAGGCAGCAGGCAAAAGGGACCTGAGGACACTATATCAGATAACCAAGTCTCTATCCGGGAAGAGATCAACACAAGTGAAATCTATAAAAGACAGCCAAGAGAACCCAATTACCAAAGAAGAAAGACAGATTAAACAATGGGCGAACCACTTCAAAGGACTCTTGAACCGACCACCACCTACAACCCGTCCAGTAATACCAACAACAGCACGTACACAACTGCAAGTTGACACCAATCCTCCAACGAAAGCTGAAGTTTTGAATGCAATCAAGCTTCTGAAAGCTGGAAAAGCAGCTGGACCAGATGGAATACCCCCGGAAGCACTGAAAGCGGAACCAGAAACGACAGCAGACATGCTGACTCCATTATTGCAAAAGATCTGGAAAGAGGGAAAGGTGCCTACTGACCGGAGGAAAGGTTACCTGGTGAAACTACCAAAGAAGGGCGACCTGGGACTCTGCAAGAACTGGCGAGGAATCATGCTCCTGTCGACGCCAAGTAAAACCCTGAGTCGCATCATCCTGGAGAGAATCAAGGACGCGCTGGATACAGAACTCCGACCAGAACAAGCTGGATTCAGGAAAGGCAAATCATGTTCTGACCAAATTGCAACTCTACGCATTATCATCGAACAAAGCATGGAATGGCAATCAAATCTCTACCTTAACTTCATAGACTTTGAGAAGGCCTTCGACAGCGTTGACCGCGAAGTAATTTGGAAACTACTCGAGTACTACGGCGTACCGCAAATATTCATCAACCTTATTCAACAACTGTACGACAACGGCACATGTCAAGTGATCCACAACGGAAAACTCAGCGAAGCGTTTGGAGTAAACACAGGAGTCAGACAAGGGTGCTTATTATCACCAATGATATTCCTAATTGTGGTGGACTGGATTATGCGTCAGACAGTGGGAAACGAGAAGACAGGGATATCCTGGACCGACGTGAAGAACCTAGAAGACCTGGATTTCGCGCGTGGATGATTTATGTTTGATGTCACACAAAATCGAAGACTTACAAGCGAAAACCGATAAACTGGTCGAAGAAGCAGCAAAGACAGGACTCCAGGTGAACATAGACAAGACGGAGGTTATGAAAATAACCAACCAACAACAGCAGCAACATCCAGTGCCAATCACCATCAACGGGAGGGATTTGAAAGAGTTTACTTCATTCACTTATGTAGCTAGGGATCATTGTCTCAACCACAGGAGGAACGGACGAGGATGTCAAATCGAGAATCGGGAAGGCGAGAAACACATTCATCAACCTGAAACCAATCTGGAAATCTTCGTCACTCACCATCAACAACAAAATTCGGATTTTCAATACAAACGTCAAGTCAATTTTGCTTTACGGATCAGAAACTTGGCGGGTCAGCAAGAATATTTTCAACAGGTTGCAGACCTTTATCAACAACTGTCTTCGCTCCATACTGAAGATTAGATGGCCAGAAAGAATCACAAACAAGTAGCTATCGGAACAAACGAAACAGGAACCAATCGCCCAACAAATATGCAGGAGAAAGTGGAGATGGATTGGACACTCGCTGAGGAGGCCGTTGAGTGACATCGTGCGTCAAGCCCTCGAGTGGAACCCGAAAGGGAAGCGGCGAGTGGGTCGTGTTTCCAAGGGTGACATGGAGGAGATCGTGTGAGGAGGAGATGAAACAGTATGGAATAACATGGACGCAGGTGAAAAGAACAGCAGAAGACAGAAGCAAGTTGAGACGTGCAGTTGAAGCCCTATGTTCCACTAGGAACCCAAAGGAACAATAATAATAATTAGGAGACGGAAGATTTCTACAGACAACTGCAAGTAGTTATGTAAACAGCACCAAACAGCAAAATCGAAATGAGGAAATGTAAACAAACAAGAAGTGAAGGTGACTCTTCCTCCGTGAGGTGAGTGAGTGGAAAAACTTGAAGCGATAGACCCTGCACATACTTCTGTGCCTTCACTAAATTTTTTGACTTCAGGTATCAATATAACATGCACAAAATGACATATGTTTCATCACTTGGACACATCAATATCAGATAACCCTCATAACAATCTCAGGAATGTGATGACTCAGAATTCTGTACATAAAACTGAGCAGACTGTAAGATGAAAAAGAATATGACTAGGGGAAGAAAGACCTCGGAATACTATATCAGTTTAACACTTCGTTAGCCTAGATGAAACCAACACAGATGAAACCAGTGTAGCACAGTGAAGTGATGTGGCCGAGAAAAGAGGAGAAATGACGTAGGCTGTCAAACAGGGCAACATCTTCGAATCGTACACAAATACCATCAACAGCAGGCACAGTATTCCCAGTGAGCACTAATCCTTCAACAATTCAGATGCTTTGAATCTATTAATGTTATAGGAAGGCTGGAAGGCTACCGAACCAGATGGAATGCCATTGGAAGTATATTATCAGATAAACTCACGCTCCTGTTTCATAATGTTTTGGTTGAAGGAATGTAACTAGCTGTTGGGAGAGAGAGCCTGCCTTGTTCAACTATCTAGGAAGGGCGTTTTTGCTTCTGCGAGTTCTCGACGAGAATCATGATTCTGTCCAATCCAAGCAAAAGATTAGCTCGTGTCATTCTGGAGGAAATAAATGATGTTGTGAATGCTACATTCCCGCAGTTACAAGCTGGATTTGGATAAATCAAATTATGAAAGGACCAATTCGCAATGCCACGCTTCAAAATCGAAGAGAGTACCGGATTTTTATCGAATATCTACCACAACTTCACCGACTAAGTAAAGAACTTCAACAGCATTGGAAACTGCGGAGTGGAGTGCTCTGAATAGCTACATGAATGTGGCGAATGTCAAGATCCGCAACGGGAAGCTCAGTGAGGCTGGTCACCGATGATACTCTTGGTTATGCTTTACTGGATAGGGTAAAATAACCTGGGCAGGAAAAGAATGGACATACTCAGGTGAGGCAAGTAAACCCAAGATAGTTTGAACTACACCGATACTTTATGTTTTTGTTGCCATAGAAAGTCGAAGATTTGCAGATGAAGACTAACACTTTGTGAGAAGAAGCAGCTGGCGACAACACGTCTTCAGGTGAGCGCTGAGAAGATATATGTGATGAGAAAAACTTACCAGCCAATCAACACCAATAGAAGAAATGAGTGGGAAGTCATTTCTCATACTTATCGTGTCGTTTCAGCTGCACGTTGGTGAAAACGTTACATCAGCTGTGGTCAAGAAAGCAAGACAAAATTTCTTTGTTTTTAAATCCGTAGGTGAGTTTTTTCCACCCAATATAAGGAACGCGATATGAGTCTTCAAAACTGACGTCAAATCAGTGATTATACATGAACCAATTGCCCAAAAAAAAGCCAATGGAAATGTTGGATGGTTTATGCGTTTAGGAGACTGTTGACTGATATCACACGCCAGCTCATTTAGTGCAACATGAATGAGGTGAGCTGTGGTGTCATGCTGGAGATTATGTGAGCGGAAAATGGAAGTTAATTCTGCACTAGTGCAGCCAGCCAGAACAGAATGCAGAGAGGATAATGGTATGAAGGTGTGCAGTTGAGGTCCTATGTTGTACTTGAAACACAAGAGGTATACAATAATATTTATATGAAAAAGAAGCTCAGGGCAGATAAGCGAGCAGCTGACAACACTAAAACTCGCACACCTTTCCCAGTCGCTATCGGTCCAACAAATATCCCACTCATACAAAGAATCTTCCGGTACGCCCCCAAGTGAGTTCCAGGTGTTCAGTTATGCGCTTCACATCAATAAAGAGCAATGAAAGTTTGCGCAGGAAAGTGAGTACGTCCTTATCGATGCAAAATGTTTCGTGTCACACCCTACACAGATGTTATTTCAACCATCAGAATCAGTCAGTGTTGTTCTCGTACCACAGATGTTATCATCCGTGGACCAGGAGGTACATTCCATCTTTGTCACTTGATAACAAACAAACGAATGCTTAGTCATCCTCAAAACGGGCCACAATTGTGCATCACTGATTCATTAGAATGCATGAAATACAACATAATCTATTGGTCGAATAAAGACCTGATCATATATTTATGGCTCATATTTACTTGCATCCATGTAGATATCTTGATAAAATTACTCACCGCTTTTAATTGTTTCTTCTGCATTGTGGAGATCTATGTTTGTCTGAAGTTCAGTCAAAAGAACTAAAAGAAACAAACGTTTGAAGTGTGATTGACTAAAAGTTCTGATGGACTAAATGTTCACCTTAAGACAACGTGAAATAAAACTTTCGTTCTATGTGTAACTAATTATTCATGAAGTGTGGCTGGTCTCTGTACATTTACTTTTTGCAAAATCTGCAGGTAACCAGTACTGAGTGATTGGGCCTTTTAGTCTCAGGCACAATACTGTCCAACTGATATTCAACTGATCTCAGTCTGTAATATACACATGGATCTACCGAGAGATTATCAAGTTTACCGAAATAGGTGGGGCACTTGAACTCACTTTGAAGCACCGGTTTCCTGCTCCACTTTACAATAATGATTTGCAAGTCACTTCTTCGAAATTCGATGAAGACGTGAAGTTGCGAAAGAGATTTTAAAAGCTTCTCAGTATTGTCAGTGACTGAATTAGTTGGTAAGCTGTTTACGAACTAAGACGAGCAATATGAGTAGTAGGAGGAAGTGAACACTGATCGTTATAAGATAGTTTAAAGTCGAAAGATAACCATAAAATAATTTTTGATGAAGTAATCACATACATTTATCATTCACAACTTGACAGTATGAATCCGCGTATGCGTCGAGTCGTAAATTCTGATCTGAAATAGAGAAAAATATTTCCCTCGAGGTAGTTAATTGACTCTTCATGATTTACTAAGTAAAACATAGACACAAAAATGAAGCTGTCACGTATGATGAAATAAAAGGCGGAATAACTGCTTCTTGCTGAAGACGTGATATAAGAAATCAGATAATTGGCGGATTCAACTATTTCTGACGTCCACGAACTAACAACAGGTATCTGCCTAATCAAATGTTAAACTCAAATCCAATGCATTAAACTGCTTATAAGTGAAACTGCCCTTGCTTACATAATCTGTCATAAGATGTCTACATCTCCGAAAATAATCAAAAATGCGAGGATGTTGTCCTGAGTTCCGATCAAATTCGCTTCATGAATGAATGACAGACAATCAGTTAAATACATCAGAATGTCTTTACAATGATTATTAACATAAATGAAGAAAATCCATCACCAGTGGCTTTTGTGAGCTCAGGACTATTACAGTCGCAAGTGGCAGTTAAGCCGTACACCACAAAATGTCGTGACAGGTCACAGTGAACGAAAACCAAGAAACAGATAGAATTTATCAAGCTGGGAAATGGACAGCAGATTGGAAATCTGATAAGCAGAAGTATAACTGATATTCCGCTGCAGTATTTAGGATCAAACCTACTTTTGTAAAGCATTAAGGAGGTATTCCAAAAGCCATCCCCGACAGATATTATTAATTTGTCAGTAAAACACGTAATACATGGAAGACACGATCACTGTAACAAACTGTGGCGAAGAATGAGAATATAACTTAAGGAATTATTCTTTGCTTTAGATGTAATGGCATTGAGTGAAATGTCATTCAACGAATTGAAATTTACTTTAACCAACATAAACCTACACTCGGAGAATGTGAAATAAGCGTGCAAACCATACAGCGAGAAAAACCTTTCTAATGACGATGTCGTCAACAGCACTGAATGCTCTGATGCAATGGGAGGCGATCTCAAACAAGATAATGATCACCAGATTCAATTCCAAGGGAAGGAAAGTGTCAGTTATACAATGCTATGCACATCGAAACAACGCAGACCTCAAAACGAGTAAAGAGTTGATACAGACAACTACAGGCAACAATGGACAATACTACAAGTGGTGACATGAAAATCCTAGTGGGCGATATTAACGCTAAACTGGGAACAGACAACACAGGAAGAGAACTCATCATAGGCAGAGAAGCTCCATGAGAGGTGAATGAAAACGGAGAACTCTTCGCTGACTTCTGAGCCTTCAAAGAACCAGTAATTGGTGGCAGGGTATACAAGCACAAGTTAATGAACAAGGCAACATGCGTGTCACCAGATGGGGAACCAAAAATTAAATTGACATCATCTCAATTTCGCTCAAAGAAGTGGCGACGCAACTTTCTAGACGGAAAAGCAGGAAGAGGAGACGACGGTGACTCAGACCACTATCTTGTACAAGGGACACTCCAAATCAAATTCAAAGCCTTCAAAGAGACAGTAGTTGCAGATTGACCACAAAACAAGTTCAATACTCAAAAACTGAAAAACCAGCATACAAATGGCATCTTCGCTGAAATCATCGGGAAACAGCTGGAGACACCAGTCAACACTAGTGAAGGGACCAGCGTTAAAAAGCAATGGAACAACCTGAAAGTGGTGTGGAATCAAACCTGCATGGAACTTCTTGGCGGAAGTAAGAGATTGGCTTAACAGTGGCTCACTAAAAACACATTTAGATTTATGGAAGAGAGAAGGATGTTGAAACAAAAGATTATCCAGTCATCAGTGATCAACAAAAACAGAAGTTGAACGTAAGATACAATACACTGAACAAAGGAGTACAGAAGAGTGCCAAGAAAGACAAAAGAAGATATTACAAAGCTATGGCAAGTGAAGCAGTACAAGCTGCAGGCAAAGGAGACCTCGCAACACTCTACCAAACAACTAGGTTCCTACTTTGGAAAACAATTATTAAAAATTAAGAGAGTGAAAGATGACAATGAAAAGTTAGTCATCAAACAGTCAGAGCAAAGAAATCACTAGGCTGAACACTTCAAGTGACCACCACCTAAAACGTGCCATAAATAATAACAGAAGAAGCAGAACTACCAGTGTACATAAATGCTCCGACGAGAACAGAAATGAAAACATTTATTTCTCGATACGAATTTTAAAAAAAAGAAATAAAGGTTAATAAACAGGATTTAATGAATTCATATGGACATTAGAAAGAAGAGAACACCAAGTTCAGCAAAGATATCTTTTCGCCAATTTTATTTTCAAAAGTTATGTGTTTAAGTGCGGTTGTGCAGCTTTTGAAAATGAAATCGCCGAAAAGATATCTTTCCTGAACTTCGTGTTCTCTTCTTTTTAATGAATTCATCAAATTTCAGTAGAAATCCTTAGCTGAAAACTCTACATACACCAATATATATACTTTGGAAATTACATTGAGATATATAAGACTGATAAGCTAATAGACTACATTGAATTAGTCATGCAGAAAGACAGGTGAAAATGATTTCAAGGTCATATTCAAATGGATAAAGAGAGAGACTATGAGAGATCCAACTTAAGATAAATTGCATCACGCTCCGATTACATCACTTAGATAAACAATTATTCATTGGAGAATATAACAAGAATTGCAAACAGAGTAATATCAATAGTAATAGTTATAACAACAATTATAATAATAATATTGTTGAAGTGAGTTAAGATAATGCCACTGATAAAGGATATTTTTAAATGAATCAAGAATAATAATAATATTAAGAGGTGGAATAATAAGTAAAACGTATTACCATGGTAGATTCAGAGTCACGACCATCTACTTTCGTACACAGAGACCTGGTTTATTGACACGAATTTCACAAGCATCCTCGATTGCAAGCATCTTCTTGTTTCTTTGTCTGTTGACAATGGTGAATGACTTGACAGCGTCGATATCATGCCCGTAGTTTGTTTGAGGAAGTGAATACATAAGTCGTACAGAAAGGTGATTGTCTACTTGCATGATGGAGCATTTGCCAATATGGTTGAAAACAGCTGAGTGCAAAGTGTCAAAATCCTCAATAACAAAATATCTTTTGGACTACGCACATGATATCGATGCTGTCAAGTCATTCACTATTGTCAACAGACAAAGCTACTTACTTTACGGATCAAAGACTTGGCTCTGTCTCAAGAAAGGTACTTCGAACAAACTACAGACCTACATCAACAGCCGTTTTCCCACAATACTTGAGATAAGATAGCCGGCCAGAAAAGATGAGCAACAGGGATCCCTGGGAGCCAACCAACTCAGCAGGAACCGATTGTGTAACATATATGTAAGAAGAAATGGAGGTGGACTGGTCGCACTCTGACAAAATAATCAAGTGACATCACAGGCCAGGTCACTGCTAGAGTAGAACCCGAATGGGAAGCGGCGAACTAGTTGTCAGTGCAAGGGTGACATGGAGAAAGTCATGTGAAGAGGTGACGAAATCATGTGTGCAGACATGCTGTGGGCGTTGGCAGAGAGACGAACACAATGTAGAAGTGTGTCTGAATCCCTAAGCTACTCTAAGAATTAGAGGAAACAGAAATACCAATCCTTGGGCACTGTGGTAGAGTATAATTCCATAATGGATAAGATGGATAAGATTTTATTTTGATAAATCACACAGTGTAGTACAGTTATATTAACTGATGACTTTTCGAGCACAAACTATTGCTCATAATCATATCAAGTTACTCACACAACTTCTTTCCTTCATTTATATACATGTGTGAAATCGACTAGATATTGGAATAAAATTCAATATGAGATAATGTACATTCAGAAATAATAGTACGTGTTATTAATCCATAACAATTAGATGAGAAATACGACGAGTGTTTTTATAGTCATAATAAGCTGATGGTTAGAATGTTATGATGTGCTTGAATGGAAATAGAATTTTAAGACTATTTATCATCCTCTCCTGATTTGACTGGTGGCAATAATATCTTCTATATTTCTGGTATTTGCATTGAGTCACTTCTGTTGCATGTGTTGGGTGTAGACTCGATGAATAAGGATTCCGTAATCAACCTCTCTCTCCACCTACCTATATTACTTTTTACTTTTAGGGTGGGATAGGGTTAAAATTCTAAAAAGTAATATAGGTAGGTGGAGAGAGAGGTTGATTACGGAATCCTTATTCATCGAGTCTACACCCAACACATGCAACAGAAGTGACTCAATGCAAATACCAGAAATATAGAAGATATTATTGCCACCAGTCAAATCAGAAGAGGATGATAAATAGTCTTAAAATTCTATTTCCATTCAAGCACATCATAACATTCTAACCATCAGCTTATTATGACTATAAAAACACTCGTCGTATTTCCCATCTAATTGTTATGGATTAATAACACGTACTATTATTTCTGAATGTACATTATCTCATATTGAATTTTATTCCAATATCTAGTCGATTTCACACATGTATATAAATGAAGGAAAGAAGTTGTGTGAGTAACTTGATATGATTATGAGCAATAGTTTGTGCTCGAAACGTCATCAGTTAATATAACTGTACTACACTGTGTGATTTATCAAAATAAAATCTTATCCATCTTATCCATTATGGAAGAAATATTAATCCGTCTATCTATTTACAGTCTATTTATCCATCCCTCTGGGTAACTACCTGACCATCTTTTTATTTACCAGTTTATCTATCCATCTATCCAACCATTTATTCAGCCGTCTTACTATCTAGCCTAGTGTAATTATATAAATACCCATAAATGTACCCACGTAATTATGAACCTCTATATCTACTTAGATATAGATCCACATAACCTAGATTTTCACTTGAAGGCAATTGTTTCCATCAAATTGATGGTGTTGCCATGAAAAATATATTAAGATCTCTTGTAGCAGATATTCATATGTTATACTTTCAGAGTTTATCGGAGAGTTAGTTCAAAAATATGCCACTCTATAGAAGGCATGTAGATGACACTGTAATCATAAGTGATAAATCTTATTCTGCTGCCTCAAATTAAAATCGAATGAATGAAGTTCAGAATAGCATATCACTTACGTCTGTATAAGAGGAAGATAATTATCTTTCCTGGATATACTGCCTAGTCAACGGCTTGATGGATCAAAAGAAAAGATCTATTCATAGAAAACCTACATGGGAAGGATAGTATCTTAATTATCACAGTTCTGCAGTATTCACTGCAAAAGAACCTTTGTTCGGTGCCTCTTTAGAAGAATCCAACGAAAATGAACTGAAGACACACTTGATGAAGAAGAAAGAAAGTTGACACAAAATCATGTTGATAACCATTATCCAGACAAGTTCATCAGGAGACATAATGTAGTCAGAGCACCAAGACCCACTCTACAACTCGCCACTTAGATAGAAGTATACATCAAGCTGACCTATATGCCGTATCATAGCAGCTTGATAACTTGACAAAGATTGGACGCTGCCGTTAAAAACTTTTTATGCAGCTAATATGATAATAATTGAGAAATCAATTTATCCATCTAAGCCCTTTGAACATGCGAATACTGATGTCACATCCCACTGTATTTAACAATTGGAATGTACGTGTGTACACATCGATCTCTGTGAATAAGGGCTTCAGAAAATATTCCTTAATGGCTTCAGAAGCAAATATAATCTTCAGAACCCTTTGGTGGCCGAAAAACATATCAAGTGATACGTTCACCGAAAAATACTAAAAAATAAGGAATTCAAAGAAAATCGTGGTTGATATGTGAGATTGAACAAGGACACCACCTTGTTTCCATGCGCAACACGAAAGAAGTTTCCCTCCGTCCAGCTTCTGGCTTATCACGTTTGTCAACCAACTCTGCCTCTTACCGATCGACTCATCCTCATTAGGATACTTCACTCCAATCTACTTTCTCTAAGCAAGTGCTCTCCGGCAGTTGGCATCTCTAATATGTAATTGGGATTTGCATACTCAAGTAAAGGACAATTTCATCCCTATCACTTTGTACGTCTTTATTTTGGGTATTTTGGGACAATTATAGTTTTTCAAATAACTCCATTTTTTGTGTATGTTAACTTAAGTAGACTGAATGCCTTAAATATACATGCATGCTAGTATTTTTCTGAACGTATGAACATATTTAGTCGTTAAGTCCACTACAACCCATCAATAGTGAGAACAAAAGAGCTAGCTCCTCTATTACGAATCAAATTATAGGGACAGGACATAAAACTGACCTTTACACATCTTTTTAACCTATCCTTGGAACGTGTTTGAGGCGTATCCTAAAGTTTGTGAAAGCCCTAGCAGTTAGCAAGTTTGAACCACCTTTATGCATTCAAAAGCCATTCGTCATCACACTATACGTTCCTTGGTTAACGCTTTTCAAGAGTTGGTTTCTAATAATAATATTTATTTTTGACGAGTCGATCACGGATTGATATTAGTTAGAGAACCATTGGAAAACCAGGTAGAACTCGACAGCTGTTTCATCCTAGTTTCGAGAGTCATCTGCAGTACACACCTACTGGGATTGAAACTCAGGACCTTCGGGTTACAAAGCAACTCTGTTTTGATACCATAGAATATGTATTACTTCCTCTGTTATTTGGTTTTGTGATCTTATTTTGATCTTCAATATTTCCATTCGACTTGACCTTAGTGTATTGTTTCACCTCCTTACTCTTCATTAATTTCATGCATATTCCCATGACAAGTCCGTATGTGAACAGATTGTTTGAAATCTGTCGCACAAAAACATTACACGATCTAGATAAATGACATCTCCGTATTGCTTTATCTAAATATTAGGATCCTTTATTTCATCACCAGCAGTCAGACAGAACAAGGTGAAATGGCACAAAGTTTATGAATGTAGGTTATTATACAGTACAGTGATTCTTCTGATTGCTTTTCTTCAGTCGTCTCTCTCAAGCAGCGTACCATTAGGCAATGGCAGTCATTCTTGTTTCCCGCCACATATAGATAAGTTTAAATGCACAAACCGAATGCTGCCTAGTCTATGTTCACCAACAATGACAGAGATATTACTGTTTTAAATAGTGCTAACCATTTCATATATCTCACTGACGATAAACACACCTTTTAATTTTAAAACGTTCAGTCCTTCTTCACGTTATGAATATTATTCAAAGAAAGAGGAATGAGTTAGCTAACCACTAAGTCAGGTTAAGTGTAAATTCCATTATGGGTAAATGTTGTTTTGATGAAGTCTCACAGTGTTATACAGTAATGTCTACTGACGACGTTTCGAGTACAATTTATTGCTCATAATCATATCAAGGTAATCACACGACTTCCTAAATTCATTTATATAGTTCCACTGTTTTGCACTTGATTTTATTGGTAGTGGTATTTTCCATATTTCGGGTATGAGTGATGATTCATTCCTATTGCATGTGTTGGGTGTAGATTCGGTGAACAAGTATTCAGTAATCAACTTCTCTCTTCAGCTAACTAGGTTTCATTTTAGAATTTCAACCCTCTCCCACCCTATTGTGTGATTGTGTGTTTAGGCATGCATTTCAATTGCTGGGCTTTTTTCTAAATTACTTATCTTCTCTGTGTCAACCATTCTTACCTTAGCTAAATTCTTGTGTTCTAACAATCTGACAACCACTGACCTATTAGTTTTACTTATATTTTTTCTCCAAGCCAAAAGATAGCGAATTGTGAAACTAGCAATAATAACATAAATAAGAGAGAATATAAGTCATCTACAGTTATACCATATAAAGAAGGGACATCTGAGACCCTACGTAGGATTCTAAATGGAGCAGGAATTGGGATGGCATTTAAACCTACAAAATCACTCAGGGATAAGCTCTTTGGGTATAAGGACCCAGATGACCATAATAGACAAAAAAGTATAATTTACAAAATACCCTGCAGTGACTGTGAGGTCAACTGCATAGGTCAAACTAGTAGTTCAGTGTTAGTCAGATTGCTAGAACACAAGAATTTCGCTAAGGTAAGAATGGTTGACACAGAGAAGATAAGTAATTTAGAAAAAAGCCCAGCAATTGAAATGCATGCCTAAACACACAATCACACAATAGGGTGGGAGAGGGTTGAAATTCTAAAATGAAACCTAGGTAGCTGAAGAGAGAAGTTGATTACTGAATACTTGTTCATCGAATGATTTATCACTCATACCCGAAATATGGAAAATACCACTACCAATAAAATCAAGTGCAAAACAGTGGAACTATATAAATGAATTTAGGAAGTCGGGTGATTACCTTGATATGATTATGAGCAATAAATTGTGCTCGAAACGTCATCAGTAGACATTACTGTATAACACTGTCAGCCTTTATCAAAACAACATTATTCATAATGGAATGACACTATACCACAGTGCAGAAGTTTTATTCCTATAAGTGTGCATTTCACTGTAGTTTTATACATAATCAGAGATGAGGTGTGAAGGATGGTCACTGCATTCCACTTCTCAGTGATTTTATCATGCTTGGTACTAATGATTTCTGAGATTTCATTGAACGTAAATGGAGACCGGCCATTGCTATCTCTAACTGTGCAATTTTTGTAAGGAAGAAGTCTACTAACCGTATTAACTTCATATATATTCCTATGACAAGTTCGTGTGTGATCGGAGTATTCGAAATGTGTTGCGCAAAGACCATCACACAATTCAGGCAAACTACGTCTACTTATTTCTTTGTCTAAATTCAGAAAGGGAGCTAACTGTTTTAAATTTTTGAAGAGAAAACTCCGTCAACACATTATGTAGAGGTTAAATGAACTTGTTAACCTAAAGTGAAAAATTATCGTCGAATGTGAAACGTTGGAATTTTATTAATTCTATATTAAAAATAATTCCTTTCCGTGATAATTTTATAAAACTTTGAAATTCAGTAAACAGCTGCAGGTATCAACATATTTCTACCTCTTCTAATGTGTGGATATATGTATATTTTTGTATATCCTTAATGCATGCACCTTTTTATATATTTGTCTGTCAGTGTATGTTTCTAACTATATATAAATATACATATATATATATATATAGTTGTAGGGAGAAGTCGTGACCAGTCAGGTCATTTGCAAAGATGGATGTCCCACCAATGACATTGGTTGATGGTCACGCTGAATCACGAATTGGTATAAGTTAGAATCCTTGTAGTGAATATTGAGTTGTGTTCTAGTGGCTGATTTGTCTCCGAATTTGCCTTGTAACCAGAAGGTCCTGAGTTCGAACTCAGTATGTGCGTACTGGCGATGATTCACAAAGTAGGGAGAAACTGCTGTCTTTTACTCCCCAGTTTTCACTGGTTCTCTAACTGATATAAATCTGTGATCAACTCGTCAAAAATAAATTCAATCGTTTCAAACCAACTAATGAATATATTTATTTGTGTCAATTTATATGTCTGTTTATAGTTGTTTATGTCTGTTTCACTACCTCTCCATCTTTCTGTATATGATTTCAATCGGCGAATTTATTCTCACATGTTTCCAGGTATCGATACTGACTCACTTGCCACACATGTACATTCATAAGACCGAGAGTTTGGTGATGAAGAGAACAGTGACCAGTAAGCCTGATGTTAATCGGCACACAATACTAACAGTGTGAAGTTTAGTAATCACATGTCTTTTCCAAACGAACAATAGGCTAAAGCTTTGAGAAAGATTGTGAGTAAATACAGCTGTGGAGACATTGTACAGTTTAACTTGAGTTGTATAGAAATAATTAAATTACAGGAAATCCCATAGATACTTAAATGTCTCGCAACTTTCAGTTAATTCTTTTTAGATTATACTCCCTCATACCTGACTGATGATTCAATATTAACATTTGTATTGTAAATGGAGGTGAGTTCGGAAGTCTTGCTAATTGAGGTATTTAGGTATTCAGATCGAATTGAATTTACTTCGCTGTAGATAAGTTAATCAAAAGAGGAAGTCGAACTCTTCCACATACACATTTCAAGAAATCAATGGAATTTATTTGCATTAAATAAAATGATTCCTGGCTGAACTAAAATACTCAGATTTCAGGTCTGATAGTAATTTTTGATTAATTTAAGTGCAGAACTGACATTATTTTAGAGCATTATTGGAAATCATCTATTTCTCCGTAGTATAGGACTCTTCAACAGTATTCATCTTTGACTTCACTAGAGACATAACCTTTCAGATAATGAGGCTGGCGCGCTGATCATTCATTCATTGACGTGAAATCCACTGGCACAGGGATTCTTACGTTTGCTAATCTGCTATTAAAGTCCTACTATCTACCAACGCCTTCACGAATATTTGGACCACAAAACACATCCATTCAGGTGATCAGTTACTCTGTATCTAATTTAAATTCATAGCTTAATCTACACTAAAGTTAATCTCTAAATAGTTATAGTGATGGGTAATTATATGTTGTAAATAAAGTTTAGAAAAGTTTGCTCAAAATGTAAACTACAATGAACAAAAGGATAATATTTGAAAAATTTTGTAAAAAAGGATTAATAATCCACTTACATTCATTAGTTGCACTTTCATTAGATAATAGGAGTAGAAAGCAAGTTAATGCCTTCAGCAATAAATTTCGCATGATTAAAAATCTCTCGTCAGTGTTTGTTATGAGTATTATCTACTGCAAAATATTCTTGTGACTAAATCTCTCCAATAGAGCCTTATTACAGTTATACATGAACACACACTAAGTATGTATATGGTGCACATATGTGTATCTCATTTTTGTGTTCACCTATCTAAAGATGTCGCTATATGTAACCAGTAACACAGCATACTACGTAGCATATAAAATCAGTCAGTAGTACATTGGTTACAGAAGAAAAAACCACATTACATTGAGTTACAGTTACTGTTGCTGTGCAAGATTATCATCCATGTGAAGGCAAATCAACCAATCCTTTCTCACAGAATGGACTGATGTTCATAAATATATCGAATTGAGAGGATTTTTCAAGGATTAGTTTGTAGGGAGTAGCTTGATTCCCTTCAAGTTTCACCATTGATAGAAATCAGTTAGAGGACCAATGAAGAACACTGGGAACTACTGGACATATATTTTTTCTGTCTAGTTCGAGACTCATCCTCAGTGCTTCACACTATAGTTTGGATCCAGGACTTTCCGGTTGCAAAAGAAGCTTACAAAGTATTCAGCCACAAATATCCGACCCAATGGTCACTGCAAGAACTCTAACGATTGGTTAATTTGGCACAATCTCCGCTGGATTCGTTCAGCCGAAGTTGGTTATCAGTGCTTCGCTGACTGATATCAGTCCATAGTCAAACTTGAAACTAGTGAAGTTTTGTTTTATTGTAAAAACATGGTAACCATTCCACTACAAATTTGCGAAAGATTATGGTTACAAATTCAAAAGACGCATCTACTGAGAAATTTAGTTCAAATAAGGATTCAGTTGCATTAAAATTTGACTAATTATATGCTTAATATGATGTGTCGATAAATTTATTGATTACAATTTTATTTCAATAGTTCACTGACAATGATTTTGTTTTGGTAGTTTTGCTTGAAATATTGTCAAAACAAAAAGCTTATCATACTGCGTAAAATATTCAAACGTAACAATGATTTATTTGATCGATTCCGCAAAAGAAATGGAAATAAACTAATTTCTTAAATTGTTTAGCCTACAGCATTCCTCATTAAAAATTAGGTGCTGACCTGTACTGTTGAATTGGATGGCTTAAACTGTAAACTATCCATGCCACTTTGAAACGCTGTTGTTTAATGACTAGTTATTTGTGCATTATTTCTATTTGATTAAGCACGCATGACCTCCATGCCTTTTTTCCTTGTAATCCATTCAAAAAATTTGAGGAACGCACTTTTGTCGCTGCTTCGTATTCTTGCAGACCTACAATTCAATTCAGGAGATTTATACTTGAGAAAATATGTTCATGTGTATATTATGTATTCATCAACATCGCTCATCCTCTAAAATAACACGCTCTGTGGAAAACGATGTCACGTTAACCATCGTCAGCCTCCTGTTAATCATTTCAAATCTTTGGAAATTTAAACACATTCCCAAATTATACTATTTATAGAACATAATTTGCTTACGTGAAAAGCCTTTCGTTTGAGAGTTTTATACGAATCCAAACTGGTCAGCAATGGTAACTTCAGATAATATGGCGCTAGGGCGATTCCCTTTCCGTCGCTATTTCATCCAGTTTGAAATATATGATGATACAGTTTCCTAGAATGACATTTCGAAGAATTCTAGGAGACATGTTTGGACTTAGTCAAGTTTGAACGTTATGTTCTATGACCACGTTTCTACTCATGCACAAAATTCTGCTGAAATACTTTAGAATGACGTTATTAGGAGACTGTAAAAATGCGTTTCAACGCCTCAACGTAATTTTATACATTTATGAATCGAGGTAATCATGGCCGGTAATGTTTGAGATGCAACATGTTTATATGTTGTAACTAGATAAATTACAAGTTGAAAGCGATCTTTCGATACGCCTTTATGACTAGTAAAGTCATTAAACAAAGTTTTGGATCAGCTGCATTTCTCAAAACTTTACTGCCTGATATAAGTTGGCGATATGGTGTGGACGCTGAATATCTACTACCAACACCTCTTTGTGAGCAGAGTAGGATGGATAAAATCATTCCATTCAATACAGCCTTACCTTAATTAGTGGCACCGGACATAGCTCCATAGCTTCTGGCCGACCTCTTCTAAAGATCCTACCACAACACTTCTGACTGCATCAAGATGGTGGTCCACCTAACATGATGGTTGCATTTCAAACTCAACTGATGGGACCCATTCTACAGCAAACACAGGAATAGACAGATGACAGTAGTTTGTGTGCAACCAAAAGTAAAATTTCATTAACTGTGCTTGGTCATGCATCTACGTCATTGCAATTCTGATTCATAATGTTGCTCATCTTTGCTGCCCGCTTCACAGGTCGTAAAGCCTCCAAAAACAAATTTTGTGCTCCATCCTCACTGCTGTAATACATCCGCAAAGCCATTTTATACGCAATGGGTGAATTATTTCATCAAAATTATAATGCATTTCAACTTTTCACATATTTTCATCATTACAGATATTGTCTGGGTCACTAAAACCATCATAATTACCATTTTTGATAGGAATTTCGATAACAGTCTGTTAATTTCTCACCAATAAAACGAAATTTAATCAGACCACGAGGTCTCAATTTCAAACGTGAATTTTTCTTATGCTAGGAATTACACAGCTGGCCTGATATTTTTGGCCTGAACTTTGATTAAGAAACCTCAATATTTGAATAATTGAACTCATTCCATGATGTTCAATAAACACAAAGCAAATTAATATAGGATGGAATATCTCACATTTATCCACATTTAAATATAGCGATGAAATCGTTTACTGTGCTAATTTTCCGTATGATGAGGCACCTGATCAGAGGTAGCATTCAAGAATTATTTCGTAGTATGTGAAATGCTTCATATTTAGGAAACGTAAAGTTTTTGTTAGAGCGTGGCATCAGGATGACAGAGCAATTATGCTGCAGAGATAAAATTCAACTTTTATAAAACGCAATACTGCCTCTATTACGTCTGCTGGTTATTGTTATGGCACAGCGATTAGTTATAATTTTTATATGTTTGGATACAGTTGTCAATCAGAATTGAATTGAAGCTGCTTACGTTGTACGCAGAAATAAAACTTAACAGCCTGAATGGAATCGATTCGAATGTGATAAACGCATTCAGATGACTTAATAGTGATAATAAATCCTTTTCTAGTGTGCACCTGGAAGGCACATTGTTATCTAAGTGTCTCTGTGGCGTTACCTGCTGCAAGCCAGCACGCGTTTTCTCAGATACGATTGAAAGGCTGCACAGCTACCATAGTGACTGAAACTCTGGTATAGTCACATGCATAAGCCCTGAAATTCCGGCGTCTATCCATGTACCAAGATTGGTAGGAGCTGACAACAGTCATACTGAGCTACTTTATTCGTGTAACTATAGGCTCCAGCTCTTAGTGTGGTTTCTACTGTGGTATTATTCTGATATATGGGTAGAAATGAAGGCTGCCTTCCTTAAGTCAGTCGGGACAAACCATTTAATCATTCATGATCACAGGTTGAATCACTGTATTTTACCCTCAGTCAGAGAATATCATATAGAGCAGTGAAATATGACACGTCCCTCAAGCTAAAGAATGACAACTACTGCATAAATCTACTTAGGTTTTCTGCTCGCCTTCACCTAACGCTGCTTATTTCACCTGAGAAATGAAAATCTGACTGTATGCAGTTCTTATACTTATCTTCATGAGGTGAAGTCGGTCACAGCGCACATTACATTTGGGTGCAGATGGAATAAACTATTTTGATTTCGGCATTCTCGCAGTTCTTGTTTATCGTCAAGGTATGATGATGTCTGACCGTTACAAATAAGCACTGAAAATGCACATCTTACAGCTTTGTAGCGATATTACTTTCAAATAAATGAGTACCAAATAGATTCAGAAACAAATTTCAGTGTTAACTCTTCAAACTGATATTTTTATAAAATAAATATGAATCAGGATTTTGAAGCAAGACCAGTCGATAATAATAATAATAAAATAATCTTACAGCTTTGGAACAATAAGTTACAGCTTGTGTGAAATGGGATGCTATACTGCTTTACATTTTTCCAGTTTGATATTTTTGATTATAGACATAATATTTTCTTCGATGAAGTAGAGTTAATTATATTATGCTTTCAAACATTCGATTGCCTCCAAAGTTCTCACAATGACGGAATATTCTTCAAAGCGATTGTGTGCATCGGAGGATGGTTTCATGTCTGCACTAAAAATAGACCTTGATAACCTTTAAATTTTGTCGAAACATTGAGCAAATCTCACTAACCTTATGATGTGCGTCGTTGCAAAAATAAGGAAGCTTTCCATATTATTGAGATTACTCTATGAACATATAAACCTACGGCATGCTACTCCATATACTAAGAAGGACAACAGTCCACATGTTTTCCAACTATTTTTATAGAACGCTGTTGATTCCATTTAATGTGTGTTTGTGTTGTACGTTATCGTCTTGATATTTGGTGTTTAGTTAATCGCAAGTTAAATTATACTTCCCACTTTTTATTAGATGATACTTAAATATAGCCGAATCAAAGTAGGAGTTCAGTATTTTCTTTAAATCTGATTTGAAATTCAATCAACACACTAATTTCAGCTGAATCATCTTAAAATCGAAATTTTTATTTTGTCAAATCGCATTGTTTTATGAATTCAAGGAGTATTTTTCAATAAACATGATTATCAGTTTGAAATAATCTTCATTTACGCTCCTATGTGGATATATGTGTGAAATTCCATAGACCTTTTGGTATTATTTATGAAACACTTCAACATAAGTGGTAGAAATATGAACAAATCAGAGTTCAGCAAATGAGGTAGACAGATTTAAATACCACTGAAATCTTCACTTGTGACTGTTATAACTACTGCTGATTAGCTTTATTCTACCCAAAAGTGAGCAATTCACATTTCTGCATTTGTTCTGACATCCATTAGTCCCTGGTTCAGTCTTGTATTCAGCATGTCAACATACTCTGTCCCATTTTATGCTGATGAGTGGAGATGGTCACTCCAGATTGTTTATGTATGTCTCAGAGGATATCACTACTCTGTATAAACACTATGATCCATATTCTTTTTATCACATTTGTAAGCAGAAGTCGCTCTCCCAACTTGTTTGCTGATGGAATTCAGTGAAAAAATAAGTTTCCTATCTGCATGCATGACTTAGTGTCATTAATGTTGGAGTACTCATCACTTACGATCTACGCCTGTAAACACATACCAGCACATAAGCCAAAGCAACGATTTACGCCTCTAGAAAGAGCGACTCTGGCTCTTAAGTTTAGGAAAAAGATGCATTACACTGATAATTAAACATTTAGATAAACATCATTATCTCGTACTCAGGAGTATTCCCTCATATTCAAGTACCAATGATTAATGAATGAAAAATGAATTGACGGGAATATCGAGGTTCTCGTTAATAATTAATGTATAATTTACTTTTTACACGGGTATTATGTTTCGAATGCATTCAAAGGACGATGTAGCACTCACCTGCTTGTAAATTTTGCGCTCTATAATCTTTCCGATAAACACAAATTAATATAATGTTGCAAACAAGCTGGAGGCATAAAACGCAGCATGTTCATGGGAGTAAAAGTGCATGCTTCACGCAACTCTATTCTTAATTCTGTAAACATCATCCTAAGTTAATTACGTATAACTGATTTGAACTCAGATTGAATTAAACTCCTGTTTCTTTTTCACATTATACTCTCAGAGTGCAGAATGAATAAAAAACCTTCATTATCACCTTAGAATCTGTTTAAAATACTGAGAACACATGACTTACAACGGAATGATCTCACGATAAATCTGTACAGATATTTGTTGAAGGTGCTAATCAATTGAGGCTTGTTTTCTAAAATTTGATTGGTTTATGAGCTTTTTAAACAAACTATGGTACTTCATTGAGAGAAAACATTATAGTCGCTACTACTAGAATGCATTCTCAACCTTTGGCTGAGAATAATAAACACTTCAACACAAGTGGCAAGAGTACTACAAATCGAATTATGTGGTATGATTTGAATGTATTTAAATAATCGTGAAATCTGCATACGTAACTAACACCTACTCCTGTGTAACTTTATTCTGAAGTAAGCGTTTCTATTTTCATCATTTGTTGTTAAAATAAATTTGGAGCTGATTTATTGAACTCACTACATTTGCATTTTCTTTCACGTGTATTGTTGATGAACATAGTTGGGCACCTGGGAAAATTTATCTCTCAGCCGAAGTGAGCATATTGTTATTATCATATATGACGAATTCCCTAACCCTATTTGTGTAGTAACAGGATTTGTTAGACGTTAAGATTGTAAAGGCAAGCAAGATTAGCTACCACCAGTTTTAAAATATTCAACATTTTCTTTCTCAAGTCTTTAAATAAACACATTGCAAAAAAACATTGGGTCTAAAAATTCAAGGCAACGTTTTCTATCCTTAGAAAAAGCTCTTCCAGCTGTGAAGCCTCGGTGAAATAGGCATTCCATATTTGTCATCAAGCATCGAGACACCAGAATAAGATCTCGCAGAAGCTGAAACTGTTCATCCTCTCTGATATCATTTTATGATCTAGTGCATTGTATTCGTCACAAACACGTAAGTACAATGATGGATGAATATTGAGCTATAAGTATAAAACTTGGGCACTGTGATAGAGCATAAGTCCATTATGGATAAGATTTTATTTTGATAAAAGTGATCCATAAGGGAGTTATGAATATTGAGCTTTGAAACAAAAATGTGGTTTTTATCGTTATTACTGAATACATTTTTGATTCTTTGCACAGGTGAAATGTTTCCAATGATTCTTCGGAGAACTGTATCATTTATTTGCTTGTAAGTTTCCCATCCCGTTGTCTTGAATTTAAACTAAACTCTCATGATACTATAAACTAATAATTGGAAACTACTGACTGAAAACTCAAGAATTAGCAGTCACCAACATTGAAAGGCATGACGGACGAAGTGAATTCCACTGCTGACTTCAGGTTTCAGATAATTTCACTGTTTTTTAGTATTCAGTCATCTAGTGAGATGCAGAATACAGTTACATATCCGAAACCATGATATCCTGCTGTAGTGACAATATAGGATGTGTTCATGAAATATCTTCATAACCCTAATTGATGAAAGCCATTCATCCAATTTTCATATACTTTTGTGCTCCAGTAGACTGATAATCAAGGCCTAGTTTATGACATATTCTGACGAAATTCCATCCGAAAACTGCCTATTTACTCTTCTCAATATCTGAAGAGTTCAACTTTCAGTACCGCTAGAGAATGATTTGAATGAGAAATTGTAGAAAATCGATTCGTCAAAGGTGTGTCTCAAAATACTGAGAATGATTTGCTGGACAGATGGATTCTGTAAATGTCGTAAACATTCTCTCAGTTGAAAGGCCTAATTGTGGACATTCATCCACTTCTGCGGACGACATATTCAGCGATAACCCCAGTTTGATGTAGACTTCAGAATTCTGCATGAGTTATGGAGGCGTCTGCATTCATGAACTTTACTGTAGAATTTTAGCTTCAGATTATTGTTTTTGTGGGTTCCGAGTGGATCGTAGGCCTAATACAACACATCTTCACTCTGTTCTATTTGGTGCTCTTCTCTAGAGCTGGAACCACGATCGAACTTAATCTCTCCTTTAATCCAACTCAAAACATCTCCCTCATGTCACACTCCAACGACTGACCGGTCGCTTTCCATTGTGATTCCACTTGAGTGGATGATGCGCGATGTTATTCGACGGTCTCCTCGGCATGTGTTTACTTCATCTCAATTTCCTTCTACAGTATTGCTGATTGATAGGCTCTTGGTTTCTCGCCAAAGTTTCTTGCTAACAATTCTTTCTGACTGGCCATTAGATCTTTATTAGGAAGACAGCAGAAGCAGCTGTCAATAAAAGTCTGTTACTTTTTGAAAATAGAGTTTTGTTACGCTTATCAAGCTTCTGACTGGTAGAAAAGAACTGAATATCTTCCCAATGGTGCTGAAAACCTGAATATTGTTCTTTTTGTTGAGTGCAGAATACTTATTAACCGATATAAAAGAATAATTAAGTATCCTGCATTTCCAATCTTGAATTTGACATCATCTGTTTCACCTGTGGTGGAAACGATGCTTCCCAGATAAGTGAATGGGATATACTCTGTTAAACCTTTCTTGTATATGGTGATTTGTGTTAGTTGTTATTCCTGTTGCTGCTGTTGTTTGATTGGTATTCGTCAACGCCTCCGTCCTCTTTATGTTCACCGGAAGTCCTTCTTCACTGATTTTCTCTTCAGTCATGATTTTGGTATTAGCCTTTATGTCTTCATGCTGTGTGACACTAAACATAAATCATCTGAAAAATGGAGATCTCCTACAGTTTTGAGTAATTCACTAACAATTCCGTTCACATGCGTTAGTGTCATCATTCCACCGACTTAAAAGTTAACGTTTCATGCAGGTTGTTTTCTGATTTATAAGTTTTATATACATGAAGAGGTCACTGATGTATTCATCGGACTGAGTACAATGCTGCATTTAACTCATAGATGTTTATTTGAGTTTAAAATGATTCTTTATATTTTAATCCCATATTGTTCTGAATCCAAGGGTGCATAAGAGTATTGGATTAATTATTAGCAAAATACCAACAAAATGAAAGGTAGTAGACAACTGAGTTGTCATCAAGCACTTTGAATATAAGTGGGATTCTACAACCCCAATGCTAACCAGAAGAATTCACCTAGAATAAAGTAACGACGATGAAAAATAATTATAAGTTCCGTGGATGTGGGCACAAACAACCTCGACGCACCACCCAGTAAACGTGTGATGGTTACTAATAACTACTTTACTTCTCATGAGTTCCGAATAGCACATTGCGCTTAAACAGCACATCACCCCCTTTTCCAATTCTGTGTTGTCATCTCCAGCTAACCCTAAGACTGCCAGCAGTCTCTCGTCTTCACCTACTCTCATGACCTCTTTCCGGTCACCAATGGACACCTAACCGTAACACTGCGAATAAAAATCCAAAGTGACGTGCTTTGAGCTCAACATTCTACCTTCAATCCCAACAAATGAAAACGGTAATGGAATTGCTCTGTTGCCATTTCCAGAATCAATATGATCTTTTTTCTTTTCGTATTTTAGAGGGGTCATCATCCTATTCATGATATTATTCTTCATATTCAGGAATAAATTCTCAGTGGCGTCGTTAATTATGGCACTCATTGTAAGTTTCCTAACAGCCTCAATATTATAATCTAAATTGACTCACTGCTATTCATTTGTTGTCGATGGTACAGTTCACTCGGAAGTCCAAAACTTTTTCTACAAGTTTAGGAAGCGAAAAAGGATACATAAATATGATGAAGTGATCAAACCGAGAGGAGATACCTTATGAAGCTACTTCAGAAATATCTTCATCTAATGCTGTGCGTGGAAATTACTACATAGTTCAGTATATTATGATAAATTTCGCCAATTTGTTATGGAACTGTTGTTAACTGAACCACTGGATGCCTTGTCGCATAGTAGAATCTCTGAATGCTACAGTACGAGAAAGCGTTTTGAATCGTTCGGGTTAACCTAGCTACTTTGCGGGTTTCAGTCATAACATGCTAAGGTGTGATAATAAGGGCAAAACTCAGATGCGAATTAACTTGACTTTTACCTCGGATTACCTTAAATGACAAGTGAACAAAATTTATTTTTTTAATGCCAGTGTACTGGAGTAGGAAAACACTCAAGTGAAATCAAAATCATGATGAGAAAAAATTTGGAAATTTTATTTACTCTGACAGCCAGTTAGAATTTCAGAGTGAAAATTTTACCTCTTGTGACTGGCTGTATATATTTCTCTAGAATGTTATTCATGAATAAAATGAATGTACTGTTCACTTCACGTCTTCATTTCGGTTTGTGTTTAGATTTTATTGTGCACCACGAATATCTATCTGGCGTGTTGCTCACGATTGGATTTATGGTGTTACCTTTTAATTGGCTTCTGTGCTTTAGAAGATTTGCTAACAATCGTCGCATGCTCCTTGACAAGAAGGTTCAAAAGACAGGTGATTATTTCAATGTTAGTTTTAGCTGTGGTCTTCTGTATAACTGGGACAGTATTTTACTACTTGTACAAATATCATGTAAGTGTAGTACTGACAATAACCAATGTAACATGAGCCCCTAAATGTAGGCTAATATTCACCTGACTTCAAATTTATCTAGAAAGTGAGATATGTGTTGACGAATTCATAAGGCAACTGCTTAACTCTGCTCTTGCAAACTTAACCATCGAAAACTGAAAATCCTCAACTGTGCATACCGAAGAAACCTCTAGAATACTTCGAATAATTTGAAAATTAGGCAACTTATTTTCTCGTTGGTTGATGTTAACGCATAGTATTAGTTAAAATTGACATTTTCAAAAGTAATACTACATATTTCGTAAAATTCATATATATATATATAGATTTAATGTATCGCAGTATTGATTGACTTTTATTTGGTTTAAGAATCTCTCTTCAGAGTTGATTTGGAATATCTGACTCCTCTGAGCCATATGAACTACCCGAATCCTTCTTTCAGAAACAATCACACATTGAGGAGATCTCATAATTCGGAAAATAAGTCGATGAACAATGATCATGATATATCCATATATGAACTGTCATTTTTATAGTCCTTACTACATCAGCCAACTTTCTTAACATAATGTAGATTCTGTTTCTACCTCCAACAAGGAATTCCTTTTCTTTTCTATAGAAAGTCTGTAGTTTAGCCACAGTGACCTTACCAGTTCGTAATGTTGACTTAAAATACATATAAGAAAGTCGGTAACTTATGTTGACTTCTATCTATCAATGTGAACGATAAATTGCAATTATTGTGACATATTTCAGGTTCATCCTGCATGGGCCGGTGGCTTCTGGAATACTGCTTTATGTTTAGTAAGTTCTGATTGGTTTCTCTCTGTTTCATTCGAGAAAAAACATCATTGACTTAGTCTTTCTGTCGGTAAATCAGTGCCATCACTCCCTACACTTTCTACTATATTAGATAGGTTTGTTTTATGTGTCCCACACTGATCCAGCATTAACAACTGGATGACGTTGCTAAGATTCTTGATTGTAAGCATATCAATTTAGTCACACGATTTAACAAGTTCGCTTACATAAATTTACTCTCTTCCTCTCTCTCCAACTTCACCTTTTCTTGTCATTTTTCATGTTGAACAATGTAATTAAACTTATATGGTTGTGAGCGACTATGTATGCTGAAAAAGTAATCCAGGTACTGATGCTGCATCAGTACTTGATATATAAGGTTAACTTCCTACGAAGAGAATTCCACTAACCACAGTGCCAAAGTTCTTCACTGACACATAAATAACAAATTAAACCTACCTGTATCGATTCTGGATGGGATGAGTTATAGTCTAGGAATTTATTGAAGTCTATACGTTTTAATAAATGCTAATATATAATCCACCATCTTCCTCTCGTTTTATTTCACAGTCTTTCATGACCAAATCAGGTTGTGTGTTTTCCGACTCAGAAGTGATTTGGATTCCGTCTTCTGTTAAGTTTAAAAATGTGAAAAGATAAGGGATTCTTTCAGACTGCGACACAGTGAATGTGTCATCCACATATCACTACCACAACATAGTAGCAGGTTAGGCACTCTTAGAGCTTTATGTTCCTGAATGCTCAAAAATGTGTAAGTGAGTTTTGAGGATATTGGTTGTCCCGTAGTCACATCATTCATTTGTTTAATTAGTTTGTTTTGAAATTTGAATGCCGTGGTGTTTATACATAACTGAACAACTATTGTAATTTCATCAACGTAGAGCTGAATGCTTCGTCTGAGTTCAGAACCAATGTTCAGTTCATTCTTAATCGCCTTCACATGTTTATTAATTGCCATACTAGTTTACAAACTGGTTACATTATATTAAACATTTTTCCATCTTTTTTAAATTAAATATTCTTCAGCCTGCAAATATAAATCGTATATATATATATATTTATCACATTACATATAAGTGACACCATAACTAAAACAAGTATCAATCACATTTCATATTAGGGACATCTGAATTTTACTGAGAATCTTTTATTATTGACTTCTGTTTAGACAGAAAACTGATTGAAACTGTGGATATTTTTATTGATAGTGCGCTTTCTTTCTTGTAGGCGGCTCTGACGGTCAGGGATCCTCTTAAATGAGTTCTATATCATTTGGCCGTACCACAGTATCTCTTTTTGAATATTCATCGTGATTCATGTGTTCTCCAGATTAATATATAGAGATTTGAATGTTTCCTGTTGATAGTATTACAATTCACAGGTCATGTTTTCAATATAAAGCAACTTTTGATATAGTTGTTCTGGTTTTATCTGCATATCACTGGTTACACAGAAGCAATAATCGTTTGGAAATTCTCAGTGGAATTATTAGAAAAAATAATTCAGCGGATGCTTGCTTTTTCTCATGCCTATTGATGATGAGTTCTGAGGATGGTGTGGACGCCTTTCTGAGCGAAATAGGTGTGTAACGTCATATATCTTTATATTTGTCAATCTTAATTGACGAAATGAATTCATTATTCTCAGAATTATTTTAAATATTTGACGGGATGGTAAAATTAACGAACAAAGTAAGGAATCTACGACATTCATTATTCAAAACTTATTGCCGACCTGCACTAATGAAGTCGACTGATTAAGCTCAATGGCACACTGTCAATAATCTAAGCGAGTTTTAAATGCTGTTGTTTTACGGTGTGCTGTACAATTTCTAGTTGGTTATTCATATACCATGAGCCTGTCATTCTGGGATATTTTTCATATTTTCATTGGTGGAATTATTTCTCTGATTTGAATTTCAAGTGGCTCTATACTCAAGTTCGTTGGTTTTTCAACAATATATATTTGCCTCAAGCGTATCCCTCGTATTCTCTGATATTCTTCCTACCATAAAATGAGAGGCTTGTGTATATTTGAGTTATTTTGTATGTATGTGAACATTAAGTCTGTCAAACAAAGTGCAAGTGGTGTTGTTTATTTTAACTAAACAGGTGAAAATAAGTAAGTTTTGCGTTGAGTTAGGTAATTAAAAGCCGGTAAAGTGGTAATGAAAATAGTGTAGTAACAAGGCTGATGAATTGTCACAAACAGTTGTTGAAAAAGAAGCTACGTAAAAATAAGAATAGACTGATGATTGATTAGTACTCTTCTATCTGTTTCATATCACCGTTTATGTCTTTTTTAATGTTATTCAAATATCTAATCAATTTCACTCCCATATATAATTGAAGCAAAACGTTGTGTGCGTAACTTGATATAATTATGAGCAATATATGTGCTCGCAACGTCACCAGTTAATACTACTGTATAACACTGTGCGATTTATCAAAATAAAATTTTATCTATAATGGGGTTATACTCTACCACAGTGCCCAAGTTTTATACTTTTATCAGTGATGTGATCCTACTCTTAAGAATATTGCTTTCTAAATCTTCCATGAAATTCAGGTTTATGTAGAGTTTCTTTTTCGGCGCAAGTGAAGTTTCTTGTCTCCAAATTCTTGGTTTGATAATATTTGTCAATGAGTCTTAGTAGGTTTACATTTTGGATGAAGATTTCTCTCGAAAGATCTTTCTCTGTTAGCACAGCATGATGTCGTTTAGTTGTCGGTTGTCAGCGGTGAAGTCAAAGGTAATGTTTTGACTCATATTTAAATTTTGAAGTTTGGTTGTAGATTGATGTCACTTTCAGAACCATTGAAAACCAACGGGTAGAATGAAACGACTGTTTCGTCTTAGTTGTGGACTCTTCATCAATACTCGCCTAATCAAGTTCAAATTCAGGCACTTTCGGTTGCAAGGTCGCTGACTATTTAGCCAATGCGACCTTATATAATGTAGCCAGTTTGTTATTTACTGACCACAACAAGAAGTAAACAGGAATCATAGTAGGAAGTCATTACCGGTTAGGGTCTACCAGTATGGGTATGATGACGAAAACTCATGGACAGCATAGCCTGGTATTTGCGCGAAAAACCCATGAATTAGTAGAAGTTAGGATTTGTGGTTTATTTGATCGATTCTCAGTGGCTGAATTGCCTACGAACTTGCCTAATAACAGAAAACCGTGGGTCCTAACCATGATTGATGCATACTACCGAAAGGTCTTAAACTGGAACCAAAAAGCCGTCTAGTAGTTTCCAGTTTTCGGTGATTCTCTGACATCCGTGTATGATCAATTCTTAAACAAGTCAAATTCTTACAAAGCATCTAGTGTGAAGTAGTTTGCTGAATACACTTGAATACACGTAATGTGAAATACAGTACGCAGCAAGTGAATGATCAACGTAAATCTTACACGTGGTACTAAATAATGAAAAGTTACGTAAATTCACTCTGCAATGTGTCGGCGGGACTTGTTGTTTTCATCTAAAGATCAAAAATTTCACTAATGTTCGTGTACAGATGAATGGACAGTAACTGTTCAACTTGCGATAGACAACATAGTACGTTTCCTTGTGATACATCCATGGTCCATACAACACAGGTATTCTTCCTTGCAAGTAAATATTTGGGAAGTAGAATCTGTCATCATCATTCTGTTCATTGTGAAAGTGATGCATCCATGTGCATTAACAGTAACCCAAATGCATACGACGCGTGAATCAGAAGATTGTATATAATGCATTTGTCGTCTTTGAATCTACAGTGGGAAATTGTTTGATCAGTTTCACACTCAAGCTCTGGTTGCTCAGTATAAGTTATAAAAACATCTGCTACACAACCTAATGGACTACTGACTGCCTAGCCTCCAATTCGACAGTGCATCTTGTTCTAAAGCACATGTTTAAGTTTTTGTCAAAAAGGAGGTCGTATTGCTGACAGGCAATGCATCACGTTTCATTAAAGATAATCTGTTTCAATGGGAAGGTCAAGTCGGCTCACCTTTCTATCGAGTTTAAACGAGTCCTTTGGCATATCTTAAGAAACTCGTTGTTAAACAGGTTCAAAATTTCTGTGATTAATAATGTAGGTTTCATTGCAATGGTTCTGTTAACATAACGCGCACTAAATGAGACGTGCTACGTGTGAGATCGTCGATCATTTTCTTCATCATATCAGGAGATTCTATCATTATTTTACCTATTCCTTTACAATGCCTGCGTAACATTGGATGCACTGAATTGCATGCTGAATCGAATGTATTGTTAAGAATAGAAACCTCAGTGGGAGAATGAATAACCAAAATATCTGTGTCGTCTTCATCATGCATTAGCCAAATGTGCAAGAGAAATAAGACTCAGTCTTATGAGATGTGTAACGCAGAGTCACAGGTTATTCTTGCTTGAGATATTCTTTAGCCATTTGAACAATTTTCAGTGCAACAGTTGCTATATACATATCATCATCATGAGGAATATGACACTGACTGTATGCTGCCTTATTTAACAAACCGAAATAAGTTATGAACATTCTGGTGGTTTTTAACACATTAGTTATAGAGATTAAGGAAACGATAAGTGGATTCAAACTGTCCAGGTTCATCTACTGTGGTCAAACAGCAAGGAAAAAATCTGCATGTGGCACTCAGAATATCAGTATAAAAGGTTACCCACACAAAACAACACAGTCTAATAATGAAACCTCTGAGAGGCGATTTTAAAAATGCTTCACTTTCTGAAGTGAAATAATTAACACCTCGTAGATTTCACCCTCACATTCCAAATGTAATTTCATAAAAGTCACGATTTGTGCCATAGAACCTTAGCGAAATATCTTATTTCAAAACAGATCTTCGGTCAGCTCGTTTTCAAAAACGATGGTGATATTATGAGAATGACTTACTTAAATAAATAGGAGCCGTCCTAAACAGATGATTTCACGCAGCAAAACTAGTTTCTCGACTCCGAAAATCATGCTGGCTGGGACAATCAACTTTTGACACGCACCTGTCTGATGTTACTTCCGACTGTGTATATTGAATCACATGTAGCTACAGCGGCAGTGACTTTAAGGCAGCATACAGTTTGGCCTAAGTCACGATTGTTGACCTTGTACCAAAAGAAATGAGTAGTGCGGACTTGTCAACAGCTAAACGCTTTATGGACAAATGATGGCAAGTTAAAAATTAGAGGTATGTAAAATAATCAACAGACAAACCATTCGAAGTATTCCGCAGTTTGCTGAGCCAACTGCATTGGAAACGGCTAAAATGTGACCTATATAATAGAAAAGAAATCTGTGGTGAGAATTGTATTGACCCGAAAAATCCCTCCCCAGTGACTAATTGTCATCTGATCCAGAGGTTTTCCACCGGACTTATATAAGACTTGATTTTTTTGCTGGTAGTCCACCCAACGTATTACTCTTACGACCAAATTTATGTGGCTATGGTCTAAAAGCAATTAATTGATCTCTAGTCCCCACTATACAACTGATGAAATTTCTGTGGAACACGCGCTATCACACTGGCTATCCAAATGCAGGAAAAAGACGATCATTCTTCAATGTCTCTGCGGTTGTATTAAACAGTAACAACATCAAAACTAAAATTTATGCCAACAGTGCTGTGAGGCTACTACGAGGAAATGCTAGTTTCTAATTGCAAAAATAGAACTGTAAGACAACCTAAGGTAACTAAAGTTCAACTGTAAAAGGAAACTTAGAATAGAGGAGAATATTTATTACTACGTGGCATCAAAAGCTCTCTCTACAATAATCACCCACCTAGGATCCTCCCCGACAGTCAAGGGTCAGAATGACCTTTGTTCACTGTAACAAACTCATACCGTTAAACAACACATTGTCGACGTACATACAATCACAAAGGCAAGTATTACAATTCGAGACTAAACATGGACAAATGTAAATAGTTGAACGTTTGAATGTCACATGTTGATTTTGTCCTTCGTTAATGATAAACAGTCTAATGGAAATACGTGTGATAGTTACCAATTAAGTTGGGACGTATAAATAAGTAGAGGGAGGGATTTCGCACATCATTTTCCTATTTCAGTCACATTATCATCATTTCATTTGTCATCTGGGATACCAAATTTTGATTTTTCTACCTTGCGACTTTTAATCACCGTATTTCACCAACACTTAGTACCCACTTATCTCTAAATTACTGCCATGTTAACGACAAATTTTCTCATTTCTACAAGATAATTCTCTGGATGTCACTCGAGAAGGTGACGTTGGTTTGCCGAGTCATTCTACCAATGTAATTGTCCACAAATGAAAAGTGGAATTTATAAATGCACATTGAAATGGCTGGACTCGGTAGATTGTCTTTCACCTGTATTGAAATTATACCACGGGTGACGAATTGTAAACACAGAGTTGCTGCGAAGAATATTTGGGCTGTTATTTTTCGCAGTTTTGATGAGAGTAATTCAGTTATTGCGGCTCCTTGAAAAGGTAAAGTCAGATATTTGAGATGCACATTGAAGTGAGCATGGAAGATATTGACAAAATGAGCATTCCACGTTTCCCAATCAGATTACTTATTTGGAAGTAGACAATCCCATAGACATCGTTGATCTTAGCTGATAATATCTTCCATCATTAATTTAAAACTAAATTACTTTGTGGAATTGAAATAATCATCGTCCTGTGACTAATAACCTTTACACGCTCAATATTTTGTTGTTTTCGCGTTTGAAAAAGTTCGCTAATAAAAAATATGCTCACAATGACTCTGTATCGTGTGCCGACTCTTTGCTTTGATATCAATAGTTTTATGTGTTTGTGTGTAGAGCATTCAAAAATAACTTGAGAAATTCGACTATTGTAACAAAGGTGATTTTATATGAAATGTGATAGCATTAAACCACTATGAACGTACTAAGATCACTCCATATATAAAATTGCGTTAATAATTTTTATCAAAAATTCATATTGATATAAGCGTGAGAAAATAAGTGAATATTTCCAAAGGCTCACATTCGAAGACAGAAGTTACTTCAAGTAAGTGCGAATTACAAATATATCCATCGTGTTATTTTTACCAATATTTCAATTATTATGGCGAATTTGCTCAACGTACAAAATTTGATACACACATTCGTGACAATTATTCTCGTTAAGCAGGTAAAATAATAGTCAGGTTTAAAGTAGCCTTTCTGAACTCCTCACTGGATGGTGTTTCTCATAGTGAGTAAATCATCCATTTCCGCAGAAACTTAATTATCTGTATTATAACTTCTGCTTTCGCGTGGAACATAGGGCTTCAGCAGCATATCTCCATTATGGATAAAATTTTATTCTGATAAATCGCACAGTTTTGCAAAGCGATATTTACTGTCATTAGTGAATATAACTGTACAACACCGTGTGATTTATCAAAATGAAATCTTATTCATATTAAAGTCATACTATACTGCCGTGCTCACGTTTGATACTTCTATCAGCAGCTCTCCATTTCATTCCTCTTATCTCCTCCACATCACAAAATCGCCTTCGATGTCAACCTCGAATTCATGTCCAACTCACTGGTTCCTATTCAGGTTCCATTCAAGCGATAGACGGTAGTTTGGCACCTCAGTCATGACTTGAGTGTATTCAAAGCGGATTTAAGGTTGTATTTACGTCACTTGCTTGATTGAGGTATATCCCTCCATAAGAAAAACAGATATCTTCCTGTTGAAACTGATAAAGAATTGTGAATCTAGTGTCTAGTAAAATTATTAGGTATTAGTATTCAAAATACTATAGCTTTTGTATTTGTGAAAATCCACAACTAGGATCATATAAGATTTCTGGTCTAATTTCAGAGAATAAAATCATGTCAATTTCTGAAGAATATTTAAAGCTGTTCGAAGCGTCTAAGAATAAGCTACTACGACGAGATATCCCTTTCAGATATTATATCTGGGTAAGCATATCTTCTATGATTTGTTGAAGAGATTATTTCGTATTTCTAGATTTTGATAGATGCCGCGTTTATGATAATGACGACTACAGCTAAACTGGTCTTGTTTACCGAATCGTAGGATCGAATTATTATTGTAAATACTTAATATTATGTTGATTTGCAGGCTAATAATTTCCAGTTTCTTAAGGCATCATTTCTATGGTATTGCGTAAGTTCTCTGCGTATTATTTATTTATTCACTATTGAATTAACTCTCAATACAAATCACCGAACAGAATTCACTTATAATGCCGAGAATTGTAACGGTAATAGTTAAAACGTTTCAAAGATATTTCACACAGTGCTATTATGCTTCTTGAACGCCATAGAAAAGAAAGCCACGGCATATAGATTGAATTTATTATACGTTAGAAGAATACGACTTCAAAACTTCTTGTCCTAGATCTCAGTATTTCCAAGTTGCTTATCTTAAGTGTTCATTTCAAGGAATATATTTGATGATCCGCTACCTATTTGAAATATACGACTGTTTCCCAAGGGTTAGCTTTCAGGGATTGCATCTGCTAAAATTTTTTATAACGGATCGACATGAGTTAGAGAACCACTGGCAGTCAGGTAGGACAAGACAACTGATTCATGCCAGTTTGAGGATCGTCATCGATACACATTAACTAGGGTTCAAAGCGAAGGATTTCCGGTTACGAAGAAGACTTGCAAGCTATTCAGCCACTGTAACCCGACTCAATGTCCACCTCAAGAATTCTAACTCCTAATGATCTATAAGTTCACCTGGAACACCAGACAGTGCCATGGGCGACTTTTTGCTCTAACTGTCGACCGTAAGGACTTGACTAGTCACGAGGTCTAACTAAATTTTCAAAAAACTTTGTTCATTTCATTGAATTCTCATCAGCCGCTTACAGCCTGCAGAAACTATTAACTTTAAGTCCAAAGTATCCTTTTAAATATATATATGATGTAAGTAAACAGGAGGACACAAACAGTGAGCACAAAATTACACCTATATAGTTTATAACTGGAGAGTTCAAGTTGAAAAATCTGTTAACATTAAATAGCCAAATGTCAGTAAAAAAGTATCGTTGTGTATCTAATTCACTGGGAAATACAAAAACCTTTATTATAATGAAAAATCAGTCTTTGTTCACAGTGGTAAAGGAGTTACACACTAAAGATAAGGGATGAGAAAGAAGACTAGTAACTAATAAATAGAGTAGAAATGTCGTGAGTTCAAATCAGAAAACAAAAAAAAGAGACAAACAAAGTAACACTTTGTCAAAGCACAGAGTGGTTGGAGCCAAATAATTTTGCAATCAAATGAAATAGATAACAAAAATGATCCAGTTATCAGAGCTAGATAGGACTGAAAACTGCTTGCTTGTGGAAACCTAAATAATTTCTCAAGCATTTGATTGTGATTGTTTCAGTTAAAGCCTGGACAACTGAACAATTGTTTCCGTTTATAATTTTTAAAGATTTCATAATGTTCACTTCAGGACCCGTATTGATGAGATGTATCCAGTTTTACTATCGTCAGCGTCTGCACCTTTGAAACGCAGGCGTTTCAATGCACGTTTAGAAAACTAAAGGTGTGTCTTTCTTTCTGCCATATGAATATTTTTATCACCCCAGATATATTCGAATTTGTAGACACATTTAGAGTTAGTTAGCGAGAAAGATTTGAGAACATATATGAGTTGTTTGGCTGAACCATACATTGTCAAGATTCTAGTGTTATCAGGAAAAAAGAGGGTGGCATGAGTGTGGTCGAATGCGCAGGTATTAAATTTAACTCAAAATACCAAAAGCATTCTCAATTATTTGTATGTTGGTTAGTCTAATTTACTGGTGTCTGCAAATTCATTTCAGATTTGTCGGTGTCATTCTACCAATTCCAATCATAACTATGACAAACTTCTTGTCAAACGTCTTCTGTGTTCATTTGCTGCTTGGAAGTACAGTAAGTGTCAATTTAGTTGCATAACTATGTAGTTAAGTCGACTTTGCGCCTATTTTTACGAAAAAAGGAAATGTTTAGCTATACCGTGTTGTGGAAATTCATCCGTATACAGTGTTCGACAGTGGACCCTAGAGCAATTACATTTGAACCTATTTGCAACTGATTATCTGGGTATACTTGCGTTCTCCAGTCAACAATGGTGTTCCTAAATGTCTAGTGTCGATTACCCATGATTTAAAACGTCAAAGCACTGACCACTATACCTTCAAGTACAAGAGTTATATATCTTTGAAAATGGTCTCCAGTTGTTGTTCGATTTTAGGACAATTGTAGTTTTTCTGTTGATTGATCGCTCGGAAATGTCCGGCGTCTATTAATATGTCGACACTTAGTACGTAAGGTTCAACGATAACTGAGGGTTAATTTGAAGTGATTTGATAAATGGTGATTAGTATAGGAACTCAGAGTATGCTCATTTCATCGTATTTAGTACTGGTCAACTTGATTCACCTGCACACCGTTTTGAGTGATGATATTTCCAGTTAATCGACGGGAATATGATAATTAACTAAAATCGAATTATTTATGCCTGTTTGCGAATTCAGCTTGATCTCGTCCTTTGTTCAAAACACGCATCACTCACACCAACCCGTAATGCGTACTTGCTAGTACCGTCTAAGTAACCTAAACAAGAGGCATCTGTTTCGCTCATTTAGGATCGAGCTTATCGGCCGTTTATGAGAAACCAAAAAATGTCACAAGAGTGAAATATTTCAAGGTATTTCATTCTTCACGTAGCTTCTAGTTGTTAAACAACTATTTTGTCCTCAATTTTACTCCTTTTAGGTTTTACTATGGTCTGTGAGCTCGGCTGCCGGCTTTGAATCTGTTGACATGTTCTATGGATTGATATCACTGATTCTGACAATTGTGATAACAATCACGACTGTGGGGTCAGGTCTGAAATAAACATCAATGGATGATGATCAGTTAGTTGTCTTTACCACAATATCATCTACCCTTTTGATTTTATCAACCATCTTGAAAATATTTAATGCCAACCATGCAACCAGATGTAATTTTATCTGTAAATGCACCTCATTCACAAAACTCTGTTGGACTAATAAATTCCTCGTTATTCTATTAAATAGAATTCGGTATTGAAAGGTTACAAACAATCGTTTGAAAGCTAATAAATTATGGATTCCAATAAATACTTTCCAACACCAACGACCAAATGAAACCTGCCATCCATCTTATTTTGCTTTGAAATATGTGGACATATAAACCACTCATTGAAAACTGTGCATTCAGCCTTAGTGTGATAGAGAATTGGAAGATGTTGAATCCGGACTGCATTAAATGTGATGCAGGAATAAAATCAGCTGCCCATTTACACGAGAATTCTGTGCCTCGTGTTGTGAATGGTAAATAGTCAGGCTCTTTAGTTATTTATAGGCACCTTAATGACATTTAGTGGATTCACTAACAACTATAAGATATTTGACTTCAATATAAGCAACTGGCTCACCACTGAAAGTTCATAAGTGCGTTATACGTGAATTATTGAGTTGGTTATTCTATCAATGAATATGAGCAGCATTTACACGCTTTAAACTATTGAAAATGAAGACATTTTGGTTTATTGTATCTGGAATTTATTAGTGATGACTATGACTGAAAATTAAAATTACTAGCATCAGCAGCGCTGTAAATCTCTTCCACTGCATTAAAGGACTTTTAAGATTTTACGATAACTCTTAGGGTGCTGCTTTTAAATCTCAGCAATTGCGTAATTTTGAAGATTGTTTAACTGCAACAAAATGGCTCTTCAGTGCCCTTTAGTTTCTCCACGGTTCGCTAACCTGTAATTATGATACGTCAATATGGGTTTCACTAGAAGTTTTTTAACGGGCAACTGAAGACTCATCAACAGTTCCCCGCTTTGTTCTATTATGAGGATTGAATGGTCAGCCAGAACGGATAAGCAGCAAACAATTCTTGCGTCAAGGTAACGAGAACCTCTCGCCAAGCAAATAAACTGAAGGAAATGGGGGCAAATTAGGCACACACACGCACACACACAAAGGACTCTTTAGTGTCGTTGTGTGTCTTGGCACCACTCAAGTAGAATATCGATAAGAAGAAGCGAGTTGGAAGAGAGTTCAAGGGTGATATGCAGGAGATGGTGTTAAGTAAAGGAGATGTGAGCTTATGGGGGATACTAAAGCTAGGTAAAGGCGACTACAGAGAAAAGGTGAACTGTAGATATGCGATTTTGAAGTTGTTCTCAGTGAATTAATCGTTGCATCACTATGCGTTCTTCAATTGGTTAAATTGTTTGGAACACTAATCTCAACTGATCATCACCATCGAAAATGACATAGTATTGAACAACACTGACACATTCAGCTCATGATTATTGAATAAGGCCACTAGGTCGTCTTTGAGTTTCGCTTCATTCAAACACGATGACAAATCAGAAAAATATTTGATACCTTAGGACAATTGTTTCAGTTCTGCATACTGTTGATCTGAAGTGGTATAATATATCTTGTATCATTTGGGCGATATTTTTGCCAAAATTTTAATTTTCATCTATCAACTAAGGGGTTAATTTTACTGTTTACTTCGATTACGTATTAAAATTAACCTGACACTAGAAAAGTGTTCAGTGATGAGAGCTTTGTTAAATTTGGAGGTATCTGTTATATTCATCCAAGGAGGGAAAGAAGAAGTGGATAAGAATATTTTGTTTTAGTCTCTTAGAAAACGTTTCATCTAAGCTACTACATCAAGAAACGAAAACCATCTGGAATCACTCAAACTCTGCTTTTACAATCTGTTAAATCATGTATCTTACCTATTGTAATAAAGCAAAATATTACCATAAATAACATAATCCAGATAACTGGACACTAAAAGCAGAACGTCAGTTTATTCTTAATTCTGTAGTAAAAGATTCAGAAAAATATTCAACATAAGATATCGGTAGGATACCGTTTGTCACCCCAACACTCGTCGATTCCTGCTGACTACTTATTTTTACAATACTCACAAGTGCGCCTATGGTTAAAACGTTTGAACTATTATCTCAGTGGTTTTAAGAAAATAAATTCTCCTACCACTTATGAGAAAAAGATTTTGTGTTGAGTGCTATTTTTTTAAATGAATTAGACAGACTCAACGCTAATAACAATAATTAGTGAAATATTTTAACTGTATTCAGGCGTTGGAAAATACAACGTTCAGTGATTTTTACTCTCCATTTTTTCATGAACCACTTGAGGCTTCACACTCTGTATGAATTTGAATCGTGTACTGTAACAATGTACAAAGTTTTTATAAGACAATGTTACTTTATTAGATATAACTATTAATTATTCTAAATATCAACTCAATGCATAATTCGTCTGTTATAGAGGAGACGAAAAGTAAAAAAATGGACATTTGAATGAACATGATTGATATCCACAAAAGTAGTTTTCGTAGAAAAACCTCGATCTATTTAAAATAAGGATTCAAAAACGCCAACTAAATTCATCCTAACATACATTGTACATTGTTGCTTTGGTATTATATCTATGAGAAAGTTCAAGAATTATTTCCGGGGTAAGGTCAAATTGATAAAATTACAAAAGGTAATCATCAGAAAGATCTGTTAGAAAAGACATGATAAAATTAAAATTAGTGGAAAAAGCTTGTCAGTTAGTAAAGTTATGGATTAAGCACGTAGTATTAGGAAAATAGGTGCCCAAGCTATTCCTAGATACTTTGAGTTCCCTCCTTGTAATAGGTTTGATCCGTTGTTGTATATTGACTTTAAAGGACTTTTAAAATGGGACTGAATGTCCTGAATTTACCAAATGTTCTGTTACTGAACTGCATACATCTTTGTGTTTTTCCTTTGCTGTCCATGATGTTTAGTGTCTATGGGCGCTTTTGTTGGCTATGGATACTATCATTAATTTGCGATTTTGCATCCTTCCAGCATTTCTTTGTACTTTACATACCTAGCATTTGACACATATGGTGCAAGGTAACATTTGGATACTTACTACGAGATGAGCTCAGTAAAGAGCAACGTATCGGCTTATTCAGGACTCTGCCTAATTGTAATGGGTTTTGTTCAGAAATGTGACGATAAATTTAGCTAATCGTACACCCAGTGTACATACCTAGAGAACACGTGGTGGAGCAGCAAACACACCTCATTCGTATCTTCTGTCATAGTTTCCCATTAAAACTAGTATTACAACTTTTTTCCCTGAACACCTAGTTCACACATCTCTTCGTTGGAAAAAACTACACCTCTCTAATGTTCCTACGGTAATTCTACCACAAACTGTAAAAGAACAAGGATTTGCATCAAATTGGGAGTTTTCGCCATCTACCTTCCTCTAATGAATTGCTTTCGTAATGGAGACAGAATCGTGGCTCAACACCATGATAATTGTCGCATGAGAAACAAAATCTCTCACGAATCTACTTCTGAGTGGCTTTCGAATACCACTGAGTTATCTTGTTTCACAGAGTTTTATTTCTAGTTTAATTTGTCTTTCAGTATTTGCCATTACTCACATTCATCTCTTTCTGACTTCCAACTTGCTGTTATGGATTTATCAGATCAAATGAAGGAAACATTTCCTATGAAGAACTTTGGGAATTCATCAATGTCCGTAATCATATTGTTCGGAACGATGCTATCAATATTATTGGAGTAGTTGAATTTATTTTACGTAAAATGAGATATACGGGGGACTAGTATAAGCTAAATCTCAATAAAGGTGCAAGTCGTTAGCGCAGGAGCAATAAAACATACCACATATATGTAATGAACTGAGTGAACAATTTCATTATTTTCCTGAGCTACCAATTTAAATGACTACAAAAAAGAAAGGTGATGCAGGCACATACAATGAAGGTCACATAGAAAATTATGCTAACAACCTAAAACCAATCGACATAAAGTGATGATTCTTTGTCAAGACCACGCCACTGTACAACGTGATATAGCAAATAGCAGACATTAGGCAAATAGTTTCCTTTATTGGATCGTAGAAGCATCCAGTCATATTACCCATTTTCGTTGAATAATTCCATGTGTGATGATTCAGTTTAAGAATCCTTCCCTCTACCTGAATTCAACATCTTTTTTTTTCTGACTGTGTCACATATTCAAAAGACAATTTCATCGTCAGAATATATAAAGTCGAAGGAAGAGTCAACCAGTACTCAAATTCTCTTTATGAGTGATAGACAAACTCATGCAAAACACCATTCAGAAGAAATTGTTGTACAAATACAAAAACGAAAGTTCTAGTGCAGAACCAATAATTTATTGCATAAATTGAAAATGTGAACTGTCAATTAGTTAGGTAGCTACATGAACAATAAAATATGTACGTGAGCACAGAAAACCAATAAAAGTGAATATCCCTTGACACAATATGATTGATAGAGCGATGTGTTATTCATGTTATTTCAGCAAGCTGGCAAAAACTAGAGCCAACTGAAATAAAAAAGTAACAAATAGAAAAACATGAATTTAATAAGTTTCACTTATATATATGGCAATCTGTCAACTGAATATTGACTTCTGATTTACAATTATGAATAAAATCAACAGTGAGATCTACATGAATCGTGACTTTGTAATAACTTCTGCCACACTATGAAGGCTTGCCTCTGTTACAAACTGTTTATATTTTGAAATGATTTCTCATCTCCAATGCAACATCACAGCTGATTGAGAATAAAATTCAAAAATACACAGCAAAACTGTGAACTTACCAAAGATATGGCAGTGTTCCAAAAGCCGCCAGCCAATGAAGAATAAGTCGGCTGAAACATATTGAGATAAATAACAATCAGAATGTTTATCAGGGGTTACAGCAGATCAAATTCACAATTCAAGTAGAAGTAATCTGGCAATAAAACTGGATGCTGTCAAGTGGAATAAAGCTAAAAATATGTGTATGTAGATGGAAGGAGTTTGCATGCAATTTCACTGAAGCAGTGAGATGAGTAATGGAGTTCTGAAACTTATCTTTTCATAAAATTTCAGGATAGGATATTTTCTCATTATTATAGATTTACATATCAATTTTAAGTTTTACATATTAAATAACTGAGATACTGTTTCTCAAACAGGCGAATGCACTGTAATTAATGAAGTACCTCAGGAAAAACCCTGCTTTCCCTTCGTGGAGTAGTGCATACATGTACGATCTCAAGAATACAGAGATAAGTAAAGCGTTTGAATTCCATTTAAGTAATAATGATATTTAATTGATAATTCTAGTCACTACAGGAATAAATGTTAAAATGTTAGAATACAGAAGATCATTTGATATTTCAATTCACTTACGTTACTCATATCGAAATAAAACAAACGGTTCCAGTTGTCAGAAAAGCCATCGATAAAGATATCAGAACTGTCATCACCGGTAGTTTGAATCTTTTGACAAATATGCAGAGGATGATTATTAACAAGTCTTCAACACAAATGAAGCCCAACAAAAAGTAACATTGAAATACAGGCTTTCGGCAACACATGAAACAGATAGCTGCAGACCATAATGCAATCTGTTGGCAAAATAAAATAGACATTTTCACCATATGAGTAAGAATGTTTTGATATTTATTCACAAAATTGAAGCCTACATCAAATTAAGTGTAAAGTAACAGCAAAGTTCAGTTAAAATGTCCTTACAGTGTTACATATGGTAATGGTAAAAGTGCGCTTGGAAATTTAATTGTGGGTTGCGCGTTTTTTGACTGTGGCTGAAATTGTTTGACTGCAACTCCCTAAGGAATAATGAATCCTCACAGGCTCGCATAAACCTGGAATACCGATACACAATGTATCAGTTTCTGGTCGCACTTTGTGCTGTTGTGCTGTATATCCTCATAGTGTCGAATCTATGTTGATGAATCCCGCTACGTTTATCAATTACCATCCACACGTACCCAGGGAGGACCCACCAATCTGCGCAAGTAAGTGCTACAGAACGGATTTATTAGTAGTCTGTTCTAACAGTACAGTAGGATATAAAATAAATAGTCTGTGTAATATTTTTTCCAAGAGATGATATCGTGAGTGCTTTATCAATAAGTATTCTAAAGAAATAGGCCTTAGTAAAACCATCCAATTGGTTTTGAAGAAAGCTGTAAATATCAGTCTTCCATTTGAAGGGTATGGCCTACAAGATCAAGTGGAACAAAGACTTATTAAATCTACAAGTAGAATTATTTGTGCTGCAAAACTCGTGTTCTTCGACTGCACCAAGTGACTGCTACAATGATCTGAGAAAGAGCTGTCACCAATCATCTGAATCCATTATGTCAATTTACTTTACTTAGCAACTGTTGTTATAACTGTTCTTACTTTATTCTACCTCTTATTAATATTATTCTTGGTTCATATGAAATCATCCTTTGTCTGTAGCAGTACCTGAGATCGTTTTAATACTCATATGATTACCAGTAATAATATTATCAATATTATTGAGTGTGCGGTACCACCAAAATTTGACGAATTCATTAAATCCTGTATCATTATCGTCTGTTGATTGCTTAAATTTAATCTGGTTTCGAGTGAATGTCAACAACAGACACAAAATTATGTTGAGGAAACGAAGCTCACTCATAAACTTGAATCTCAGAGGAACTTACTGTGATTCCTATCAGGAATAGGGCAATTTTCAAATTCCTTCTGAATTCAAAGAATAGCAACATACACGGGAGCACAGTCAATACTCTAAAGTACAAATAGAAAATATCTTTAATAAATTCCAGAAGATGAAGGGAGTTTATTTTTGTGAAAACATTTAATAGCCATACATCCATCATTCTTTAATATTTCCTATTCATATTCATCAACATAATTTGCTATTAAGAGAAGGAGAAGTTTCCACACATTTGGAATGATTCCATACTAGGAATGATTTCTAGTATATATTCACTCATGAGATTTCAAAAGTAAAGCACTGGTTATGCGTTTATTGGTCCGATACGTTATTTAAGATCAGATGAATTTAGTTAAGCTATACTGTTCGAATTTTCCAAGAACGCCAACTTCGTTACGTTTCATTAGTTATCAGTTACTCAAGAGTCCAATCATTCCTTTCCAATCCAACTAATTCACTGCTTGCCTGCTAATAGCATTTAAGAAACAAAAGCCTAATATTTGTCCTGAGGAAAACAACTTTCTGTCGTATCTGTACTGTTTCCGTTTGTGTTCTTGTTATTAACAATATTATAAAGTGTCTTTGCACAGAAAAACGGCAGTCAGAATGGTCTTTACTCCATAACTCAAGAATAATTCACATGGAGTTCAATTCTAATGCATAACTTTAATCAAACCACCATTCACAACAAACAGACGCGCATAATGCTGTATCATCGCCGTGTACTCTGGACGACGCCACTCATCCGACTGAGACAGTGACTACATCAGCAAGAAAATACTTTACATCTGTAGTAGTCATTAGTTAGTTTGATTCCTTGCTCTTTTGCTCCATCATTTCAAGATTTTAATTTTGAGGTTATAATCACGAGTTGATTTGAAGGTAATTCAAGTCATTTACTGCTAATAGTGCAAACCTCAACAATTGCGGAAAAGCAGACTTACAGACAAGCGATTGCTGCACAATCCTTCCGTTCAGTAATAAAAATTGCAATTGCCTGAAGAAGAAATATTTTATACATGTTGGTAAAATTTCTGATATCGTTCACATGTAACAAATTCTGAATAAAATCAAGAAAGGTATCATGAAGTGTTGTTCATGGTGGTTACAAATTTTTCAAATGTTGATTTTAGATTAAACAAAATATGTCGTTATTTCTCAGCAGGAATGATTTAATGCATGAACATTGCTGACATAAATGTGTTATGTCATTGACGAATATGTTAATTGTACGACAATTTCATATCTTGGGAAATTCAAAAGTTGGAGTTGATATTAAAATAATAAGATCGAAATATCTCAGAGTACAAAAATTCGGGCTGGAATAACTATCAGCATACACGTGGAAACATAACAGCCCTCAGTGTGTGAACTGATAGTTTCAATTTAGCACAAGAATTCCTCCAAACACTTGTCCTCACATATGCAACATGTTCGGAATCGCAATCAGTAATGGGATACACATACACTCACCTAATAGAAGTCACGTCTAGGTATGTTGCACTTTATTTTAATATAATCTGATAAATATTACGCCAATGAAATACTTAAAAAAGATTAAAAAGACGTAAAGGAATGGATACTCTGATATTGCGATAGTGGCTGAATATTGATATCAAGTATTAAGCCTCATAAACCATGAAATCATAAAATTAGAATGCTTAGAATTAAACGAAGAATGCAGCCATTGCAATTCTGAATAATGACAAGAAGATGATAGTAACTACAAATCACTGGAAATGAATTGCTCACCTGCAAAGAAACAACCATCTTACACTAGACGTTATAGAGTGGACTTAAAATGATACTCAACTTATATGTGAATATATCCATTTCATTCTGTGAACTTCGATTCAAATTTTTTTTACATTCATAGTGAAGTGTTTGAAAATTGGTAGTAAAAACTTACGTTCACATCGAAGTGGTTTTTGTTCAGAAACATAATAAATTCGTCTCGCAGTCTAATGACGACTGAAAATAATTTACTCTAAACCATTTGATAATAATTATAATAATCTACTTTGTTTCAAAGACAGTACTTAAAACACAGAATGCAATTCTCAGCATTTGTTACAATATTGGTGTTTTTGGGTGTTAAGTGGTTGATTCATAGAACAATGGAATATTAAAAAAGTCAGAAAATGATGATGTTAAATTAACTTTATTCGTGCAAACGTTTTGTTCATGATGAATGTTTACAGGATGACTATGTTCGAAATCATCACTGCGTGTAATTTCTACTAGGTTCCCACTGAATTCTATACTTAACATTTTGAGCTCTAGTCTGCTGAGATCTTATATATATATATATATATATATGTCAGCTACACTTTGCGTAGTAACCGTCACTTTCATTTTATCGATATGTAGTCAGATTGACACTTCTTTTCGGCTGTGAAATCCACTATTATTTTTACTTACGCAGTGAATAATTTTCAGTCTTCAGTAAAATAATAAAGTAAAATTACAATTTAAGTGGAAATGTTAACAACAATTTATTACTGAATTGAAGAATGAAGTGAGCTGTTCACTGAGTATTTCACAGTGAGTTTGCGGCTTTACGCCTTACACGTTTCTGATAACATAAAATGTGTGTCAAATGAGGTATCATAGAAATTTTACAAAAATTTGAGCAAACATAACGTCCTTAATGGCCACTAATATTTCTTCCTGCTGTGATCTAGGCAGAGGGGTTTTAAGGAGGGATACCTTTAGGAAATAAAAGAATTATAGCTATTTTATTTATTCAGAACCCAATAGTTAGAATGAACAACTGTTTTCAACAAATTCTTTTTCAGGCTCTATAATTATAAATCCAATAATTTAAGTATATGTCAATACCTATAGATAGGGTAAAGGTTGATACCGTAGATCAGAAACGTCTGTATCTTAAATTAAACTACAAAGAGAAAATTGCGGCTGACATTCTAAAATGTCGAGTGAACAGAGCAGTAGAGAGAACATTTCCATCAGCTAAACTGGTACTCGACGTCTCAACTAAACCAGTACTAACACAACGAGTCAAGGATAAGTTACCAAAGATGTCCTTATCAATGTTTATGTATGAATTCAACTGCTCATAAGCAGCTAGTTACATTGGTCGTACTCGGAGGGCTTTATACAAACACACGCGTGAACTTGTATGTGTATGGTTGAGTAAAGTGGTAACCAAATGTGTGAATAGTGCAGTCTTAGCCTACTTGGTTGATATTGGACATCTGATAAAACTTGACCAGGCGTTCTAAGTTACTAACAGCGTTCCTAGTAATCTATCTAGAGGAGCTCGAATACGTCTTCTATCCGTAGCTGAAGCGGTTGCAATTAATACCTAGAAGACCAACTCTTTGTATACGGAAGTGGTATGTTTATCTTGGACTACTATAAAGCCAACAAATCCTGTATAAACATCAACACTCTAAATTCCTATCAAATCTATTTCTTCTTCTTCATTCCTTTATTTAATTGAAAAAAAGTTCATTTTTGACTTTTTATGAATTCACGACATTTATTATGATTTTTTTACGTTAGGTTCAAGTGGTGCATTACTACCTCGTTATCGTATTAACAAAATCCTGTTTATGCCACTTCATCAAATTCATTATAATCATTATTTGACAATCATTCAACAACTGTACATTTAAGTTAACACCACATCATCGTTATTATTTTACAATCATTCTAATTGTCGTTATTTTCAACCTTGAACTAATGTCTAGTCTGCTCCATTCGTTAGCTTATTTACTGTCTCACACAACCTGATTACACTCATTATAATAAAGGTTTTTTTAGTATTTCCCAATGAATGTAAAACAAAACGATATTGTTTTTACTGACGTTTCGCTATTTAATGCTAATAGCTTTATCAAAGTATTATTAAACCAGAATTTACAAAATCTCAGCATATATATATAACAAAGAGTTAATCGGTGAGAAAATAGACTTAGGTCAAGTTAAAGGGACATATTGAAAGTCAAAATAACAACGAAGATCACTAAACCAAATAATAAAATTAACAGTACTTATGATATCAAAATAGAGTTTACTAACTTGATCATCGTTCGTCAGTCTGAGGTCATTTTTCGTTGTCAAGTTGATCAGTTGGTAAAGATAACAAAACCAAGTGTAGATTGTTGGATTTGATCAGTGTGTAAAATTATAAAAGCAGTGTGTGTTTCAAGGCCATAGGTCCTACGAACTTCCTGGAATAATTTGAGTGCCGAGTTAGATTGATTCATTATAAATTATTTAAATTAATCCCAGCGTGTTAAGATAATCCAGAGAAGATTTTTTGAACGTTTTGCTGTGTAAGTCACAGCTTCTTTAGCAGATTTATTGGGATTTTGTTAAATCATCAAAATATATAGTCAAAACTTTAACCTCAATTAAAGTCAGTTTATTCGAAGGTCATTTGTCCATGGACATCTAGAAAAATATCCAGCATAAAATATGTCTATGATAAATTTTGTCACTATAACACTAAGGGACTCTTACTGGCTAATTCTAATTAAAGGATGCTCTGTACCACGCCAAAAGTCAAATCGTTCCATTGTTTTTTAGAGAAATAATTACCACAACACTTATGAAAATAAGCCCTACTGTTGTGTATAATTTTAATAATGAATTAGTAAGACTTTGTTCAACGCTAATTACAATAAGTGGTGGAATATTGAAATGAAAACTGGTGTTGTATTCTTCTGTTAACTTTACTACTCTCCACTTATTCATGAATGTATTGTAGCTTATGACTTTGGAAGTTTTTTAACTGTGTACCCTCAAATTGTTCAACGTGCTTGTCAGTAAACTTAAGTTATATAAAACAATGTCTTATTTTTCTAAATATGAATTCAACAAATGTCTGGTTTGTTAGAGAGGAGGTGCAAAGCTTCATATTAGAAAAAATTGAATTTAATTAATACCAATGTTGTGCATATTAGTAGTTTTAATAATGAATAGGGATTTAATTTAGGATAAGGAATACTCAATAAATAGGAATATTCAGCTTAAAATTAAATGCAGATATGAGGATAGAACTTGGACACTGTAGTAGAGTATAAATCTATTATGGATAAAATTTCTATTCTGTACAAATCATACAATGTTACACAGTTATATTTACTAATGGCGTTTCGAGCACTTTTTCACTTTATTCATGATAAAATAAATTAGATTACTAATAATATTGAGAAATTCTGTAAGACATCTTTCTACACGACACCTCATGAGAGTGTCAAATTAAATTACAACAGCGAAATCGTCTATGACATCATGTTTGTTGATTAATGACTGGGAGTTTGAAGTTTCTGTAATGTCCCGTCAGCGAATGAATTAATTTGATTGAAGCACACAAAAAGTGAGTATTATTGATGTCGACCACAATTTTCCACTCATAATCATACGATGATATTAAAATAACCTTCAAACTCCAGTCAAATAATTTCCTTTATCTTATCCTTTAGCATCATGGATAATAATGTTTTGATATCTCTTGTTTGGACATCCATTTTCCACTTGGTAAGTACAGATTCTATGAGAAAGGATCTTCAGTTATCTTAATCTTCGTTCGCCTGCCCATATTACATTTATATTTACAGCTTTGTCTCAGATGACTGTGTGAATGCATGTTAATGTGTACCTTGAATTTTTCCATAACCTACAATCATTCATCCATTAGCTGAAATTGTATCACTGGAACCAAATAACAGTGGTAATAGTACATCTTCTATGGTATCAAAACAACTACTAAGGATATTAACTTTTGGAATTGTTTTGCTTTTTCCACGTTCAGGATCTGTGAGTTTTGCTCCATGAATGTAAGAAAGATGAATACGATGAACTTTTTCCAACTTTTCTAGAAACAAACACCTCCCAGAAAGATCCACAGTTTATTCCAGCCTGTAACGTTAAATTGGCAAAAGTGGTGACGTGCAGCAGAGGGATGTAAATTGACACTTTTAAAAAATAGGACAACCTCATCAGCATTACATACGAAAATAGCATAGCATTGGTCAGAGTGGTGAGATTTCACAGATGTACCACAAAAGAGCTGAATCACTACTAAATCGAAACGATCAAATCATCTTTTCAGAAGGGCGCGAAAGGAGAAGAGATAAACTCAAAAACCAGGTACTCAGTTTCCTTATAAAATAGTTCAGGGTGATTAATTTAACACTGATGCTCCGAGAAACTGGAATTATTCAAAACATGATATGTGGTAGGCTGGATACCATAAATGCTAATAAGGAAAAAAACCACAGATGCATAACACTTAATACTATTCACTGAATGGTCACCACCTACACGAACCAGTAGTGCTTGCTGGCCGGTCAGATAAAAGTGATTCGAACAGTGAATATCCATCTTATTCCTCTCACGCTGTCCTCATCGGTGGCGTACTCGGTTCATCATAGCTCAGAGAACCAAATCAGATTGAATCTGTTGAAGCTACTCATTTCTGTCAGTCATTAGTATATAATATTGCTGATAAACTGTAAAATATTGAGAGAGGTTAATTGAGTGAGTGTTCCTGAAAAAATCCCCTTCATCTTTATGAGCGCTCGTCTCTTCAGAAAGTCTTTGAAGCAATTATGATGGGAATATGAACTTTCTATTGCTTTACTTAAAAATAAAATACTTCGTATAAGCATGCATTCCTCATTTCAGTCATAAGGATAGAATCAGGCTTGACAGAACCATTTACAAGAAAATATCTGCGAGACCTCAACTTAAAAAGACATTAAAACATGAGAAGTATCTTCGACTTACAATGTGTATAAAATACATATGAGATAACAAATATTAATCCTCAAATCACACTGGAGCAGAGATTATTCACAGCATCCAATATGGTAGCAGAATTTTCCACTGAACAGATGACTAAAGTACACCAGTAGCTGCGGTATCCCACTCACTCGCAGAATGCCCATAAATAACACTAAAACTAATAAATGAGAGAGTTGGAAGCATCGACGTCAGTTTAGCAATATAAAATCAAGTAAGCTGAAATGTCGATGAATTTCCGCTATTTGATTTTTACTAGGGATAACTGTATTTCATATTCGAAGGGAATGGCACATAACGTGAATGCGTTCACCAGAATAGCGTCACTCACCTGAGAGATTTCTGAAACACAGTTATCTCATACAACGTATCATTTCGATGAATATATTTATCAATATTATTTGTATTATTACTGTTCATATAAACTCAACAACGTTACGTTCGTTTAATCGTTTTCAGTGCTTGAATGATCTTCTTAACAGCTAGAATTTGTGGAAACCTCCTCTCAAACAGAATCATATTATGCTTAATAAAGTGATTTAAACAGTCAGATAGAACTTCCCATAGTAATACGTATATATATTTCATTATTCTATATTTCTCGTGGTCAGCCGCATAGGTATGGCAGTCTCACCAGCTTATTCGTAGTTAATAGGTTGTGGTGAGTGACACGAACAGATTTGCACTGAATTGTTCCTGTTGACATACGAAGTGTGATTCGAATTCATACAATGCCGACCATGAATCAACGCCTTGATATTCGAATCCATATTATTCATTGGCAGTAAGGAGCTTCCAGGAAGGTGATGAAGTCTTCAGCTCAGATAAGCTGATGATTATACCAATACAAATGAATGAGCAGCTGTACAAATTACTGCAAGTTCTCAGAGTCCAGAGTTCACTTCATGAAGAGGAGAGTATATAAACAGAAAGATCTTCGCTCCTGTTCACTGTCAAAAGAGAAACCACAAGAAGATATAAAAATCAGTTAATACTTTGCATAGAAATTCGCTGATCAAAATGCAACTCCACACATTATCATTAAACGTAGACCTGAATGGCAGTCAAACTTCTTACTCAGTTATAATGACTTCGAAAAAGCCTTCGACAGCACTGACAGCGAAGTGATTCCGAAACCACTTCAACACTATTGCATGCCCTTAATTTTCAGTAACCTGAATCAACAGCTATGTGAGAACGTCATGTGTCAGTTGTTTCACAGCGGAAAGCTCATTGAAGCGTTTGAAGTGAATGTAGGAGTAAGACATTGCTGCCTGTTATCACTGATGATATTCCTAATTGTGTTGGACTAGCTTATGAGGAAAGTGTAAGGAGTGACAAGACTGGAATAAGCTGGACCAAATAGGAGACTCTAGAAAACTGAATTATTTCTAGCATTACAAAAATCGAAGACTTACAGGTGAAAATCAACTAACTGGCAGAAGATTCTGGCAGTGAAAGCAGGCCTTCAAGTGAATATAGAGAAAACGGAAGTGATAGAGATAACCAGCAAACAGTGAAGGAAGCCGTTGAAAGTCGTCTGCTGCAGCCTTTCTGAAATGCTTATGGTGGCAGACCAAGTCTCTGAACCGTATAGAAGGACTGACTTACTTGACATTTGTGTTGGAAATCCGAATCCTTTTCTCCATGTTCCGTGTGATAGATTTACACACCGACTTCAAACTGATGATGGTGTATTTTGCATTTCTGTTCCTGGATGCCTTTGACATCTCAGTATGTACTGTCATCTGTAGTTGAAACGATGCTTTAAGAATAAGCGAAAGAAATGAACTTGTTCGAGCTTCATCTGTCGGAAATGATGTCGGTTGTTGCTGTTCGCTTAATATTCTCATCAATTTCGTATTCTCCATGTTCCCTTGAAGTCTGGTCTTGCCTATCTCTTCTTCTGCTAACTCGTCGCTTTTCGAATGCATATTAGTGAGTTTGTATGGCAGTAGACATAGTTCGTCCGAGAAGAACAAATATTCCACAGTCTTTTCATCAGTGAAACGTTTTCTTAAGATATACCGTCAGAATTCAAAATTTCAGATAAGTGATGCATATCACAGAGTGCACTAATCGGTTAGAAATTCAGACAAAATTGGATAGGCGAATCGAGTGATGGACTGAAGTTTCTTCGCGACATGCACGCTTATGATCTCTGAGGTAGGCGTGGTATCCGGTTATCGATTAAAGGTGGTGTATTTGTTTTACCAATTTTCTCGGTTCTTCTTCACACCACTGTGTCGTAATCATCGGAAAAAGAGTACCTGAAGAAACAAGTTAAATGAGTCTACCGTAGTTACTTGTTCCCCTACGTCTCGTGTTCAGTGGTATAATATGATGAGTAAAATCGAGGTTAGGATATACAGTGACGGATAAGTAGAATAGCGCGATCGATGAGGTTGTCAATTTATATCGATTGAGATGGTTAGCACACGTTCTACGGATGATTTTGCATTGGCTTCTGTGTTGATGCATTTGAGTAATGCATCCAATTACACATGCACTCCATAATATTCACCAAATACTTTTGCATCACTTAACAAATTACTTATAAATAAAAATAAAAATAATTTGGACAATTATAATTTATTAGGGGGAGGGGGGCAAATAAATCTGATTGTAATAAGAAGTCAGTAATACTTACGTAGAGAAACATTCCCTCTGTATGAGAAGATGAGAGGAGCAATAAGAATGATGCAGCACATCGACAACACAAATGTCTAACGTTTCTCAATCTGCAGCAGCTTCTTTTGGAGAACATCCCCTTGAAAAACAATGAGAGGTAATATATTATCAATGTCGTCAGAAACAGTTATCGACATTCTGTCAGGCTGGTTATTTCTATACGTCTACTCTTATTCAGGATTCAGGTTTAAGATTCCTTCATTTGACTGCATCTAATTTATTTTGATGCAGTTCTCTTTTAATCCCCCTCTGAATTTTCGGAGTAGAGAACTTCCATTTGTGGTGCTGTTCCATGGGCTGATGTGGTTAGCACGCCACAGAATTCTTTTTTTTTCCGGCTTAGTACTAACCAGTGAACTTTGTGGCGTTTAGTAGTGAACCTCCAGTAACACTCATACTGTAAACACCTAACAGAGCACGGATCATTAAATTGAAACCTGATAAGATAATCATCACTTGAACTTAAACTTTCCATTACTCCACTTAAACCGACAATAAATGAAATTCTATCAGCCAGTTACTTCGAACTAGTATGAATTCCTCTTTTCGGGAGATTTTACTCTGAGTTATGAACATGCAATTAAGGCTATGAAAATCATCCTACAAAATGAGACATTGAGACATCTAGTAAAGAACAGAACATGAGAAGTGTCCTCGACATTCTAATAGTTACAAAAACAAATATGAAATTAAAAATGAAGATGCACCAATCACATTAGGACAAACAACATTTATAACAATCAATGTGATATCAATATTTAACCAAAAGTCCAAAGTACACTGAAAGCTATAACATCAATGAAACACATAAATGACAGAATCTAAAACGTTGACTTCACTTCATCAATATGAAATCATGTAAGCTCAAATATTGATATGCAAGTTTAGCAGTTTTTATCAAGGATCAATAAATTCCATTCAGAGTGTAAACTGATGTACACCATGAACACGTTCATCAGACCAGCATTACTAACATCATTGATTAATAAACCAGGAGTAATTTTGGATTAAGTTATTGGATTAATAAATTTGTGAAAAACTGTCACCTCATACGTATTATCCAAAGTACAATAGGTTCGTTGATTTGCTTGCATAACTGAATTCACCCGCATAATTGGTTGAATACTTGCAGACATCTTCTTAAACAGAATCTTCTTGTGTTGAGTAGTGATCAATACACGTAATACCTATGTTACTTAAATAGAATACCATATCTATAAGTGTTTTATGTATACCATGGTCTGTCCCATAATTATGATAAGCCTGATCGTATATTCAGTGAAAAAGGTGAGTGATACCAAAATACGGGAAGTGAAATTATTTCGATATCATATGGGCTTCGTGCCTTGAATCTGTATGTCGCCCACCAAATTCAGCTATTTGATGTCGAAGCTGACGATCATCTGAGATCAAATGCTGGGAATTCTTGTCCGTAAAACAGCCTCAGAAAACTTAATGAAAAGCAGCAACTACACAAATTAATTTTGGTACTCATAACCTATCGACTGCTGATCTATGATGGAACCTAACAAAGTAACTCGTGCTGTTGCTGATCTACAAAGCTAGTCGTCGATGGCGTTGTCGTTCATTCTCGTATGGTTGGTAACCCTAATTGGAGAACTAGTAGTATTTGGAGGTAGATCAATCTAGTTCAATCAGATATCCTTAGTTGAGCAAATCTTAACTCGATCTATTAAGTGATATTTATTATGACATTTCACTGTGATTCTGTTATACAAGACACAAAAGTCTACAGAAGTTGGACTATTTATATGAAACAACAGTGCAGTAGATATTAAACGCCTGCTGTTGCTCAATGTTTTGTGTCACTTTCATTTGCAAATAATATGAACTGGTGCATTAATTCTAAGAAACATATAAGCATGAAATTGATAATATTAAATATTTGTCCTACCATAAAAGCAGATTATCTCACAAACAGACATGCATTCCATCACGATGAAATTTCAACTAACCGCTAAGATACTACTGACCAGCGCGAGTCGTAAGTAACTGGCGATGAAAATCAATGCTACCTTCTAGGCACGTCGAAATGGTCTAAATGCTAGACAGTCACCTCAATTGTTTTAAGGCTAATTGAATTGACGATTACCCTTATCTACTAGGGATTTATAGATCTTCTTTCTCATCATGTACCATATATTATCCAGTGACTTTTCTGAACCTTGAAGAATGCAAGCTGTGTTAATCTTCATTCGGATGTACTCATAAACATATTCTGAGTGATATTTTCAATATTAAATTAAATCAAGTATTCTAAACTACGGTTTCTTACATTCTTCCACTTTTCTTTCGAAAACGATGTTTCAAAGTGCTGTCTGAATCGTGTAATGAATTTGTGCAACACATTTCGAACAATCAGATCACACACGGACTAGTCATAGGAATATTTATATATATTTGATATTAATAAAATGATAGGAGCTGAGAAAAAAACTTAGGTCAAGTGAAAAGGACATAATGAAGGTCAAAATAACAATGAAGATCACTACACCAAAAGGAGGTAAAATTACATCTGCTATGGTATCAAGGCAAAGTTTATGGAGGAAGGTTTATTGTGATGGCGAACTGTTTTTGATCGCTTTCAAAATGATTTAAACTTCCTAATGGTTTAGACTTCCACCAACCTAAGGATATATCCCAAACATATTTTATAGATAGGTTGAAAAGTCGTGTCAAGACGGATTTTATTTCCTGTCTCTATAATATGTTTCTCAGCAGAGGAGATAGGTCACCTGTTCTCACCAATAATGGGTCCTGGGGATTCCGTTTACTTCCGAAACCATTTGACCAAATGCTCTGAAGACCTTAATTGCAGAGATGGATGAGTCCTTCCTATGCACATCTCACTACACGGACATTTAAACTGTTTGTTGCTTTTTTACCGCAGGATGTAACATTCTTTTTCGTATGGTTTACGGGCTTAGATGTATATAGAGGCTTCAACTTCTCGTATATTTGGATCGTAGCTACATAAAACGCCTTCCGAACTGCAGCCTCAACAAGATGTTATGATCAACCACGCGTAAGGTAGGTAGCTATGAACGTCTTTCTTGGTTGCTACTTGGAGAATGAATCTTGGTGTTTTTACCAGTTTATATCGCCATATGAAATTGTCAGGATAATAACTGTCGGTTGGAGTCTGTGTCAGTTATCTCCCTTCTTATTCTTCTTCAGGTATCTCTTCTGTTCATTTCCGTTGGATCCTAAGAAAAAGGTACCTTACTAAGGCTCTTTTATTCCAAACAGGAAAGAAGCTGTGTTTATTACGATTTTTATCCTTTCCAGGAAGTTTTCATAAGAATCTACCGTGAACAGGCCCATCAGGCCATCGATTAAGCAATATATCTAGGAAAGATAAACGATTGTCTTTCTCCTCCACAGACGTAAGTGATATGGTATTTTGAACTTCATTCATTCGATTTTGATAGTGAAATGGTAGAAGAAGACTTATCAATTAGGATTACAATGTCAACGTCATATATCTTCTACAAAGTCGCATATTTTCGATTAATATACGATGGAGAGATATCTTCTATGAGGAGGTTCAACGGGCTTCCCATCGTAACATCATCAATTTGACGGATACAACTACCTTAATATGTGAACTAAACATTACTATTACACAGAAGAAATAAATACTTTAGATAAGCTAGGGGAGACGGGATTAGAAAACTTTGTGAAGAAGCGTAATCGCACAGATTGTGAATTGCTTTTAATAAGGCTATATCAGTGAATAAAAATTTCACCTTAATAGACTACGCATTTTTATTTATAACACTGACACCATCAAGGTAATCAATCAGTTCAAATCCATCTGCCACTACATACCTAAAGATTTGTCTTATGATGAAGTCCATCAATTCAGCTAACCACTGTGCAATTTTATGTGTAAGTGATCTACACATCAACACTATAGGACGTAGAAGATTACTGGGTTAATGTATTTTTGACACACTGTTTAGGCCAAGAAGTTTAACGAGATTAACTATCACTGTGTCTAGCAATAACTTATTATCTTCTTAATTTACCGTCATTACGAAGAAAAGATAACAGTTTATACTCCACGAGATTTATCATGTCTCATAATCATTATATTAGGGTTTCCCATATTCTGTTAAAGAACCCTTGTGGTTACGTCAGATTTGTATCCTATTTCTTTAGAATAATGGCAGATGCAATAGATTGAAGGGTCAATTAGCAATGATGAATTCATCATCGTACATCTATGAGTTCAACTACCTCTGTGCAGCTAGTTACATGGTCCGTATTCACACAGCTTTATCAATGAGCGCACTTGGACATATACTTTCGAAACTAAATGCGTGAGTCATGTGGCCTTAGTCCACCTAGTAAATGCTAGACATTCAAAAACATCAGAGCTGTAGTTCTCAGTTATCTACTGTGTTCCCAGTAATCTATCTAAAGGAGTCCGTTTACATCTTTATTGAGTAACTGAAGCGGTAGGATTTAGTACTTGGTCTGTGAATTCAGAAGAACTTTGTGAAATCACTTTGGCCTACAGTACAATCAACGACTCCTCCATTACACTTCAAATTGCTGTCCCATTGCTCTTCATTCTCTTACCTGATTATCGTTCACCAACAGAGATTTTGTGTTTACACAAGAAAAGGTCGTTATTATTTTGTTGTTATTATTATTCTTTGTATTTACCACCTATGAACTACTCCCTAACATACCCCATTTGTTGATTCTCTTGTTTGTAGCATTCATATTATCTCACACAACACTAAACACACTCACCCTTGAAACCTTTACATTTTCTTGAGTATGAATACACAAAGTAGCGCTCAACTATTTGCTTTATTCTGTCTCATCTGTTTATTGACGTTAAGCATTTCATCATATGGATTTAAATGATAATCCAGACTAACTCGCTGAATATTATCATCCCATCTTGGATATTTGTATCACAACATACTTTCTGCTTTAATTTTGTATTTGCCTTTACTGGAGCTATTCGCTGATGGAGTCGGTGGATTCGAATTCCTGAGCAATCTGAAAAAAATTTCCTGTTCTCTCTAGTTCTTCACCTTGCTTCCATTGTTGAGTGAATCAAGTAACTTTTACTCCAGTTGTAAGTGTAACTATTCTGGAAGCCTGCTAGTATTATTTCGCCCCAACAAAAATAAGCAAAATTCATCCCTGCAGCGCATTCGTATTCGTATCTTCGTGTCAATGCAAGAAACCTCTTGAGGACGTTCATAAATTTGATTCCAAATCACTATATGATCAAATTTTGTTTTCACCAGTAGCAATCGAAGCACCCAAGCCGTTACTTCTGATAAATAAACGAAATCCGAAGACAGTAAGTATTCGTAAATAAAAAGGTTACTGCTATTGAGAGAGAATTTCAATGACCTATCGTGTTGAATGCATCTGTGCATAACGCCTGTGCACTTTTAAGGTTTTCTGGCCTGTGTAGAACAGCACACGTCTAAAAAACCAAAATATCAAGGTAGATTTCCAAGCCTAACAGGGAATGCCTATCGACAGCTGCCTTCGCTCCGTACTGAAGATCAAATAGTTCGTCAGAAAGAGTTAGTAACATGAAACTCTGGTGATGAACAAACCAACTAACAGCTAATTGCTAAAACAAATATGTGGGATAAAATGGAGTTGGATGCGTTGGGCAAACATTGAGGCTGCCGTTAACTGACATCACGTTCAGTGCAGGCCATTGCTCGAGTGGAACCCTAATGGCAAGCAACGAGTGGGTATTCAGAGGATGAGATGTCGGGGATCCTTTGCTCAAGAGATGACAGATTATGCGCACTCATGGATCCACCTCAAGTTGACAACAGAAAAGAGAAGAACGTTGAGGTGTGTTGCTGAGGCCCTTTGTTCCACTCAGAAGCCAATCAATTTATTATAATAATGATAAAATAGCTAATATCCAAGAATTTGTTTCTATAGCACCTTAAACTGTAATTCGATCTGGGAAAGATGAACTATACGCTATCAAGGAGTATTCGATGCTTGTCACTAAATACGTGTAGTCAATGTGACGAACCTCTACCTATTATCTTAAACATTCCATTTTATTTTTTCCCATCACACATTCATGATCTCATTTTGAACCGAGAACAAATCAACTGAGATTAAAACACAATCTGTCATAAAAAGGTGTATCTGATGGTTCTCGCTTTCTCTTTCTGTCTCTATTCCTGCATAGAATGAATACAACCAAATTGTCTTCATGAATTCCACAACAGTTCATCTTCTAGTTCAATAATACTCACTATAGTTCCTTTCTATTTCTATGAATAATTCTTGTAGAATGATGTCACCAGCCTGTGATTCAATTACTGTGAACAACAAAAGGTCTATGCAGCTGATTTGCGTATTCAAACATGTACTCAAATGTGTCGATTCATTCTTGATTGGATATTCAAAATGATGAAACTGCCGTAGATGACAGGTACTCTTAAATGTGATTAGTGTGTTCTAAAACCACAAACGCTACGACGCGTAGACATTTATATATATACATATATTGTCGTTCATAAAATAATAGGGGTGATAGAAAGTGGATACACTCTGCAGATAAATGTGTTACATACATTCTGAATTTGTTGCAGGAATAATGTATTCGAGTAAGTTTATTCTTAGACAGAAGCGTCCTCGTTAATTGCTGCAAATTACCCTTCACAATTAATCGAATTTTTTTCTCTCCTGATTACATGCGAAAGTGCATCTTTTGGAGATATTAAAGGTTTGCATGCAGACATATTGATAACTCCTCATTTCTAGAATACCACCATCGGAGTAAAGTCCGCAAGAAAATGTATTGTGAAGGTAGGAATGCTTATTTGTTTCAACAATCCAATTAAGTACATCATCTGGTTATGCATAATGATTGCAACAACCATGACCATGACCTTGTTGGTAGCGAACATGTAAGAATGTGAAATCACAACTTGTACTCACATCTTTGTTTAAGAATGGTACTCCGTGAGCTGTTTCATTCCTATATGTATACATCAATCGCTCTTCTGTAAGTCCCTATGAATCTGATTAAAATATATATGTTTATTCAAAGTTAGACATTATTCATGTAATTTTGGTGTGATTCTCCTTTTGTGTGAATGTTCATAAATACTATCTCAAGTCATTGAGATGATGAACTGACGAAAGTGCATATTGGTTTATTTATTGATAATGTTGTCAATAGATGGTATGCATTACATCTCCAACCTACGTTCAAATTTGCTTTTTTTAAAGAGTTAGCTGATTTTTTTACAGGTTCACTGGAGCATTCATCGCAGTTCTGCTGATTTTTATTCCGAAACTCGAGGTCATCTTTCCACTGAACTATATGCTTGCTGTGCTCAGTGTAAGTGTATCACTTTTGGCAAAAATTGTGTGCATATGTATCTGCTTTTTCGTCTACAACTCCTTGGCCGCCGTTCATGAATCAAATGCGTAGAAAAGTAATAATTTGTAATGAAATAGTGAATTTCTATGAGTGGTTTGGCAGGTGATCTACTGATTTCGGTGATCACTGTTGCAGTATTTATTTGATATGTTGAATATTGTTCACAAAACCAGAAGTCGTATATTAGTTTTTGATGCGTTGATCAATTATTCGATACAGTGTAGTAGAATGTGAGTGAGTGAATGCTTTTCAAGATATTGTGGCATACAGCATGTATGATACTTGTTAAGGAACGTAAACAAAATTAGTGGCGGTGTAAATTGGTTAGTGACTGTTAATTATACGGACGATCTAACTGTTTCAATGCTGTTAACTCCCAGCTAGGCTGTACTAGGATGAACAGCTTCCTATTATCAGAATAGATATTACTCTCATTTTGTACTTTACTAAGTCTTGAATTTATTCCTACGGCAAATGTGTACAAATTCCCATGGTTACTTCTATTTATATTTCGATTAAAATATATGTAATACTGTAACAAATGCTGACAATTCCATACTTCAATATAAGTACTGTTTTTAGAATAAAGCAGATTATTGTTGTTGTAATTAGTTTTATCTGAAGTTTACAGATGATTTTGAACTCCAACAATATCGGACAGATCTAGTGTACAATGAGAAATGAGAACATGCTGCAATACATAACAACATCCAGAATGCCATGCTAACCTTTCTCCGGAAGAAAGAAGTGTATTATATAGGTTCCGAGGTTCTACTATTCAGAATTTGTTAAGTCTGTTGTTTCTCCAACTGGTGTTCACTAAATCGTGCAAATCGCGCCATCTGACGGTTACGGCCTTACCTACAAACTCCGCTTCACTGAACGTGACCAAATATGAAACTACACGCAAGTCCTCCGAGATATGTTATCTGTGATTGCATCTCAAAAGTGATCATCTGAATTCAATATAACGTTTGCATATTTCAGGTACTAACTTCATCTTGTGGTCTCGCTGTTGCAACATCGAAAGTTGGACTCTGGAGTCTGATATCATGGTTCTTAACTATACTGCTGACTGTAATATGCCTGATAGTGGGATATAAAATCCGGCGTTTCAATCAGAAAGGATTCTATGTTATCAACTATTTCATATCTGGATTTCTTCTTCTCAGTGCGCTTTTGTTTTTTGTGTTATACTATTTTCAATTTCGAGTAAGAATCGTTTTGATAATTGAATGATGTCATCTTCCGAATTAATGTCAGTGCTTTGAAATACGTTTCATGTCTTACAGATATAATTTTGAAATGGTCCTTGATTAAACCTGTGCAACCATGTTGGTAACGAGTTACACCCTCGAGAATCCATTGCTGTAGCCAACATATCATCATTCTTCCTAGATTTTCACTAGGCGACAGGTGACAACAATCATCATGTAGACTACTCCCTCTAGAAAAGGTTTTTGAACTAACGATCTTAGGTTACTGAGGGGAATCAATAGTATTACTTGTTGATTTCTGATTCCACATTCAGTGCAACGACACTCAACGCAAAGAAGAATATTTTTTCGATTCCTGTTGACATGTTGAAATAGTTTGTACTATTGTTCCATCAGTCATTAGTCCACCATGCTCTTCCCGTTATTTCTTCTACTTACAGGACATTGCAAATACAGTTTTTGGAGTACTTTTGGGTCTTGGTCTACTTTTGGTAAGCACGATTGTAAAATTTATTCACATTTAAAACGTTTCCAATAGTTGGTATGCGAAGATCAGATTTTTTCTTACTAGTTGATCACGGATTGATGTCAGTTAAAGAACTATTCAAAACCAGGGGGTTCTGAACAGCAGTCCGCACCAAAACTAGGGTTTAACATCTCTCAAGTACTCCCTGGTTTTCAGTGGTTCTGTAACGGATATCAATCCATGGTCAACTTGTACAAATTTACAAAATTTTTTCATTCAAAATAAACTTATTTCATCTGAAGAATATGCTGTTTGTTTATTCAAGATGAAAATGTGAAGACATTTATTCCCAGCGTCATTAATTTATTATCAAAATGCATGACGTTGTATGAATGCTTATTGATTAGTGGTGATATTCACATAGAAAGCATTTATTCATTCACATACAAGTTCCACCTACACTGACTAGAAATACGGTAATCATTTTCACGGTGTAATCTCTATGTGAGGTGGAAAGTTGCTTATTTTAGTGAACGACTAAACAATCTGGAGTACTGGGCAGTTGCTAGAAGACGCTGACTACTTAATTGTAAGAGATTTGCCACAAAACACCAAAGTGTTGGTCATATTAATATCTTTAGGATATTATTTTTTCTCTGCACATGGTTTATTTACCATGTGCCTTGCTGAAATTTATTCGAATCTCATCAATTCAGCACTGTACAGGACCAAATAAACCTTTGTCACTCACAACTAATTTAAAGATGAGATTTGAAAATGTGATGGTGTCTTGAAGTGAACATTGGAAGGTTATGATTTCGAGCTGCTGTGGGTGAGTAGTGCCTGTCTATCTTACATTGGAAAGAGACAGCTGTGCAGCACTCCCTGGTTTACAATGGCAACCAAACTGATATCAATTTGTGGTCGAGGTTCAGGCACATGCGATTCCTAAAATCTAACTCTTGAGAATTAATCTGATGCACACTGATTACTAGCTACATGAGGACGTTGCCTGGAGTTCTGGCGATGAGTCGTAACCAGTAGGGCCACATGGGGGAGAGTCGAAAAAAATACTTGTCGATGACATTGTCTGTTTGTCGCGCTACGAACATGAATTAGTAGCATCTATGGGTATTTGAAATGAGTCACATTAGCTGCATGGTCTGTGAGCTCACCCTGTTACCGGAACATCCTGACTTCGAACCTCAGTGATTGTGTACTACCCATTTGTCTCAAATTATGACAATACAGCTGTCCAGTACACAGTACAGGTGTTCAGTTCTTCTCTTACTGATATGCTGACAAAAACCATCACTTTTTTGAAGTAGTTTTATTCTCTGAGATAGATGGTTTATTTTCGAAGCCCTTATTTCTGTATCACGCAACATCTTCAGCGCACACTTAATTTTCATGTGAGCTTTTAGATTTCTTCATCGAGCTCAAGGATCACAACTACATTGAAACCATCCACCTGAGCTACAAATCTTATCCATAATACACAAAACTTCATTGTGTGACTCCATTTCATTTTATCTTCTTATCATAGGCTCTATGTCTTTCTGGACAGAGTTTAAAACTTTGTGAGGATAAGCTGTTAAATTATTTCCTACCAGTGAGACTGGCTCTAATTACCTGGTTATTGGTAGCTCTACTATATCTGACCATATCAATCATCACCAAGCTTGAACATCGCACGTCAAACGAGACATTTTAGCACTAATTATAATAAGAATTGTGAACAATATTCTCTGTGGTACGTCATCTGACTCTCTGATTGTTAATACTCCTCTTATTTTAATCGTGGTTGAAGTAATAAATGAGTGAACGTCTTTGATGTCGTCTTTATTTACTGCATTCAGTATGAGTGAAATTGCTTGGCACACAAGTTCCACACGCTTATCAATCAGTTAATCACAATTAAATTCCACAGCATATGACCTCGGACTAGTCAAGCTTTCATCGATGTCGATGAAATCGTCACAAATAAATTATTGAAAATATTCTGAAAACTGGTGTGACTGTATCATAAGATCATGTATTCTCAGCTTTGATTTGAGTTCAATTACTGTGAAAGTCTTTCTGTCCCTTGAAGCTCCTAGTGAAACATAGAGCTTCAAGCTTCAGCTTTGTACTTTCAAAACCAGTGGTGCTCATCTTGCTTACAAATCCAAGTTTAGATAATATGAGTGGTTGGCGAGCATTCTACAGCTGAACAGAGGACGCACATCATAGAAATTATTCGATACAACTCCTCATATTTCTGAGTGAACATTATTTTATTGAAAATGAAGCCACTCTTGTGATTTTCAGCTGCTGTATAAAGATTGACATTCTAGAACAAAACTTTCATCTACTGAACATCCCTGGTTGTAAGTTTGTAGAAATGGTCGCTTGTAAGAAACTTGAGGAACACAAACAATTCATGTGATGTTGACAAACAGTAATGCTTTCCTTCATGTTGTACGGCCATTTGTAGGTCACTGGAATTTGAAACTTGTGTATACCATCGCCCTTCACCAGACGCTAAATTGAAGTGATTTCAATCTCATGTAAACTGATATCGTTTATGACACAGCGAATATGTAATTCACCTGTGACGCATAACTTAATAATCACTTCGCTCCTCCCTTAGATGAAGAGGTAACGAAGAAGGAAATTCAGTTAGATAGCGATATGAGACCTACAAGAAGTATCAGTAACCATTAACGGAATCAGAAGTCTGAAAGAAGTTAGTAAGTGCTCGGATACACAAGAACTTCCTGATATCTACATATTGTTAAGTCAAAAATCTACAGAACTACCATTTGATTCATAACAGCACAGATATATTCAGCCCAGTGTACATCTGCTGTGTGATATCTGAGGAGGTAAACACGTTTCTGATGTCGTCGCATTTCCTGTTCTGTTTATATCAAAGCGTTTTCTCCATGCTGACTGAAAGCAACAGGTGTATTGTAACTGGAGACAAAACGCATACACTCCTCTCCGACGACCTTTTTCCCATATTTCAAGAGTATCTCTTACTATTCACCTATATTTCCTATATGCTGTTAGATAAATAGATATTCCATGTCGTCTTCTTGAAGAAATATCCAAACTCTCCGCCTCCAATCATTCTGAATATGTCTGGAGCAAAGCTATATGTCATAGGAACAACTTCTTCTGTTCTCCAAGTTGCACTGAAGATATCCATTCAAGATATGGAATCGAAACGCCATTTCAATTCCTCAACACATAGATTATATGACAATTTTGAACCAGAAAATGAATGAAATTTGAGTCTAGTTTGTTGTGGTTTCTTCTGAAAATTCTGAAGAGGTTATTTTACGCTCAACATTGACGAATTGTGGTGATGTTTGTTGTTGTCAAATATACTTTTTGAGAAGACAACAGTTCACTAGCGCAGAGCATTCCTAGGGTGATAAGAACATTTTCTGAATGTCGGACAGTTTGCTGAAGCGAGAGATAATCTGGTATATCGATTATTCCCCTCCTTTTTCTAACTGTAGCATTCATGAAACGTGATCGCAATTTCGTAGCATCTTAGGAAAGAGTGAACTCATCCTTTTGACAAAATTCTTAATGAAACTGAACCAAATGGAAACTTTGGCACTGTGGTAGAGTATAACTTCAGTATAGATAAGACGTCATTGTGATAATTCACACAGTCTTGCACAGTAATATTAACTGATGACCACGTTTCGAGCACAACTTATTACTGCTCATAATCATATCAAGTCACTCACACAACTGTTTGCTTCATTTATACACATGAGTTTTATTGATGATTAGATATTTAAATAAAATCAATATGTGATAATGTACATTCAGAAACAATTATATGAGTGCTATTGATCAAATACAATCAGATGGGAAATTAGACGAGTGTTTTAATAGTCAAAATAAGTAACTTGTTAGAATGTTATGGTGTACATGAACGGAAATACCTTTTAAGATTATTTATTATTTTCAACGATTGGACTGAACCCGGTGGACACAATTAAACAATATTATATTATTTAAAAAATACCTTGCAATGACTGAGAGTTAGGTCGACTACATTGGTCAGTCAAACTAGTAGTGTATCAGGTGTAGTCAGATTATTAGAACATAAGAATTTAGCTAAGATTACAATGATTGACCCGGTAATCCGTGGATTAACATGCAATTACACAACGGGATGCGTGGGTCCGTGTCAAAATTCTAAAAAGTAATGTAGAGAGGTGAAGAGAGACAGAGTTTGATTACTGAATCTCTGTTTATTGAGTCAAAACCCATTATACGCGATTGAAGTGACTCGAAGCTAATACCAGAGATATGGATGACATTATTACCACCAGTCAGTCAAATGAGAGGAGGATAATAAATAGTCTTCAAATTCTATTTCAATTCAGGTGCATCATAACATTCTAGCAAGTTACTTGTTTTTGCTGTAAAAAACATCTTATTTCCATTCTGATTGTATTTGATTGATAACGTCAATATTATTTCCAAACGTACATTATCGTATGTTGACTTTGTTCAAATGTCTTATCAGTATTACTCATGTAGATAATTGAAGCAAACAGTTGGGTGAGTGACTTCGTATGATTATGAGTGGCAATAATTTGACCTCGAAGTGTGTTTATCAGTTAATATTATCGTGCATGTCATCAGAATGAATCTGCGATCAATGCAGAAATGGAACGAAGTTTTTCAAGATGAGAGGAATTTAAAGGATACAAGTGTTGAACTTTTTGTCTGAATTTTGACCGGTAATAAATACCCCGCATGCATCTCATGTTTGAGGTGAATTCAAGTAAAACTCAATGATCACCGGATATTCCAGTGAATTCACTTTTCACAACTTCATTCTAGTAGAAATGAATGGCGTAGCAGAATACTGATTGTTTAATATGAGCGGTGTGATACTACCAACATGAGACAGTATTGATTGATGGCTAGTCGAAGTGAAGTGATTTGAAGATTGGAAGCACATTTCGTGCGTCTGCGGGTAGGCTCATCATCAGTATACCCTCTTTGACTTAGATAAGAGAGATTTGAGAGCCGATTCACTTCAAACCACACAACTAGCCACTCAGACCAACTACTGACATGTTAGATACAATTTGAAATTCATACGATTTCAGGAGGTGAAATGTCACCACAGTTTACTCTGGAAACAAAATCACTAAGATCGCAAAGTGTTTGATCTCATGGTACCATCAAAGTATGGCGTGAGATGCCTAAATTTACACACGTAAGCGTGAAAAAAAGTAACAATGTTTCAGCGTAATTTTTCAAACACACTTGTTATCAAACTTAATTTAATGCTTGAAAAAAATTGAGTGTAAGAATATCATGATTTTATAAAGTGAAAAGTACTTTGTTCGCATGAAATTGATCAAGAATTAATTTCGAAACTATAAGAGTCACTTATTTTTCATAATTCCGTATAATTAGATTCCTTTGTAAATCGAGAATAACAGTAAAGTATAGCTGGATGACGTTTTAAGCACACTGTATTGCTACCACAATGTCAAAGTTCTACACATGCATCAATAATCTACATTGTGAAATGAATTGATTTCAAATTCATTGCATCCACATGTTGTAACCCTTCGACAAAAGCACTAAATCTACAAATAATTAATTTAGCCTGTCGTTGTGAAATGCAAATAATTATATATATATATATATTTCAGAGATACAACCAACAGAAAATAAATACTTAGATATTCAATGATTACTCACCACATGTAAAAGTGTGAATCTTTAGTAAGATGACAACGTTGTCCGGTAAATTCTTTTCAGACAAAGAAACACCATGCAAAACATTATTCTGGTGTAATCAGGCTGGTTCATCTGTGGGTTGGAAAATACAGAACAGCTTTTTCTGAAAAGCATAAAGTCAGACGAATGAAGCTTTCAGTGAGATACTGTACTGACTCGCCCATATATTCTGATTACAGCTGAAATTGGCTAAACCAGGAACGAACGCGTTCACGTGTTCTTCCTACATTGGCGAAAGTCTGATTGAACATTTTTGTTAATCAGGAATAATAAACATTATGAAGTTATTGGGATTCAGATTATTTCATCTTTGTACTCAAAATCCTCCACATATGCGGTACAATTGAAACGTTGAGTACGATTTGTTGACTCACAATGTTATTGTCGAATAGAAACATCATGATATTGTTCACAAATATAATCGACATAAATTTAGTATCCTAAGATCTTCAAAGAGATTACATTACAGACGAAAATAGACATCGTGATTCAGATGCAAAATTATTTCAATATCTCTGAGATTTTACAAACTTAATTTTCTAAATCTGTAGGAATTATTCAGTAGAATACTGTTACGGTAAGTTTGTTTTAAGTAGAGAATGCATTTAAGAGACGGCAGATATTGTCTCCTTCGGGATGAAGTTATGCTTGATCGGTAAAGAATACAAAGATAATCGGAGTTTGAGGTTATTAACAGGAAACGACAAGTATGAAGACGATAAATGATGAATCGACTACTAAAATTCCCTCTACACATGTGCCGAATTTATTATGTGATGAAACACAATTAGTTTAGTAGGCCACTTTATTTATAGATGTTTGAACCAGTATATTTATTCACAAGTGGTCTTTAGAACTAGAATATGACTGACTAATGGTGAGGTGCGCCACTTTGGTCACATGATGGTATTTGAATTAACCACATTATTCCAAACCGGTATTTAGAAGAAACGAGTATTCTTCTCAGGCCTTCACAAGTCAAAAGTCGCATGAGGTCCTATTCCGCAGCCTACTTTCTGCCCGCTTTGAATCATTATTGTCATGAATTTATGCACCTATATTTATAGATAATGATTCCTCATCTGCATTCCATGAGTTAGATACCAAACAGTAAATAAAGCATTGACGTTTCTACAAATTTGGTGTTCTTTTGATAAGGAAAGGCTGCTAGTGTCACGCTTCATCTCCCTTCTTTTATGGACTTCCTATAGACTAGCAAGCTACATGAGATAATATAAGAGTGTGAGCCAGTAAATGAATCGATGTGTGGAGAGCATTCAATTGTCCAAATGAATGTCACACTGCTGTTGAAGTATACATCGAACACTTACTACTATGTATGTCACAGATTTTCACACAATCGCATATATACTTCTGTGCACTTGTTTTACTTTTTGAATAAATCAAGAACAACAGTTTAACGGAATAGCATAGTACCCTCAATTATCTCGTCAGCATTTCATCAACTGCTGCTTACAATCTAAATAAATTATTAAGTTGATGTACAAAAAAGTGTTAACGTACGTTCAAATTTTGCATGATTTCAGTTGACAAGAGGCTTCAGACTTAGTGAACAGTGCTCAGAAAGCAACGCTTGTATAGTTTTCAAACAGCAGTTCATGTTGAAAATAGAGTAAACCTATGCAAACAATGGTGAAGGATTTACTTTATAAAGATGATAGGTTCGTAAGATGATGAGTGACTGATGAACTCGCTAACAGTGTGCTGAGTTCAATTAAAATCATAGAAACATCAGACAAGCTAAAAATGTTATTTCTCATCTCCTCAACTTCAAAAGCTTCGCAGACAGAAAGAAAAATTATATAAAATGAAGGATAATGGTGGTTTGAAAAAAAGTAACATTCTAATAAAGTCCAAAATGCACAGATTGAATTCAATTTTCAACCAAAAGTTCATATCCTGTAAAAACGCGTCTAACATATGGAAACTTTTCGTAGAAATTACTGGTGGTAAGCAGATGAACAGCATTCCTTTTTCCCTTGATGTTTCCAAACTAAACAAGTCCTTCATACATTCTCCCACAAATGCCAAACTTTCTAGAGTTACAAGTATTAATGAAACCTGCTTCTCTGGATTTACTACAAATGATGTCCTAAAATGTCACCAGTCTATGAACCCTTCTTGTAGCCTGACTACAGATGGTTTGCCTAGTGTTATTCTTAAAAAGTGTGCAGATATCATGTGTTATCCCCTCATGGATATATTCAACGAATCTTTTTCCAAAAATGTCGTGCCAGCCGCTTGGAACGACATTAAAATTGTACGTATTCCTAAGTCGTCTACTGCAACATGTTTTAAATTTAGACCGATTGTTATTACCTGCCTTTTTCTAAATGCTATGGAAAAGTTGCTCTTACTTAATCTTCAACCTTCACTTAAAGTCTTCAACGATCTCAAACAATTCGCCCAAAACATAGTAGAAGTACTTTGGACGCAGCTGCAGTCCTGCATCATAACATTGTCTCCAGCTTAGATAAGGGGGCTAAATTTGTTCGCTGCACATTTCTTGATTATACATCTGCTTTCGACTCAGTACCTAGGGACATTTTACTAAACAAGCTTGATGAAACTCAAACTGACTGTTGGGTTGTCAAATGGCTCCATTCTTATTTCTCAGAAAGAAAGCAATACACTGTATGTCAGGGAAAGTCGTCCACTTCATTGCTTACTGAGGCTGGTGTCCCTTAAGGCGCTGTCCTTTCTTCTTTTCTGTTTTCTTTCTTCTTGCATGACTTCCCTTATTCCGATGAAATGAACTTTGTTAAGTATGCTGATGATCTAACTATTTTAATGTCTGTTAACTCTCAGCTTGACTGTATTAAGATTAACAACTTTCTATTAGAAATTAGCAAATGGTCTTCGTCTAACGGCCTTTAATTTAATCTTTACAAAAGTCAGACTGTTAATTTCAGTTTCCGATGTAAACGAAAGTTAACTGAAGCCGTCGGTTCCTATGACCCTTGCAAAATCGATGATTTTTATATAGAAATCAAGTCTGAAGTTAAGTATCTTGGATTAGTTCTCTCTTCTGACCTATCCTGGTCTTCCTATGGTCTTAGCGTTTTCCAAAAGAATATTTCTTCTGACATTTTACACTAACAAGTTAAGGCACTCAGGCATTAACCAACCCTTCCTCTTACAGTTTGTCAACTCGTGTATTTCACCTATTCTCCTTTACTGTTCACCCTTATTCTTTCCTGGATTACTTGAAAAAGTTTATGTCATACTTCGTAGAACTCTGAAGACTGCCGGTCAGTAGGGTGAGTGATATCCCATTAGGCCATATCGTTGACATTGCCATTGATAAGCACTTGATGTCATGCAACAAATTTGTTAAAGGAATTTTGTCAGACTCTGAGCATCCAAGGCAGCACCCACAGCTCCAACCTTGTGTCTTCTCGGGTAAAACAAGAAGTCTTTTCATAATAATTTATGCACGTACGTCTGAGTATAAAAATTCCACTATACCATATTTGGCACGTAATTTATGTGACGAAAATATTGTCAGAAATGAACTAACTAACCTTCTTAGCATCACTAAATAAACCATTTCCTTCAACCTTAAAGAATCATACTTTATTGTTATTGTATTTCGTATATTTAAAATCCTCTCAATTTTTTCGTTTTGTTTATTTTATTTTTCATAACTGTGGACATAATTTTAAGCTGTATTATGACTGTTAACTTTGCATTTCACCTCACTATACCATATCTACAGAACATTAGACCCAATTATCCATAACATGCTAAAGTTTACAAACTGAATCGACAATACCGTTTGAAACAAACTCACTGTTATTATTATTATATCTAGTAATTATGTCGTAAATGTGGACAAATTCCTCCGATTAATTTTGTTATAATTTTTAATTATATATATATTTTGAGTAAATCAGATGCAATATCGTGATTAATACTGAGAATTCCATTCTGTATTATAAGTACTGTTTTTGGAATAAAGTAAATTATTATTTTTATTACTATTATTTAATTTATATTTGTGCATTTAAAATTTACGAAATTTATGTTAATCAGTGTACAAAAAACGTCAACACAAGTGAAATTGGAAACAAAATTAAGTATGAATCAGTGAACATTTTGGCATATTAACGAAATGACTACGCATGCTCAACAATAAAAATTTGACAGCCATTTCACAAATAGATATATTTGTTTCTTCACATGCTACAAAATTCAGTTGCACATATTGTAAGGCTGGAATAAATTTGTGCGAATAAGGTTATCATCAGACACCAAATTTCGAAGGCAAGAATAAATTCTATGGAATCGGGAGTGGACCACAACATTATCCAACTTCGGACATTGACAACAATAAACATCACCTAAAGTGTTAAGGAGCAAAACGAATTCAGACACAAATGACTATTTTATATGGGCGTAAAACTCGAATTCCATTGTGAGAAAAACTGTCAGATATGTGATTGTAATTGCAGTAGAATAAGGTGAAATATACGCGCCTCAACTACTGCTGAATTATTCAGAAGTTCATGTTATGCTTCAAATGATTTCTTTTTGACTTAGCTCAACACGTAACACAAACTGTCTCTGAAATGAGGCGATTTTTCAAAGAATTCATTTTTGTCACACCTTTCTGGAAATGTATGCTTTGCATAACAGCCTGTACATCGTTTTGTCGGACATTTCAAGACTACTTACTTACTGTTACCTTTTATATTTATCATGTTTAACAATTGTTTGCCAACAGTTTTTCTAGAACATTATGTCTGCACCACTTGATTCATTATTGGCTACTCTGACGGATAACCGCTCAAAATGAACATGCATACGTTGTTGTTTTTGTTGTGACGATCGTAAGATTTCGCATGAGGTTTCCGTTTTAGATTTATGGATCGAATATATCATTATCTGTCTTTATGGTTGAGGAAACTCGTGTGTATTTTGCTATCATTGGTCATCTTTAAGCCATCAGTTTGGTTGAATGGCTAAATCTGGAGGATCCTTCTTCGTCGCAATTGAATAGTTTCAAATGGGATTGTCAAGCATGTATATTCTCCGTCAGATGCATGTTACATGTATAAGCAATAGAAATATTGTTGATTTTGACCAATTAGCGTGTTTTACCACCATCTAAGAACAGTAGGAATCAAGAGAATTAAGAATCACCGTCTAATGAAACTGAGAATGATTTGCGGGAATTTTTTAATAACCAAAATCTAATTTGCTTTTCCACCTACAGCATTCAGGGAAGTCATAAAAGTGTGTTAAGCTTAGCTATAAAGTTTCACAGAACGTTTCTTGCTCTTTGATTGACTTTCATTATAATTCAGGTTTGAGATTCCATGGAATTTCCAGCATTGCTCTGACCGAGGGTTTAACATCACTTACAGTTTTATTCGACTGTCAGTTGGCACTTTGTAACAAAGTGGAAAGTTATTTATTATGAACAAATAGTGACTGATTTCTGCTGCATAATAGTGAAATCATGCACCTGGTGTGCTGTGAGCAATTAAACGGCAAAATTGCATTGTAGTGAATACACTGAATCAGCAGAAAACTTACGGAGAGTATAAATGACGCGACTGGAACTCCTACCAGTATGCACATTATCGACATCTAATAAATGCGAAAAGATGATGGTATATTCATAAAGAGAAATACAAGATTTGTTGCTGTATATAAATTATTATACCAGCAAATATATCAGAATAAACACTGCTGCCATGTAAACATCGACAGTAATAAATAAAACACCCCCAAAATATCCCGCTCACAACACAGTGACGTCAAATTAGTATAATAATAGTAATCTACTTAATTTCAAAATCAGTACTTATAATACACAATGGATTTCACTGCAGTTGTCACAATATTGTGTCTGATTCACTCAAAATATAAGTAAAATTAAAACAAAGTTAACTAGAGGAATTTGTCCAAATTTAAGGTTTAATGTCAAAAATTTTCGAGGTACGAAATGGGAATAATGAATATAATAATAATAACAGTTTGTCCCAAATAGTATTGTCGATTAGGTTTGAAAATTTAATCACATTATGAAGTACTAATCCAGTGGTCTTTTGATATAATATGGTGAAGGGAAATACAAAATTACCAGTTATAACACAGTTAAAATGATGTTCAAACTTATGAATTATTAAACATATAAAAACAAAAAAGTTGAGGGGATTATAAATATAAGAAGTACAATAACAATAAATTATGATGGTTTGGGGTGAAGGAAATGGTTTATTTAGTGATGCTAAGAAGGTAAGTTAGTTCATTTCTGAAGCTATTTTCATCACATAAAGTATGTGCCGAATATGGTATGGTTGCGATTTTATACTTAGACGTACGTGCATAAATTATTATGAAAAGACTTCGTGTTTTACCCGAGGAGACACAAGGTTGCATCTGCAGGTAAACTGGATGCTCACAGTTTGATGAAATTCCTTTAAAAAATTGGTTGCATGAAATCAAGTACCTATCAAAGACTATGTCAACGATATTGCCAAATGAGATACCACTCGTCCTACTGACAGTCTTCAAAGTTCTACAGAATATCACATAGTCTTTTTTCAGCAATCCAGGAAAGAATAAGGGTGAACAGCAAAGAAGTATAGGTAAAATACACGAGTTGACAAACTGAAAGACGAGCGGTTGGGTTATACCTGAGTGCCTTAACTTCTTAAGGTAAAATGTATACTGCATTCTTCATGAGAAATAAAAATGCAGCCATTTGGCAATCAAACAGTCAGTTTGAGTTTCATCAAGCTTGTTTAGTAAAATGTCCCTAGTTACTGAGTCGAAAGCAGATGTATAATCTAGAAAGGTGCAGCGAACAAATTTAGCCCAATTGTCTAAACTGAAGACCTTGTTATGATACAGGACTGCAGCTGCGTCCAAAGTACTTCTACTATGTTTTAGGCGAATTGTTTGAGATCGTTGAAGACTTTAAGTGAAGGTTGAAGATTAAGTAAGAGCAACTTTTCCATAGCATTTAGAAAAAGGCAGGTAATAACAATCGGTCTAAATTTAAAACATGTTGCAGTAGACGACTTAGGAATACGTACAATTTTAATGTCGTTCCAAGCGGCTGGCACGACATTTTTGGAAAAAGATTCGTTGAATATATCCATGAGGGGATAACACATGATATCTGCACACTTTTTAAGAATAACACTAGGCAAACCATCTGTAGTCAGGCTACAAGAAGGGTTCATAGACTGGAGACATTTTAGAAGATCATTTGTAGTAAATCCAGGGAAGTAGGTTGTTTTAATACTTGTAACTCTAGAAAGTTTGGCATTTGTGGGAGAATGTATGAAGGACTTGTTTAGTGCACACACATCAAATGCTTACCACCAGTAATTTCTTTTAAACGTTTCCATATGTTATAGGCACTTTTACAGGATATTTGCTTCCGGTTTTAAATTGAATTTTATCTGTGCATTTCAGACTTAATTACGATGTATATTATTTTTACACCACCATTATCCTTCATTTTATATAACATATAGCTCTGCTTGCGAAGCCTTTTAAGTTGAGAGGAGGAGAAACCGTCAAATGTGATGAAGAGCGTTTCTCTGTGACAACAGATGTTAATAGAAAATTTGAGATAACATGTTACTTTAGAGACAGTGTCATCAAGAGAGTCTTCATTCAACAAATCCCACTTTGTGTCTTTGAGCATATAACTAAGACTCTGAACATTCTTCGTAGAGTAACATCCATGTGCAGGTATGAAGGGTACCCTTGTGTAACTTTCCACACATTTTGGTAAATCCGTAGAATACAATGATCGGAGTTTAACAGTGGGGTCTTTTACAAGCTTCGTATATTCCGGAGTCATTTATATGTACAAGATAAAGAGAACTATCAAGTCAGGTTGGAAAGGTAATGACATCTTCATGACCTAGCACTTTTATAAACCTGCAGTCACAAGAATTAGGATCACATGTCCCTATGGGCAATGAGTTTCCAAAGGAGGCGGCAGCAAAACAGTAAATTCACCATAGATAGATAATTCATAGATAACGCAGAAAATTCTGAAGTTCTTTAAAAAATGAAGTTTTACTTAGAAAGGTGCTTAGGTCGACATCTAACAGTTATATAGTCAATATTATCATTGGAGTATTTAAAGCAGACGTTTTTGGCAACAAGTCGATGAGAACTGATAAAATAAGCAACACCCTCACCTTGCTTTCCCTCTGAACTGCTTCGATCTTGTATGTACATAGTGAATGGTGCAGTCAGGTTTCTTGATGCGTTATTACACTTGTATCACGATAAATATTTAAACATAATAGAGCATCCAAGTGATTAATCTTGTTCGATAATGACCTACGATTTATGCTCATAATCACAGGGATATCATCTGATGCATCGGAATACACTTTAAGGATCTTTGCCACCCAACATGATGTTTTGTCACAAGGTTATTAGAAACTCGTAAATCATCATTTTGAGAACATTTTAAATAAACGTGAGAATAAGGAATACGATTTGGAAACATAAATGAATAACTCGAACAAAATGAATCCAAGTAATCAGATGTAATACAAGTAAGGCAAAATTTGGGTTGCTGATGGTTAAGGCAGGTCGCCCGTATTTATTTGAGCTATTTAGAATCGTTTTCAATCGGAGCTGGATAAGCTTGACCAAAATAGCGATAATGGCAGTAGAAGGTATCATTGGCAGAAGCTGTTTGAAAGTAATTCAACATACTTGTCAAAATGACTAGGCTATTTTATGAATCCTCTTCTAATCATTTGCACTCAGTGGATAACCAGCTACTTGGACTGATATTTCATAGTCTATTGTATTTAGCGTTATTACGAGAGAAGTCATAAGCAACGGGGTATTTTAAAATGATGTGGAGTTTTCATCCAATTATACCATTATAATATGGAAATCTTTAAGACATAAATTAATGTGACTTACAGCTTTTGGTTGAGTGATCAAGTGATAACATATCCTTAGAACAATAGCTGAAACCGCAAAGACGGCTGATATTGTCACAAATATGATCAACCCCTTTGCACTCAATCGAGGCAGTTTCATGGCCACTAAGCCGACCCCAGCAGTAACAATTATTGTCACGGCTAACGCTATCAAATCGCATTTCCACTGAAGGTATGCGAAATGAGAAGCAGCGACCACAGAGCACAGAATTACCTGTGTCAAGGAAACAATAGCAGTGATATTTAAGCAATTATTATCTAGTAAGTGTAGGCCTTCTGAGAAAACTAAGCACAGGTCAAATGCAGCATTCCCCTCATTTCTTTTCATGGTTAGCGATGTTACTGTTACCATCATGAAATGCAGAAAATAACTTTTTGTTTCACGAACAAGCGGTCCACGTGTTGGATGGTGCAAGTGAGACATTCCTCAGTTGTGTACAGTATTATTTCGAATGAAATAGTTAGACTGAAGTAATAAATTTTAGTAAGCTGTGGAGTTTTGTAATATTGTAGATAACAATTACCATTGTAAATTGGGAATGGATGCTTGAGTCAGCCTGTCAATGCTCTGAGAACGGAATACCACTGTGAAATATTAAATAACCTGATGAATTTATGATGGAGTGAAATGAAACCGAATGAAATTAAAATCTGATCTCAGGAGGTAGATTTTATCAGACCACATATGTGAAAGTGGTATCAGTGTAAACCATTCAGGAAATATTCAGCTTGATTTTATGCCAACTGGCGATTCAAATATCTGTTTTATACATGTTTCTCCGCCAAATTACTTCAGTGAGTTGCATATCGTAAAAACTGATCCCAGTTTCACAGAGGGCTCTGATTATTCATGTCATTCGTACATTTCGACTAGTGTTTATTATGCTTGTATCAGCTCTATTTCTTCTCGAATTTACAAGTGTCTACGAAGATAATTTCCTTCTTCCCTACATATTTTCTCACAGTTTCGTATTATCAAGCAGCAACTTTTGTCATGGTTTGCATTGAAAATCAAAATGCCATGCGTCAGAAATAGTAGAAGCAATCTCATTGACAGGGTAACAATTGCCATAGACATTTTTGAAATGACGCAGCAGTCACTTCATTTTCCACATAAAAGCTTATGCCGATTCTCATGGTTTTATAAGGGATAATGTATTACTGATACTTACCATAATCCCAAGTAGTATTTGAACGTATGAAGAATTCGGTCGACTTTTTCTCATGAATGCAACTGGAAGTAGTAGAACGGCAACGCCTGATCTAAAATGAATTCTGAAAAATTCAAATCTCGTCCCAAACAGCAAATTATTTAAATGATTCATCACATAATAACCTGGGTACAAATCGTAGTAATGCCATATGACAGTTGATAAGTGGAACATTCTACACCCAATCCATGCCTTAGAGGACAAATCCTTCATTTTATTCGTTGATATCATTGTCAATTATGATCTCTGTTTTAGAGCGGATTTATGTCATCACAAACATTATATTTGAAACAAAACATAGTGATTCTCCAATTTCTTTACACGCGCAGGTGACTGTGCTGGTATGAAGATCTGATGAAGTTCGGTAAAACCAATCTTCCTAAATTTATCAATTACATACATGCATACATATTTCAAATCCTGATTTATTGTATTCAACAAAATATAATAATAATAATAATTTTTTTTTGCTTTATTCCAAAAACAGTATTAATGATACAGCAAGGAATTTTCAGCATTCAGTACAGTATTGCATCTAATTTACTTAAAAACGACAACAACAAACAAAAAAAAGTAGATAAACGGAATAATTCATACATAATAATGATAACAAAACGTTTTTATAGGAGCTATGTAGCAATTACAGTAGAGGATAAGGAGAAAAATATAAAATTATAGTAATAATAGTAATAACAACTAAAATAAAAATAGCAAAGTTATAATTAAACGATAGAAAGGGTGACACCATAGAATTACAGAAAGATGAACAATGAAAGGGTCGATTCACTATGCTAATTACATAGTAACTTATATGTTTCACGTCTAACAGTGTCTTCATCACATAAAATACGGGCTAAGTACGGTATTGTAGAATTTTTGTACTTAGTGGTACGAGCATATAATTTCTTATATTGACTTCTCGTTCTACCTGATGAGATACAAGGGGATAATTGTGAATAAAGAGGGTGCAGAGGGTCTGACAGTACGGCCTTTGCCCAATTTTTACAGGAATTTACGTGTCTCTCGACTATGGTATTGGCGAGATCACGCAGTGGCAAACCACAAGCCCTACTCACAGCATTTAATACCCATTTAATACGCTCATGACAAAAGCTGTTCTACCAGCATACCTCAGTGTAGATTTCAAAATCAAATAATAAGTTTATGATACAATATGCCTAAACATCGTCCTCATTTCACACAACAGTGGTGAGGCGGGAGTTAAATAAACCAACTGTATTGTCGAACAAATTTTATGAGCAATGAATAGTAGGTCTTGTTAGCCGGGTTTGAAATGCTCATCAAACAAGTAAGTGTTCTGGTATTCAATTCCTAATCGACTTACTCCTTAACCTTGCCTAGTTTAACAGCTAATAGTGGGCGTGAGAAAAATTAGTGTTGTGAATGAGGCGAGCAAACTCATCGCTTAGAATTGTCAGGGCCCCAGCCATGTAGTCTAATATTTCAGTCGGCATACAAAGAACGGAGGAAACAGTTACTCTGCAGCAGTAAACAATACAAGAGTCAACGAGAGCAGTTGCTCATTTATTATCTGTTCAGATATTTTGACATAACTAATTAATAAATCGTTACTTTATTATTTATTTTTGTTTTATTATAGCTTGATTCCTTACAGTATTCTGGTGCACGTATGGAATTCTCAGCATGTGATGTCATTAGCCCAAATTAATCTGGCCGACTATTGATATCAAGTGTGAGTTGGCAGGGGATCGAAGCTCGGTCCATGTGCGGCATCGAAGAGCGTCCTAACCAACGTGTCAACAACGCATTGGGTGGCATAGCCATTGCTGTATTGTTTATTCCTAATATCAATACATTTAAATTAGCGTGAACACGAGCTTATGTTTTTGAGGTTCTTTCAGGCGAACTACTCGAATAATATACTCCATGAAAAGCCGCGAAATGAAGCCTTTGTGATTTCATTTCCTCGTGCTTGCTTATCTTAATGACGGAGGTTATCGGCCTGTAACAGATTAAACATGGAGAATGGTAGTGTACTACAAATGAAATACACTCGCCATCTATTAGACGAATAATTAATTCAATGAATAAATAATAATATCTAGTAGATAACTTACATCATAATATACACCAGATAGGCGTGTCCTTTGAAAAATTCGGATACACTTGGCCTGCAAAGCACGTTATGATTATATTATCTCCTTTATTCTAATCTTACACAAAGGCAAATAAGACGACCAAGCCCACTGTCACCGATATCATAAGCGTCATATTGATTAGGAACTAAGGATAAATAAGATCATTTAACAAATCATGCTAATCTCACCGAAATATAGTTGGTGGAAATCGGGTTTTTTGTTTCCTGACTCAATCTTTGGACTGACACAAGATGCAACCAAACCCACCATCATGGAATATATTGAAATCTGTGGATGAAGATAAAGATGACAACAGGATGAAAACGTTTTAGCAATTCGGGAGTATAGGTGATTAACGTAAGGCTGTTAAGGTTCAGGTTTTGAATATTTTAAACAGTATTATGCTTAAGTGAATTTGATCATATTTTCCGACATTATTTTCCTCAGAACTGTGAATTGATTGTTAGATAAAATTTGTTATTTACGCTTGTTTGTGAATTTTGACAGAGAGAAATTTATAATAATGTGGAGGAATACACCTAAATAATATGTGAAGCATAAATAAAACTTTGGAAACGTTTTGGATGCACGAAAGTATTCATGTGAAACTAACACAACCGAATGCGTTTTCTCAAAGAGTGAGCTAATTTGTAATTTGTGAAATATGACGTGTGAATAAGTAAGGCTTTGAATGGTGACGTGTTGCTTCAAGATTGGGGATCTGAGACATGAACGCTGATCGCCTGGATAATGAGTCACTGAAGAGTCAGTTTACATGACATCCTGCCATCCCAGCTATTTGCTTCATTCATACAACTGACTAAAAATCACTGAAACATAATTTCTGTTTTCTTCCTAGCTAAAGTACCAACCTTGTAAATGGAATAAATGGACTTGATAAAACTATGAGGAGAATTTATGATGCTACGAAACTCGTGTTCGTCAGTACCACCAAACGACTGCTTCAACAATTTGGGAGAGACCAGTCGACATCTATCGACAAGTGAAACTGAATATATTAATTTGGAGTGTGTTTGAAGAAATAAACGTTAGTGAGGTGGGTGAAAGTGATTCTCTGCTCAAATAATAGAGGTATTATCAGTGTGGCTGAAAACAGTTGAAGTCATCGTACCAAAAAGACCAATAACAAGACATCTTGTATACTGCGGACATGAAAGTGATGCTGTCAATTCATTCAACCAGGACTGTATGTATGGAAGGCGATGCTAGTTAAGCTTAATCAACCATGGTGAAATGTTGTACTTATTAACAACAATTATTATTATTATAATTATTAATACATTACTTTATTCAACCTCTTCTGATTATCATTCCTGATTCATTTAGAAATATCTCCTGTTAACATTATTATTATTATTGCCAATAATATCATTGTCGGTGTTACTCAGTTTCCAATTCTTGATATACTCAAGTTCTTTCTCTGATGACTTATTGTTCATTCGTATGATGTATCTGAGATCTTAGTGATTATCAGCCTAATTTCAATCTTTGAAACTCCCACTTGTCTATATGAAATTGGCCTGGAAAAAACATTCACACGTATGTTTCTGCATGATTGATTCAATGTAGTCTAATAACTTAGAAGTCTTGTATTTCCAAATTAAACTTTTACCGTGTAAATATCTCGGTGTTTAGGGTATGCAGCTGAAGAGCTCTGTTGACAACTGATGGAGTTGATAAATCCCGACTTATGAGGCTTTGTTGGTTGTCTTAAATAGAATAAAACCTCTCAGCTGTGATAAACAATAAACTACAATCGATACTATTTATTCATTCCTATTTAATTATACTCAAAAATCAATTGATTCAGTTACAATTAGCAGAGAGGACTTGACAATAGCTCACTCACTTGAAGTAACTCCGGGGTTCTGATGTATGCGTCTTTGAAACTATTCATCTTGTTTCATATATATAAGTATATACTATTTGACTTTGTACACGTTAAATGAAATCAAAGTCTGCAAAGTGATCGAGTTCTCTTAAGAATCTCAACGTTATTCTTGAATTCTTTATACATATATTAAAGTGGCGGTATGGATCAAAACATCATAACGAGCTAGTTTAACTACTTGCGAATTTTTTCTCAAACGAATATAAGTTTACGATATCTCAAAGGTTCACGGAGTACAAAGGTAACTTCAAATCGAATTACTTGATTGAATGATGGATAACCAACATCAATTAGAGGTCACTGAAAGCCTTTGGAGAGCAGTGGACAGCTGTTTCTACCGGGTAGAACTGTTGTGAGTGCCTATTGTTGAATAATCCAATACTAGAATGAAGCAGCTGTTCAGTGCTTCTCTAAGTGAGGTTAGTTCTGCATTGTAATAAATACAAATCCTTGTGAACGTTTCATAATCTAAATAACTTTGTATAAGGATTCAAATGGACTGATATTTTTGTGGCAGTTCGTCTGTCAATGCGTATATATCTACAGAACACTCACTTATCTGTCATTCTTTTTTATATTAATATCCTTCCATTATTCTCTCTTCTAAGTCACTTCATCTGTTCCCGTAACTCTTCTCACTGGCTTACTTTACTTGTAGATATGTCAACCTGTCTAAAAAATAACACAACTGCACGCAAATGAATTCATTGACGTTCAGGACAGCGATAGAAATATATATACCCGTAAATATTGTGTCTTTCAGCTTTTTATGAACTATTTGGAAAGATCTGACAAAAGAAAGAGAAGAGAAATAATGAAGATTTGACTCAAAAATGAACTTCATTAAGGAGTATCATTCTCGGCTTTTGTTATCAGAACAAATTTTCACCTTATCTCTGAATCTCTCTCTCTCTGTTTCCAACAGAGTAGGGTACACACGCATTAATATCTACATAAATATGACTTTCATTTATATATATTCACACACACAGTGATTATCAGTTACACAATAAAAGTTTCAGTGCCATGAGTGTGGAAGTCTTTATTTCTTTTAGAAATTACTGTCTCCATCTATCTATCTACCTATCCATATTTCATAATCCTTAACATAGAGATTGATGGAACAGAAATGTGACTGTTATGTATTGGGCAGTTCAGAGTTACCGACAGATTATATATGAAAGAATTTATAGATTAGAGGTTTTTGTATCAGAATTAGAAAAGTGAAGACAGAAGTAAATTAATCAGCTTTTGGGCCAGTAGTTTTGCCTGTCATAAAGAGCCTCTCAAACAAACTACAGACCTTCATTAACAGCTAGCTGTCTTCGCTTAATTCTACTCATGATCAGATGGCCGGCCAGAAATGATCAGTAACAGAGATCTCTGGGAGCGAACCAACACAGCAGGAACCGATTGTGAAACAAAGAGGCAGGAAGAAATGGAGATGGATTGGCCATACTTTGAGGAAACCAACCATCTAGTGACATCAGTAGAAAAGCCATTGCTCGAGTGGAACCCGAAAGGGAAGCGGCGAGGGTGGGGTGGCTTGGAGTAGGTCATGTGAAGAGGAGATGAAAGCGTTTGGGCAGACGTGGAGCCAGGTGAAGACTCTAGCAGAGAACGGAATGCAATGGAGACGCATGGCTGAAGTCCTATGTTCCTCTAGGAATTGAAAGAAACAATAATATAATAATAATAATTGTGCATGTCCCTCCTCTGTGTACTCGAAAATTTCTACACTGAATCCTTCCGCCCAATGCTGTCGGCTGTGTTCTTTTCTCATTTAGCTGTTCATGTTGGCTTACACACACACACACTGGCTCACATGCATACACATACCCTAATCTTTGGCTAATTTATGCCGCCACTTGTTAACAGTGTGCCTTCTTCATTCACTCAAAAACACAGATGCACACAAAGGTGGAAAGGAGACGTATAACACCATCGGATGCAGACAGGCATTCATCCATGTTTTATTTCGTGACTGTACTTGTGTCATTTTGGAGATTCTGCAAAGAGTTTTCTATTGTAAGATTAACTAAGCTGTTGGGAAACTTTGATTGTGGTTGAAAACACCGTGTGTGATAGAAATTATGTGCATACATGTAGCTGAAGACAATAACCTAGTAGTCATAAACAGAATGATTTGTAGAATAAAATAATAATAATTTGCTTTATTGCAGAAACAGTACTAGTGGTACAGTGTGGAATTTTCAGCATTTATCTACAATATTTGCATCTAAATTTATCCAACGCTTAAAAGGAGTATTTCAAAAGAAAAATGGATATAAAGACAGCAACAGAAAAAAACACGAAGAACACAAAAATAATTTTAAAATGATGCGAAGAAATACCAAGAAGTAGGAAGGCAAATAAAACAACATAACAAATAATATCTCAGTATTGGGTGGTTGAAGTCATAATGTGTTTATACGTGGTTACAGAGAAGCTATAATCATACCATAAGTTTTTGAAATGTTATTTTAGAATGTTTATCGCCATGATGATCGGTTAATTTGATTGTAAATCGCTAAACAATCATAAAATAACATTTCAGGGTTGTTTTTTAATTTTTATCAGGTCTAATGCGGTGTTTGTAGTGGTAGTGTGAGTAATCCTGCATAATACAAAATTTTTAGATGGTGAAAATGGCGTTCACAAACAATGATTATCAGTTAATATTACCAAAATACATTAAAAAACACAAAAACTAATAATACATGATGGTTAATGACAGGATAATTTTGTAATATTCATAGTGCTAATATAGTCGGAACCGGTAGATACACAGACTAAGGAATACAGTAAAGTATAAAAAAGGAAGCCAATGTTAATAATTTAGGTAGCTAAGTATGTTTGAGAAGGAGTTCACTGTAGAATACAAAATAAGAGAGAAATAAAAGAGCCTTAAATTATGTTGTTAACAACAAAGCAAGTCATAGGTTTCACGCTTAACATTATCTATCAACTAAAGTAGTGACGAGCTGACTGAGTTTTACACCACTAGTCCTACTGACTACCTTCAACATCCTTCTCAGGATTGTATAGTCCTTTCTCAGTAGACCAGGAAAGACTAACGGGGAGCAGTAAAGTAGAATAGGTAAGATACAAGAGTTGACAAATTATGAAAGTAGAAGTTGGGTGATTGCAGATTGTCTAAGTTTCTTAATGTAGTGTGTTAGACAGAACACTTTTTTAGAAATTGTTAGGATATGAGATGTCCAAGTAAGGTCGGAAGATAGAACAAGTCCATTCATGAGCTCAGCAGTCCCAATATAAGATTGAATCATCAGTTCTCGAATGAACATATCTTCTTTTACTTCCATAATGCTTTAGAAATATTCTTTCGAAGACTAGATTTTCTCCCATTCCTTGATTTCCGTGTAGAATATATGATAATCAAGGTGCTGGTTTTTGTTCTCTTACAGAGTAGCGCTACTCTGTACACTCACTCCTCAAATGTTCGTCTTTTCTGGATTAACTATCAAATAGAAAACTATTCAAGGTTAGGCGCAATGCATCGTCTAGACATCGAACTCAGACCACGTGTAGCGTGGATGGCATGCATTTAACCATTGAAGAACAGATACAATATGGAAACGACCGTACGCTTTTATTGTAATTGTCCTGAATCTTGTGCCTGTTGAAAATTTAATTTATACATAAGTCGTCTTGTTGCACGATATTCCTCCAAATGGGATCTCTCTGATTTTCTTTTTGAAATAAAAAATAACGAGATGAAGTTAACTTGATTAATTGTTCATTTTCCACTAACCATTCACAGTCAGCTTTTGGTTAAGAACCATCACGAATGATTGGGTTATTTCCACTATTCCTCATTCTAGTTCTTCACGTTTGGCAGATTAGCAATCTTTTTATCTTTATTTACAATGTATCAACTGGCTTTTTAGTATTCCGTTGCAGTTACTTCTTCTCGGAACTACCTTATTTGTTGCAAACGTTTGTCTACTGATTGCTGTTTATAGTAATATAAATGGCATGGATAAACATTTTTCAATTTGGCATTTGTTTTCACTGTTGTAGTATACGAGGATAGTGCGAAATGACCACATATGCCATATCCTCCCGATGGCGGTGATACAAGTATACGATAGGTTTTTAATGTTTTGATTAGCTTTCTGTTTTAGTGAGGACTTTGTATTTGTCTAGACTGATTGGGAATTGTAAATATAACAGTGACATTGAAACAACGAAATAGACAGGAGGGAATGAACAGTCTCCTTGGATTAACACAGTGAAGATCGCAAATGAAAAGTACTAAATGATCTGAAAATTTTACTTAAATCATTTATTATCATAAGTGGACAGCATCGGCCTTTAATCAGTAGGTAGAAGACGCAGCACAAGTTTTACGAGAATCTATTCATAAATGTAATAAACAATGTATTGTCATGTGTCAGTCGGCAAAGAAGTTCTGTGTTTCTAAGAATAATCAGCAGCTCTCTAGAAAATGGACTGGGTGACTATGGGGCTAGAGAAGTGCTGAGAGTCAACGAACTTCGGATACTTGATTTGTTGTTGGATGGGATTCAACAACCTAATAAAACTACTGCACCGAAGCAACTGCAACAACCCATAAACCACTGGAATCGATAACCTAATCCGTTTTATTCAAATCCGTTCATTACATTCCTGTGCCCTGAAGCTTTTTATTGGCATATTTATTTCTAAAGAAGCTCTAATTTATTCATCGTGAAAAATGGCTTTAATTACTTTAATCTTTCTTCATAATTCAGGTAAGATGATCGACATTGAATGTCGTGGATCTTGGTTTTCTACTTATCGGTACTCATCAGATGTCATGATGTATTATCAAACCTTGAAGAAACTCACCCTACACAGTCCCTATGGGACTTGAACTCCATTCACCACGTATCTCATTCAGTGGTGTTACTACTGAGCTATATATGACTGATCAATTCATATGAATATTTTGATGCTAGCCAGGCCAGTCATAGAGGTTAGAACTCAGTACTCGTTGTTTCAAGATTTTGAGCATTATTCATTTAATCACCAGACCACGTAAACTCCCACTTATTCAGTTAGTGGGTTTCAGTGGAAACGCCATCATTCACCTGAAATGCAGTCACATCCACTGGATGACTCCTGAATAGGAAGAAGTGCACATCCCCAATTCTACTACTGGCCACCGTCAACCCTAATATATCCGGACAGCTCACTGACCACTGAAACAGTTCATTAGTGTAAAATATGTAGAAATTTCCGTGGGTGCACCAATGCATACACATGAATACATCTGAAAAGTATATAAGTAGGAATGTCATTTACTGATAAGCAACACAATTAGAGATTGAAACAATTAGGCCAAATTCAAGAATTGAATTGTATGCAAACATTATCTCTCACAGTGTATATTTTCCAGGAAAATTTTCATTTCTATACAATATCTCATGCGAAAAATGTTTTCTCCTGAAAACTCAAATAAATCAAACAAGTGATTACTACTCACAAGTCAATCCTTTAACAGCAGCATTTCAGTGTATAGGAACAGTTGTTAGTTCGTGAATCTGAATTAAAGTCTAAGTGTATACATGAGATCTATCTGTATTTCTTGTATACATTTGTAAACATGGAAAAAATGTCTATATGCATGCATATACGTGTAATCGATTGCTTTGTCACCTTAAATAAACATAAATTACACCATTGAATTTAGAATAACACATTTAAGCGAACAATATTGTGCTTTCAATTAGATCTCATCAGGTTGAACTCTAATATATATAAGTTTACAAATAAAAATCCAAATATAAACCAATCATGGTGTTTTGTCTATAGGATAATACGATGGTGAATATAAATTTTGCAGTTAGTCATTACAGTAGTAGTGATAATTATAATTATTACAATAATAATGGTCTTTTCAATAATAAGGATGGAAAAGTGAGGCAATCTGTGATAACACGAATAATGAAAAACAGCATTATTAAACAAACAACTGTTCAGGTGGAAGTAGTCGATAAAGGCTAGTGAAAACCAATGAACCGATAAAGTAATGTTAGGTTGTAAGGGAAGGAAATGAAACATGTTTATAATGAAGATAAGATTAAGAGATGATAAGAAAGGGGTTGTGTAGAAGTCATTAGTTGGTTATGTCTTAATAGGCCAAGGGAGGGATAGTGGCTGTGTACGAACTTCTTTTTAATACATAGTTTAGGTTTAATAGTTCGAATGCCTGTCGCCTCAGCTGTGTGCAGTAAACGAATACGAAGTCTATTGGAAAGATTCGGTGGGATACGATGAAGTACTTTGAAGGCTCTCGTTTTCTCGATTACATGACCACTATCAATTAAGTGTGACAGTTTGAATGTCAATGTTTTCATACCAAGCACTAAAAACATCACGGTTGAACGAAACTGTTCAGTGTTCACTGGTCAATTTCAAAAAACAAGAAATGACTGCGATGAAAATGTGGAACAAATCTAATATGACTGGCGTCTCACACTGTCTTGAAAAGAAACGAAGAAAGAATTCGAAAGAACCTTGAAAACATCATGATTTGAATAAACGCATTGTCAAGCTTTTAAAATAATTAATTGATGCGTATATGATAAAACCGATGAGTTCGAAAGATTCAAATAAACCAATCACAGATATACCAATCCACAATCCCATATTACCGCCAATATCAGATATTAGTCGAGACAGTGGGTATTCATTTTCTTCGAGAACTAGTCTGCCACGAGGGCTAACACGCTCTACCGTTAATAATGCAAAATTATTACGTAATTGACGGAGTATTTCTTGTTGTGCTGATTCATTTCGTAATACCTCTTTCATGAATTCATCACTTGAAATATGACCAACACCGTGAATATTTTTGTCGTCACTCATAATTTGATTTGCCAAGAGATGGAAAATGTTGATCAGAAAGTCAGTTCTGGCTTCATTACGCTGCGCACTACCCCATAAATCTGCCATTGGGTTATTGACCATACCGAAATGATTATACTTCACTTCATCACAATTTGCTGATTGTGCATAGAATTCACAATGTTGAGCTTTCGCTAAGCTCAAATATAAACTGGCATTACTATACTTTTTGAGTACACGGTGCATACATTTCAAATTTTCCACCAACTGATAGTCACTGAAAACTGACATGTTCAAACACAAGACTGGCTGTGATATTGGTCCATTGGTGTTCGTATTATTGTTATTATGATGATGATCATTACTATCAGTTATATTAAGTAATTCAGGGAAATAACCATAAGGGAGAAATGGACTATAACAATGACATTCTTGTAGATATAAATATTGTGATAATAATCGATGGCATAAATCTCCACCAGTATCATAAATTCGGCGTTTTGTCACTAGATCATCGTCGTATATCATTGCTGAATACTTTTCTTTATGACACCGTCGCTTTTCTTGGTTACGTTGATGACGCACCATTTCTATTTGTACATGATGAATATATCCAGGGGTTAATTCAATAACTCCTCTTACAGGAAAATGATTTGGTGATGTAATGTAGACATCAATTATGTGTGGATAGTACGAAGAATTAATAATCAAATAACTATGGAGGTTAGATTTTAAATAAAATCCAAATTTTTCTATTCTCTTCATTATTGATTTGTTTAAATAACGCGCAATCTAGGTGAAAATATAATAATAATAGTGATAAGCAGCATCGCAGAAGCACGAGTGTGAATTTGAGCATAGATTCAACCGTCACTTAACTAATCAGTGAAGAACTAGGCAACACGGTGACACTTCAGTACAGTGCACTCATAATATCCCCAGGTATCAGACTCAGGATCTCCAGGTGACAAGTTCGAGAACGTTGATCAGCCAGCAAGTTGTCTGGAGATTCATTCACCTGGGGATTCTAACTTTTGTCGAACCCATGATGTAACTCTACCATCAACGAATGACTTCGATCAGCGACCACTTCCTGCGATAACGTGAAACCCGCTGACCATGACCTGTCGCTTTCAGCATTTCATAAGTTCCTCCTAGTATGATGATCCCTCTGGATACAAGTTGGTTGTTTACTTGATAATTCGTGATCAGAATTAAAGTTCAGACCAAGTGTATCGTCCTATTTTAGAACTCATCATCTGCCTATGCCTGCAGCCAGCAGGAGTGAAAATATCCAAACGTTTTAAGTTGTACTTGGTGAATGCTTTTCAGGTAGATATGGACAAGGAAATTTCGTGTACATCCATTTTTTTGTAATTTTTCATCAAAGGACATATATCCCCAAGCCAACCTATCAAACCAAAAGTCCCCAAGGAAAGCACAAAGAAAGTCGCCCTGCCATATATAAAGGACAACTCAGAAATCACTAAAAGACTCTTCATACCTTTAGGAATTGACGTCGTACACAAACCAGCAAAATCACTTCACTCAATTCTATGTCAACCAAAAGACTCAACAGTGAAAGAAGATAAAACCAACATTATCTACAAGATAAATTGTAACAACTGCGAAAAACGCTACATTGGCCAAAGTAGACGTCCCCTTCGTTTTCGTATCCACGAACATAAGCTAGCCGTCAAAAGACATGATATCCACTCCCTGATATCATTACATACAGACAACCACAGGCATCATTTCGATTGGGACAATGTTCAAATATTAGACAGCGGAAACGGCAAAAATGCTAGAGAATTTTTAGAAGCTCAAGATTATATCAGAAAGAGACGACATGATATTTTTTTTAAATCATCAAATGTTGGAAATTCAATGGTTTAATGAATTTTCCTCCATTTATTTGAAATCTCAGTGGAAATGGTTTCTCTTTTATTCTGTGAGACTGACAAACTAATGCTCAATACTCCTCTTATCCAGGCTTCTGACTGGTTCTTAGATTAGGCAACATTTTGGAGTGCATCTGCTTGGAATCCAGACAATTTGCTGTGAATTGTTGATATTACGACAAGCACCAGTCACTACCAATGGTCGAAATCGAGATTGCATCGTCTTTTTCATTTGTGCCGTTGGATAGCATCGTATTAATTACAGGTGTGTGTCATGGATGACCGTGTCAAATCCAGGAAGGATGGGATCAGGAAAGGAAGACAGGCGTTTATTACTCTGAAATTAATGTAGAGGTCAAAAAGGATTAGCGCGAGAGAAGGCCTGGTATTAATATTGTGTGAGTCTGTGCTTCCATGTGGTTCAGAGTGTTGACCCAAGTGTCAGGAAAACTATCCCCTAGGGGCTATTGTAGAGTTTCATCAAAATCTGTCTCCAATAATGGACGTCACGAGATCGGTCAGGAAAGACAAGGATACAGAAAAGAAAACTCTGGTAGGCAGTGAACCAACAAACATCCAGAATAAAGTGAGCGTGGATGAGGTGAAAATACTCTGACGGGACATACAAATGGCAATTCCTCCCAGCATCTCTAGTGAAATCGACGAGTCATGCAAAGGGAAGTGAAAAAAAGAATATCTTGCTTGTGGAGAAAATTAATTCACCATATCGATACTTCTACCCTTGACCTAATGTTCAACTTGTAACTCGAGGAATATATATTACATATATTACTGAAAATATTCATCAGATTTTCTATAGCACAAAAAAAATAATCACAATTTTGTTGTTGGTATTATTGTTGCTGTCAACTTACCTGAAAATTGTGACATGGTATATTATAATATTTTTGTAATATTTGTGTATAGAAATAATTTCCCCATGGTTTTGACATACTAGTTAATTTCACATCCATGTCTACTGTCAGTCGTATCCCCTGATGTCTATCTTGTCGAGCGATAAAAAGAAACATATCGTTCACATTGCCAACATTGAATCTCCAATGAGGTATACTTGAACTCACCAGTGACTGCATGATAACTTCATTAGTAGTAATTCCAGCAACACTAAGAAATAACTCTTTTGGTATATGATGCATTGTTGAAAGATTTCTTGCCTGATTGACATAGCGGTTCCACAGTGCTCGTCTTTCCTGTGTATTTAAATTATACGGTGCCATAGCATTACAGAAAGTGATATCTGACCACACAAATTCTTCATAATCATCATGGTAACTGGTCAAAACTGGTCGTGATAAATAATGTGCTACAACATGCGAAAGGTTAGTCAGGAAACCGGCTACACCAGCTAACCACAAAGTGAACCATATTAATCGTGCACGATTGTTTGATGATGTTGAGATATGTGTCAATCCTTGTATTGTACTCTGTTCAAGTAGACGGGAAATGCCCTTTCGAAAGTGATGGGGATTAGTAAATTTATCATTTGTAGTATCATTAGTGCTGCTACTATGAGTCTGGGAGGGATCATTGCAAATGTTTATTTCATTCCCCTGCACTGTTTCTGATCTCTCTTCATGGTAACTTGATGGCATCGTTGAGTGCTTTTCTGGTGAGAACGTTTGCCTGTCTACTTCTTAGTACTTAGACTGACAATCTGAAATTGAAGGAAACAGCATAAAAGTTGTCCTCGCTGAGTTTTGTAATGGTGATTTATCTCAGTATGATGGTGTGTATGTGTGAGGATATGTTATGTGGAATGAAGTTGTTTTACATATATGCATATCTATATGTTATATTCTGAGTAGGGGTGTGGAGGGTTGCATGGTTACGTAGGAGGAAAGAAGACAACAACCAATTATTGGTCCATTGTAGACAAACTCGACGGATCACTGCCTTTTTGGATAATCGCTACTATTTACTTATAATATGACTGGATAATTTATGAACAAGGAGAATGAGACTATCAGAAAAGAGTTGAAAAATTCAAATAAATCCCAGTGGAATGTGATGGCGTATACACATGTAAATGGGTATATGAGTATATATATATATATGTGCATATATATATATATATATATATGCTTGAATAAAGCAAAATCGACGGTGTACGTGAACTGTGATGATTGCATCCATTATTTCATTGGTTTTCCATCAACTCTCCATCACCTGTGTTACATCTAAAAAATAAACGATTAAGCTTATTTAAAAAGCGATTGTAATTTACTTGGAACGGTGACTGAATATATCAGTTAACACAAAACTCCAAAATTAAGGGTATCAAGGAATCCCACTCAATATGTACTCATACACAGAAGGTTGATGTTTAAACAAAACAGAACCAAGATTCAGAACAAAATATTTAGAGCGAACAATTGTTGCCTTCAATAAATTCTTCTTCAGGCTCTACAATTATAAATCCATTAATTTAAGCATACAATAGCCAGCCAGTAAAGGCAAATTAGAATCATATCAGAAAGTGTATTGTGGAACAAGTATAAGATGGAATGGAACAATACTCATATAGTTTTATAATATGCATAGTCAATGAGAACATGGGACAAGATGAGATGAAGTAATTTAATTTAATGATGTGTGATATATACAAATATAGTCAACAGAAAATACAGGTTTCGAGAGTGAGTGTAATCAGGGTGTGTGAGGCAACATGAAAGTAAACCAACTAATGGGGCGGTCTAGACATAAGTTCAAGGTTGAAAATAGTGACAACAATGATGATTGTAAAATAATAAATATGATATGGTGTAAAATTACAAGTACTAAAGGTGAATGATTGTCAGATAATAATAATGAATATCATGAAGTGGAATGAACAGGATTTTGTAAATACCATAGCAAGTTACAAAAGCACTACTTCAACCTAAGGTAATAAAATCATAAGAAAGGTCATGAAATCATAAAAGTTGAAAATGAACGTTTGTCAATGAAACAGAGGTATAGAAAAAGAAGAAGAAGAAAAGAAAAGAAAATTGTGAAAGGAGTTTAAACTGTTAATGGAGGATTTGTTGGCTTTATTGTAGGCCGAGGTAAACACAGTGGTTGAACGTACTTCTTCTGTATGCAAAGAGATGGTCTTTTGAAATTAATTGCCACCGCTTCAGATACTGATAGAAGACGCAGTCGAGCTCCTCTAGATAAATTACTAGGAAAGTGGTAAATAACTGAGAACGCTGGATCAAGTTTTATCGCGTGTCCCGTATCTATCAAATGGGCTAAGACTGCACTGTTTACACATTTGGCTACTCCTTTACTCAACCATACACGTACATGTTCACGCACGCTCATGGATAAAGCCAAGATTGTAATGGAAAATGAGTTGTGTAATAAATATCAAGGGATCGAGGACAAGTAGATAATGAGTGACTGATAAGCGGTGTGACAATGAGGTGAGTTAACTTACAGAAATAAAAGACAAATATGAATACACTATACTGAACAGAGAGAATAATAAAGCTAATTGTTTATTATGTAACAAAATAAAAAGGAGACTAAATACATCGAGTTTCAAGAGCGACGACAGACATACTACCGCTTCTTTCTGAACGTATGAAGTGAGTTTTAAGTATCAGGTAGCACCGGATTCGGCGAACTTGAGGAGAACTGCGGTATTTTTCTATTGATAATTCTAGTGGTTTCAAAGTTGTGACCTTATGACCAGTATCAAAGCATACAATTGTAATTTCTAAGTGTTGTTCATAAATTTTAGACTGTCTATTGAAGTGACTTCATTTCACCGCTGCAAGAATGTCAAAATGCTTTGGCGTACTTACAATTCATTGAAAGGCACTTAGGCTACATGCAGCTGAAGAGAGACTGACGATATAAAATAGTATCACTTTATTCTACACACAAACCATTGTTTCCGCTTTATTCAAATTCATCATAAATAGGAATAAGTGCATGAGAGAATTTACCAGTCGCTGTAGTTAGATAATTTGTCACTTACACTGAATTATTCGTTTGGAAGTTACATTAGTAGTTCACTTGTTTGATGAGAAGACAAATCGACTAGTAGACCAGATTCTAGAAATGTGAAAATTAGTCAAAATATTTGAGAAATAGTGGATTCAAAATGAAGAATTACGATTTGTCGTTTCAGTATACGTTTCATCATTGACACTTAAAATTCAGGAGGCAATGGGTGACTGTTCCCTTCTCTTCTGAGAATTTTCGACAGTACGTACACCTAACACCCATTAGATATCAAGAGTTTATGAAGTTAGATTACTGAAGTTCTTATCAGAATCTGCTAGTGGAGTGTGTGAAAAGTGGTAATTGGTCAGAGATATTAGAAAACTGTAAATTCATACTACGAGTAGACAGTTGTGCGAATTCTCGCGGTATCGAATTCTAAACCAGTGGAGAAATATAACCTGCTCATCGCATTCATCAATCAGCTTACTGCTTTTACTCAATGTTTTCGTAGTTCTAACTGACATATCTTATCAGTATTCCACTGAGACACTAACAGCATAAAGAAAGTGTTCTAGACGTAGAGGTGAACATTTAAAGCAGTGTCTTAAATATCCCATCTAATCTCCAAAGTTGATTAGTCTCTGTAAAATCAGTGAATACGTAGATAGTAGAAGAAATGTCAATTGATTGTTCATTTCAGGTCTGTGAATTAGTCCTCTATGAATGAGGATAGAACTGAGGTCCTATTCTATGGATAACTCAATATCTAATACTGTTTCGACAGAGGGAACACTTTGAAAGTAATTAGAAGGTAATAATCTCAGCAATTTATGGCTAATTCTAATATGTCGCCTATACCGACTGAATGATTAGTTATTGAGCATTTTTACTTAATGGTCTTCTTGCATTGTTCAAGTTTGTGCATGCCGTCTGTTTATTTTGCATAATTTAACGTGTAAAGAGGGAAGGATATCTGTGTCTTTTGGTATGACGGCTGACAAAATCGTCCTCTTTTTTGTGTCAGCTCCACTAAATTGCTGTGTGTGTGTGTTTATCAGTGTGCAATTATCGCTTTCATTGCTCCTTCCCTTGTGAAATACGACAGTTTGAAATAATATGCGTCGGTGAATACACACTTACATCAGTCTCCTTCCTTGTTATTATATATGTTTAACTATTGTGTCGTCTTCGTCATTGTCCAATTCACTTTTTATAATATGGAAGACTTCTTACAATATTTTTATGCATCATAATTTAAAGCTCTTTGAAAATACTCAATTGTCCTTTGAGTAATAATGAAAGGCGCCCGCTAATGTCAAGTGCACGTGAAAGGGGAATAACATGTGCACTGTGTACATCGGAATTTATTGCTTAATTCATAATATATGAAAGCAAAACATGTGTCTTTTTCGATTTTGTTTTCCTGTTCCATTTTCATTCTTAGAATTTTCCCTTCCTCTTAAATGAGCAGCCAGTAAGAGTTGTTTATGTAAGTTCACCATATCGACAGGAATTTCCATTTTTTATCATGACTCACTGTATACCTCCTATTCGTGTTTCCGTCTATCTATCTGCCTATTTATCCGCCTGTGTCTGCTTGCGCACTTTTCAGTGCATCATCATCATCATCATCATCATGTACGTTCGACACTTACAAAGTGGAATCACTTGCACAATCTGCTATGTACCATTATATATATATATATATATATAGGTAATTTCTGCTTGTCACGTGATTGGCTGGAATGTAAGTTTTTCAATGATAATTTAATAATTCCTCTTGTAAGACATTAGGAAAGACAACAGCGCCATAGCGAAGATACTCTCGTCAACGAACTTATTAGCAAGCTGTACAATTATTGTATATCTATGTATACGATACTTAAGAAACCATATGCTTTGAAGAAATTTGAACAAAAGCTGTGAATGAAATGTGTCCGTATTGAAATCAAAACAAGATTTTGAGCAATCAATTGTTTTCGATAACTTCTTCTTCTTCAAGCTTTACAGTTATAAATCCATGAATAATAAAGTACATATAGCCAATAAAGGCAAATGAAAATAATATCAGAAACTGTATTGGGGTGCATGTGTAAATTGAGACGATAGGCCATTAGTTAACATAGTCAATCAAATGTGTATAGGGTGTATAGTCAGAAAAAATGTGATGAAGTGTGAATGAACACTTGGGTGATATCGTGTTGTTTTATAGTCAACAGAATACAAGTGTCATTGGTATGAGAGGAATTCCATAACTACAAAATACATACAAACACATTAACAGAGGGGTCACTGAATGTGAGGGCTGACCAATAATGTCTAATGATAAAATGAAGACGCTAAGTTGTAAATTGTAATAAGATGTTACAGAATTGGTAGGCTTAGTTTAAAATCACAAAGGTTGACAAAATTAAGGGTAACAATGAGGTGGAGTAAACTGGGTGGAGAAATGGATAATAAAGACATGATATCACAAAATGATAATAATGGTAATAAAAATACGAAAAATTATGATACTGGTGACCTTATAGTGGGCCAGGGTAGACAGAGAGAGTGAATACGTTTTACCCGGTCTTTCTCTATAAATCTCTCAAGCCTCAGCTATGGTTAGGAGGCGTAATCGTGCGTCTTTAGGGAGATTGTTCGGTACTCTATACACAACTGTAAATGACTCTTCTACTTTGATGTTGTGTTCGCTATCCACGAGATGAGACAGAATTGCACTATTTAATGGTTTGGTCGCTCTTTTACCCAGCCAAACAGGCATATGTTCACGAATGCGTAAAGATAAATTCCTTTGGGTACGACTTATATAACTAGCTTCACAGGAGTAGTTGAATTTATATACACACATTGATGTCGTCATTTTGGTTAATCCATCTTTAATGCAGTGTCAATATCGGTTTGGTTGAGAAAGTGACATGCAGTTTCGCGGTACTGAAAGTCCTTTCAACTGATCTTGTTAATCTACGGTTTAATATGTCGCTGGATATATCGCCTTTGAATTGTAAATTTAAGTAAAGCTTTTTCTTACTAACTGTTTCTCGCTTAGTTTTGTGTGTAGTTTCATAGATAAACTTCTTTACAAAGTTGGTAGGATAATAGTTTTTTTGCAAGGTGTTTGTTTGATTTTTTATTTCATCCTCAATGCAGTCGTCGGTACGCATGCGTCTAATTCTATGACTAAGACAACGATTTAGGTTGCGCTTATATTGTATAGGTATGAAGCTATGGAAGTGGGTTTATTGTCCATTCCACGTCGCTTTCCTATAGATATTTCTCTTTAAGGTACCGTCTGTTCTTTTTGTAAGAATAACATTCAGAAATGGAATACTACCTTGGAGTCTGTCTTCACAAGGGAATTTAATAGCTGGGTGTACCTTATTGAAGACTTGGGGCAGATGTTGTCTATCCAGATTATTGTTACAAATGATAAAGGTGTCGTCAACATATCGACAATAATAATCGAGTTTGTTTAGTATCTCTTTTAAAGGACCATTTTCCAATTTAGATAGAAATATGTCAGCTAATAGGGAACCAAGAAGGAACCCATAGAAATTCCATCTATTTGGCGGTAATACTCCTTATTAAATACAAATTGAATGTTTATAGTGCATTTTAGTAGTAATTCTTTCAGTTTTCCTGGTGTGATCTCAATTTCTATTTTCTTTTCTACCAGTTGCTAAGAATAGTCACAATGAAATATTGTGAAGTGAGATTAAAATGTTCGTGATAATAATAATAATCACAGCTCAGTATCAAGTAACAAAACAAATAATGCCACAGATATAAAATATAGCTCATAGAATATAGAGATTTTTGAGAGTGGTGTTAAATAAGTAGGATTAACAGGATTAGATGACAAATAAAGACATTGCGTAACATGTGGATGGGTCACTGCATTCCATCCTAATGGCTGAGTGGCATTAGAACCTTCCTTGTAAAGTGAACATGCTTATTTTTAACCGCGAATTGTATCATGGATGCGTTTTTCTACTGAAGAGTCACAAACAAGAACCGAACAGCTGAAAATGACTCCCGCCTGTTCTTTACAAGTGTCTCATGGAATATAGAGATTTTTGAGAGTGGTGTTAAATTTGTGTTTATCCGTATTCTACTTTTCGTTTTCAGAAGGAACTTCAGATTTCAAATTCGACAAATCAGAGAATAAGTGGACAGTTGAAAAGAATATTGTTTATGGGTTGAATATCAATGTATCACCAACTAATGTGGTTAATGTCCAGGTGGGGGGATAATTTAGTTCATCCTTGTGCAACTGCATTAAATAAAGTGGCGGTTGATGACGACACAGATGATTTATTTTGATCACTAAGTCTTCAAACACATGATGTTGTCATATCAGATACAGTGCAAGCTATCTGATGCTATACCATGATTTCAGGGAATCTGCAACTGAATAGACATTCTCTGCTTGGTAAATGTCCTACTTCGTGAAATAAGGGTGATGGCTTCCATCCATAACAGGATCGTGTGTGTGCGTGTTCATGTGCTGGTGAAGAGATAGCTGTTCAGTTCGAAGTGATTTACAGCGATTTTCTAACTGATTGACCCACAAATCGAAATCATTCGTCAAAATCTGCTACCAATATTTAACACTTTACACTTATAGGAGTGAAAATGAGTGTTTCTCCGTGTACGTTGTGATTCTAAACATGGTAATGAAGAAAGAAGTTCATATTCCTTTATCTTTGACATTTTCAAGCTTTTAATATATAATGAAACATAAATAAAAGTCATGTAAGCGTATCAGAGTCAGATACTGCTGGTGTATATGCACGTATATTGATTAAGGAATTATCGTTATTGATAACACTAATAAACAAGAAGCTAAGAAAGTCAATCCAAAGAACTTCTGATACTGATTAGGTGCAGGTTATATTCAACACACGACTGATTGTGATTCCTCGAGTGAAAGACAGAGTATGTAGGCTATCCAACCCAATAATCATATTATTTATCACGTTAATCGAATACACTTATTCACCTCTTTTCATTCATTAATTACTATTACTATCTGTGACAGTGCGTCAATGATTCATGGCCAGAATAAATGCCAACTACACATGTGGTCTGAAGTTCATTTGCCGGCTGACGCACTGCTAACCATCACTCAGGCGGCAGTAAACATGGTAAAGAAGAAAGGGGGAGTACTGAGCTACCAGCTATTCCCTGTGAAAGGTGACACCATGCCTACTGAGACTTCAAACCTCAAGCATTGAAGACCTCCAGTCCACTTGGAAAGCGAAATAATGAAAAAGAACAACCATGATTATGACAAAAATCTCATCACATTTATTACTATCCCCTTTTGAGAAAATGTGGTTGTACGGTTGAGGAGGAGAATGTATTCTCTGAGAAGAGCCACTCTGCTGAATAATACTTGTTCTGTTCTAATCAATAATGTCCGGAAGGGAATTACTCATCAATTCGTGGAATACATCAACATAAATTCGTCTAGATTATTGCATGTTGTCTTATTTGTTTCCGCCTTACATGCTTATTTTGACCCAATAATAATTCGAATCTCATCTTCGTGTATTCTTCGGTATATTCACGATGCTAACTAATATGCTGATGACTTGGAAACACGTAGAGCTGATGCTAATCACTCTGAAATACAGCTTGATAAGATAACTCATCTTCATTAGGCTTATTTGTCATCGCGATATTTTAACACCTCTTGTGGATAGCCTTTTGATTTTCTGACTAATTCTCAATTCATTGATATCACTTATTTTTTGAACTCAAAATAACACCAATTTCATGTTTCCGTGTACAAATAAAGTGTTGAAGTGTTATCGAATCAGCGTTAAGTCTGGGCGCTTATTGATTGTCATGTCACTATTGTTCGTCAAAGACACTCGGAAAATGTGTACAGATTCGTTAACAGATTTCGTTACGAACCAATTTGACAGAGATGTTTTATGTTGGAGGATTCTTGATCGAGATAGTTGATCATTCAGTGACTTTGACCCAATTCTAATAACCAGCGAATTATAACTTCTGTGAATTTGAGATGTCATGTAACGTCCAAGTAACATCATCAACGAGCATCAATTTCAACTTGAACCTTGGTGGATCCCACAAAACATGACTTCTCTGTACAGCTTCGGGACATTCTTCGGGTAGCAGCCATCGATGACCTGGAGATCGGTATTTAGACAGCGAGTTTCTATGGGTATTTTGAATGATTAAATCATGAACCAGCGTCACCTAGTGATCAGTAAATATGAGAGCATTGAACATTTATTTCATACTTATCTGGTGAAGTGAATACTCACTGAATTCCCAGACAATTTGTTGGATGGTCAAGGATGTTGATATCGTAACCTGAAGGTCCGGATTTCAGTACCTGATAGGGCCAAGAACTAGGAAGTTCCATGTGTGACCCGCCAGCAGGAGCAATGGTGTTCCCATTGCGACATTTTGCAAATACCCATCTTTTCTAACGCAACTACTAGTTACCATCCATTAGATAACAAATTGTTGATTGTCAGATATTATCGAAGCGCCGTTGCTGGAAGCCGATATTTCGACAAGGACTGAAACGTTCTGTCGAAAATAATCAGTTAACGGGAAATACAAAATTAATCTATGCAAATCTCCGCTTATGTGTTGTGCGCATGTAAGTGTGTGTGTGCCTTTGATTGCGTGGAGAAAATACTAACTCATGAATGATAAATTACCATCATCGTTCAGAAGCTGGAAAATACAATAATATAACGCCTTCATTTGTTGTGTTGAATAACGGTCCCTTTTAAGTCTTGCACTTCCCTTACACTTACTGTATTCATTGTCGTTTAAATATGCACAGCTTCCAGAGTCAACTTTTCTTTGTGCAAACAGGAATATTTCAAACAATGTCATAATGATACTGAAATTGTCTACAGTTTTATGTCAAAATCTTTTGTGGGAAATGTAAATACTGCATAAATGCGCGATGCTATATTTTTCCTATTTTTTATTTTCATCATAGCTTGATGCCACACCGTATTTTTGGTACAAGTATTGAATTTTCAGCATTTGATATCGGTGGCCCAAATTAAGCAGGCCGACTTTTGGTATCAGGTGTGCATCGGCAGGGGATCGAACTTCAGACCGTGTACATGGTCGGTGGTAGTCATAACCACTGTGCCACCGACGCACAATATATTTTGTTGGATGCCACTCCCACCAGACAGCAGTGCTTGCTAAGCAAACTGTTGAAGTAATGTTACGGCTGGATGGCCGTTTCTCTCGTTTGTGCTTCGGGCTCATCAGAAGCATTCCCAGATTCACTGATCCAACTCAGAGAATGGAATCACTTCAAAACACCCGAATTCGGGTGAGAAGTTGGGGTTCACTGGTACTACAGGGAAGCAAACATGCAGTTTATTTATTTGTTTGCTCTTCTCCATGTTCATAGTTAGAGATGAAATTCCACCACAGCGTGTGATCTGCTTTATACTGTAACTGTCAATCAATGAGGGAAACATAAATCAATGACTGCACATGATACTCATTGAGGTATATCAGTAGTAAGATACCACTAGCTGACTGGTTGAAATTCGGGCGATTTCAATGGATTCACTTCTCTGAAATGGTTCAGTCGACAACACTGTTAATAAAGTCAGGTACAAGCGAGGAAATGGAGACAGTATGTTTGTAACATATCACATTATTGATTTGATTTATTAACATCGACTTGTACAGACGAGGTTCAAAGGAATTACAGTTCAAAAACATATACGTGCTTGTGTGGTATTGTGCATTCAAAGTGATGCTAAACTGAATATCAGATAAAATTAGTCCAATAATTAATGCGATAATTTAGGACAGTCAAAACAATAGTAGCTTGTAAAAGGTTTATTGGAAAAGGAAGGGAGAGAAATTATCAGATTTCAAATCAAGTAATAATGGATATGGAGGGTAGAGCGGCGGCTGTACGAACTTTTTCTGAACACAAAAATTCGGCTTCTTTAAGTGGACTCCGACTTAATGTTTCAGCTGAATGTAAAAGGCTAACACTTAAGTCTAAACTGCCTCGTATATTTTATCTGGTATTCAATTTATGACTATATATATTTTTGATGCAATTTATCGCTACTGAACATCTCTAAGAACTGTAATTCAGTTTATCCTCTTAATGACTCGATATTATTTTACTCGATAAATACTTACCCTGTAAATACGGTTATGTGTATGCAAGTGTAGAAGTCAGATGAATGAGTTATCAAAGAGGATGATCTTTTCTCAATCGTTTTTGTCTTTTAATTGTCGAAATGGAGATTTTCGCTATATTTGTGTTACATCTTGCTAAGACAAATGAGTTATGTATATATTTATATGTACACATATATATGTATGTACGTGTAACTGTCAGGGTATTTATTTCAAGAAGACCTCACTCTTCATTTGTTAACGTAACACATTTCGGGTCAGTACTGCAATTAGTTGGTTTCAAATATCGGTTACTGTAGGAGTGCACACGATGATGAATTCTAAATTATGCACTCCTAATTCATTTTCTACCTCTCAACATCATATATGAACCCGCTTCGAAGTAACCAGTTAGGGAGCGATTCCACGAATCTAAGCTATATTTGATCCCACATGGCTTTTATCTACTGAAATATTCCAAAATAGGTGGCTCAACACACCTCCTTATTCGCTCCACCTATGCATACTCTTGAGAAGACTCTAAGAAGAATGAGGAAGCTATACATACCTGTCTTACTTAACGGTAACATTTCTCAGGTAATTTCACATTGTATTATGCTTATTATAAGCAAGGATTCTAGAGATGGCGATATTACACAGAATAAACTCTAGTGTTTTCTATTGGAATATGGAGTTGTTTTATTCATACAGTTAATGCAGTTATTATGTTAATCATATAATAAATAGCTTTACTTGCTTCTGTCAGCCTGTGAATAACGGACGGGTGACCTGTACTCTCCTTATGTTGAATTATTTTTTGTGGATATGAAGTGTGTGAGTGTAGATATTGTTGTGAACCTGAAAATGTTTGCACTTTCACAATGTATGTCAAGTTCACTACGCAACCCTCTATATGGTGTATGTCCGTTTGTGAAGATTAAGATTTACACTTATGAAGGGATGTGTTGGATGTTTTCTTTTCTGTGAGGAGCTTATTATTTCACATTGATGTGGTTGACTGCGAGCTTCCTTGAATTTCAGTGTTATCATTGTAGGATTGTTGCTTTACACATCCGTTCATGGATAGGGCCTAAACGTGATAAGTTGATTGGCTGTTTTTAATTATCCCATAGAGGATAATCTAACGAAGTATTTCTACAGAACACCACGGGCGATTCTTCACACTAATATTTTGGAGACAGTTATGTTGTTACTGGAATTTTTTTATTTATTTCTCTGGATGAAGTTACTCTTAATGTTTATTTAAAATTCTATTTCATCTCATGGTATGAGATGACTTTCAGGTGAACATGGAAAATATTACACTAGTGAAATCAATTATCCCTCATCCTTAGACATATATTTACTTATCTGGAGACTATTTCAGCAGCAGTGATTATTCTGTGCTGAACGTCTGGACATTTGCGAGGACAGTTTTCTGCAAGATTGAGTGCTCATAACCATATCAAGGCATAGCATCTTTGTTGATTCAGGTGCATTATTTCTTATCCTTTTGATTTTATATGTGGCGATATGTTCCACGTCTAATTATTGCATACCTTATCCATAGACAAAATCAATTTTTGAAATCACATTTTTATGTTTTCTAAATCAAATCCATATAGAAGACAGTCAGCTGAAATCAGCAAACCAAGACATTAAGTTGTATAAATTCAATAATATCATCGTTGAACAACACACTCACTATACCATAGACACTGAGATATGTGCCATTCAAAATTCAAAGATTTTGCGAGAGCTGATATCCTTGCTGGACATTTGGTTGGAAGCACTCAGTTCTCTTAAGGGTGCATTTTTCAAACTTCAACTTGAAATCCAATCAAAAAGGTGGTGGAGAGGCGTTCGGGAGGGGAGTATTTCCCCTGACTGAAACAGATAAAGACGCCATTTGATCTATTCGGATTCTGGATCTCACAGACGACATAGATTCTTGATCAGTGTATCACAGCTCTCACTAGGTAGACAAGCATGTCCGGCAGTCAGGTTATAATCAGTAGAAGTTTGAACTTACTTTTTCACTTTTGTGATGAATTCCTGCGTGAAGGCAGTTTTTTCGCATAAAGAAGGTATGCGAATGATTCTGTTATTATCCGTAATGTTTGTTTAAGTTTGAACAATACACTGTGCGTCGATGGAATAGCAGTCAGGAGGATTGCCGATCTTGCACATGGTCCGAGGTTGGATCCCTGGCCGACGAACACCTGATATGAATGTTGAGCATGCAAAATTTGGCTACCAATATCACAGGCTGAAAATTCTATGGTTGTACGAAAGTACTCTGAAGAATCAAGCTATAAATGCTAAAAAATGCAATGCTTGTCATCCAGCGATAAATTGAAATGTAGAACTAAAGTAGCATTCATTTTCTGGATAAGAATGTACCAAAGAAAAGTAATGTAACTCTGCAGAAATCAGTTAATAGAAAACAGTCATGGAATAGTCAGCTAACAACCCTTATGGCTGGCGAAGACAAGCCTATTGCGTTTGCTTACCAATTGCTATTGTCTTATATGTAGTCCAGATACTTGAAGAAATAGTCAAATCTTCTCAGAAAATCCTGGTCGGAAAAGACCGACCTTACTTGAACGTTGTTGTTCACCAAAGCAAAACATTTGGGCCAGTGGAATCATATACATCCTTATTTATTCAATGCATAGGAGCTTGAAATCCATGAATTATCTAAGACATATGTGGATCACGAAGATTATCAAGGTAGAAACTAGCTAATCTAAAGGCAGATTAATCCTGCGCAAACCTTATGTCAGACAAAATCAACACTGAGTCTTGTATTTCAGAGAGACTAGTGAACGCAACACTACTCTTTGAAAACCATGCTATTGATAACGATGAAAGTTGAATGTTGGGTGACTAAATGCCATTGTAGTTGGAGTTGAAAATTCTCTCCGACGTTTGGTGAATTCTGCTTGAAATATGTCAAATTTGAGCTGTGGATTTCCAAGTACTCTTCTGCGAATTCAAGTTTTACACAGTTTTACAGGTAATATTTTTGTGATATTATAACACGAAAATCATTCCATCTTCGGTTAAATTAACCAATGGTTGGTCGATAGTTTTGATACTTATAATCGGTTATCGCAACATCGAAACAGTGCCTAACAATATTTATTCATTCATCCATCACACATTTAAAACCAAACACAAAACGATGTACTGTTTACGTGATGTCTTTTTCAGAAAAAAGTAGGGATAACAAAACTGAAACTTGAGAATAGTCACTATTTTCGAAAATTTACAGTTTCTAGGCGATTTTGAATAGAATAGAGGAGACTTAGCTAATTTTATCCGAACTATTGACAGTAATCAGCAACTCATTGCAAAGTTGGCTTTTTTGTAAAAGATGTTTCATCAAATCCACCTCCTCATGATGGAAAAAATCACACAGTCCTCAAAACATGGTAGCTCTAATTTTTTGCAAGAGATTTACGAATGTTTTATGTCGTTGATGTATTTAGTTACACACCTTATGCCACTTTGCTGTCTACTTTCACATTCATCCAATGTTAACAACGACCGTGTCACTAGATACCCACTAATTACTTCAGAATATATAAACACCTTTTTGTGTTTCAGAAGACAGCAGTAAAGTGTAAACAGTGATGTGAAACGAGGAATGAAATCAGAAACATGGATGTCCAATGTCATGCCGTTACTTGGGTCCTTCACTCATCGTAACCTTCAAGTTTAGCTCAAGTAAAGGAGAATAAGGGTTTCTCAGGTCTCTGTACGTAGAATAGCGTGTAAACCAGTCAGTTTATAATCGCCGGAAATTGGAACTTTGCCTTTTCACTTATGTGAAGAACTACCGTATGAAAACACTTTTACAAAAGAGATTTAGATAACTCTATTGTTATACGTGTTGATTGTTATGGTTTGAATAATTTATATATGGAATGCATTCAGTGGTTGCCATCCAGTAGTGAAACTAACAATTTTGAGGCTGTCATTAATGTTCTTGGTGTGAAATTATCAAGGAGGAATGAGGTAACTCTGAGGAAATCAGTTTGTAGAAAACAGTCATAGAATAGTCAAAAATACCTTCAGACAGATCCACTCAGGTCTCCTCATTGACGCCATGTAGTGTCTCCTACTTTTGCCTCATTACTGCAGTGAAGGTATCCGTTGACGTTTTCTCCTTCAGTTTCTGAGTGTAGAAGTTGAGTTGTAGTGTGTCTCCAGCTGCTCTGAATGCTTCCAGGTTGACCTTGAAGTTTCTTAGAATGAGATGTTTTCTGAGCATGCATTTGCCCCCATCTCCACTTTGTGTCCAGCAGGCTAGGTGCAGTTGTGAGATGAAGTCTGTCTTATTTTCGGTATGTCCGTCAGGTGATATCCCCGTCGCTTTGTTTTGTAATACTTCTGTTTGCACGCACTGACTCAAATAACCAAATCAATAAAGGTACGCAAGCAAGAGTAGAGTTCGCCACTGTCATTCATTCGTGCGTCGGTGGCATAGCGGTTAGGACGCTCGTCAACCGAGGTTCAATTTCCTGCCGACACACACCCAATATCTATGGTCAGCCTACAAAACTTGGGCTACCGATATCACATGCTGAAAATTCCATACTTTTACCAAAAATACTGTGTGGTTTCAAGCTATAACCAAAAATAGAAAAAAACTTTCACTCAGAGCTTCACGACCCATGATGAGTTCTCTTTCCCTATTGCCTGCTCCAAGTTCGGATGGAATTCACATCACGTATTAAGATTTCGATGCCACCATTGTGATTACCGTCCAATACTGTTTGAACAATTTTATTAAAATCCTCCTTCTTCCATTGTTCTGAGTTATTTTAGGTCTGTAGCATTTGGTAATTGACAACTCACTTCCTTCATTTTGATTTGAAGCTTGGGAGATAAATTCATAATGCATTAGAGCTTTGGCTTATGTTGCTGACATCATGATAGCCACTCCTTCAGTGCACTCCTGATGGACATCTGGATAACCGAAGCAAAAAGCTGACTATCAACGTAACGATTTCAATAGTCAACATTCATTCCATCTACCCTCGAAAATTCTCAGCATTTCTATGCCCTATATCCTCACTCATTTACCTCTTCAGGAAGCCCTCGCACTGTCTCACATCTCACGAAAGTTTATCATGCCCAAACTCTGTATTTCTTTTCTTCGAAAGGAGACACACCGGCTAACTGGCTTCTCGAAATCTTTCATCAGTTCACGTCATTGCATTTATCTGGCTCCAGACAAATATTAGTTTGTCTCTTAAATTTTTAATATTTATATGTGCAGTGCGGTTTAAGTAGCACTCTAACTGCTTTTCCAGTGTAGTGGTGCTAACTTGATACTCTACCATCCTCCTTTCTACAGGCTTATAAATGACTGGAAATCTAGCGTGCTAGTATATTAGGTGAGGGGACAGGCCAAACATTAACATCATATCATCGCTTTGGTGTATATGTCCATCATCCACCTAACCAACCATCACTGTGGTTACCACAATCAAACTTTCTTTCATAGCGGGTTTCAAGAGATGAAACGCATTATGAGATAGTAAAACTCCAGAAGCAGGTGTGTGTGATTCCAGTTAGATTTCATTGAAACAGTAGTGTGATTAAAATATATTTTAACTAGCTTCCGATTCCACATGCACAAGCTATTTGTTGACCATCACTGCTCACGACGGCGTGCTCTGCACAATTTCTCAACAAAATAGGTCCTCTGAAATCCATATTCAGCCTTGAATTTCAAAGAGATTTGTGAACGCAAAAGCTACTCATTGGAATCTACGCGTTCCAAAGTGATGAATGAAGAATGTTAGATCACCAATTGTAAAATTAATTGCAATTGTAAATAGTCGTCAACCGTCAACGAATGTATTTATGAATACGTCGAAATCAGTCTACCGTTTTCTAGTTTAGCTTCCCTAAATTCGAAATTCAATGGTCTCACAAATTCACCGATGACAGTTTTGATAGTATAACATGATAAGCAACTCATGTAAGGTTACAATTAACCAGTGGTTAGTTAATGAATTTGATTCTCATGGTCAGTAATCGTAATACAGAAAGACAGAGTGCATAGGAATATTGAATCACCAATTCATCAAACACCAAAGCACGAGCACAAAACTATTAAATTTGTGTCGAATAAAATGACGAACAGCGAGTTTATTTTCCCGAAATGATGAAAATTGTAAGCCAAGCATCGAAAACTTGGTTAATTTGCAAGAGATCGTCCCTCAAATTCACTTCATCATGATAGAAAACAGCTACATATAAGTGAAAACAAAGTAAATTTCATTCCATCAGAATTACAAACGAATTCTGTCGTTGATGTGTGTAAATATGCGTGCTATTAGACTGACTGTTGTATTAACACCGTATGTTTATGCGATTACTCCAATTAGATATCAACTTCGATTCTCTTCGAAAGATGAAATCGGTTGTATCAGTGAACACTCATTGTTCGTTGAAAAATATATAGACGGTTTTATGTGTTTCAGCACACAGCTTTGAAGTGTAAGCAGATATGTGAGATGAACGACGGTGTCAGCGTTGATGGATAAACCGTGCTCATCGTGACGTCATCAGTGGTATACATCAGTCACTCCATTCCCATTTACACATTAAGAGGTCAAAAGGAAGTAGCGAAGAAATATATACTTTCAATTAGATCTTCATCTCTCACTCTAATATTTGTAGCCTTACAGTTTCCTAAGCTACTCTACATTTCCTTAATCATCTATCATGCGGCCGACTTGATCTTTCGATTATTCCTTCATTTTTCCTGAAATTATGTATTATATAATTCAGTCGCAGTAACCATTTCTCAACTTTTACTGTTTGTGTTCACTCCATTCGTTAATTATCACTCCCTTTACATGTTGATACAGATTAATTGCTGCTAACAAGCGTATCTCCACTAGATTGGTAAAACTATTTGTATCGTTTTAAGAAGACGGTATGTATCGGAGTAGAGATGAAGGTCAGATTGGAAAGTTAACATTTCTTCGCTCAATCGTTCAGCCTTCTAAACTACCTCCTCATTCACTCCATATTAAACTATTGAAGGTGTGCTCATAAGGTAAAACTTGAAAGTATGAAGACAAATGGATTTAGTTCTTTCCTATTGTTAGTAGAGAAGGTAAGACACGGAAGCTAAGGTATTTTTTCAGGTGATCATACTGCTTTATATATGTATATAGAAAGTTCAAATGAATAAATAGTATTCTGTTGCCAACGCAGTACTGAACTGTGAGAATAATATTCTCAATCTAGCAACAAACAGAATGTTCAAATAGATATATGTGAGAAAACTGTTCCACTGGAACACATTGTCTGTATCACACCACCACATTATCACTGAATCTCACTCCAGGTGACATCACGCTAAATTCCCTCACAGTTATTCCCCTGAAAACATTCTTTGACTGACATAACACTAATGACTGAGAATGAGTCATTTGACGTAGTGTTTTTTCACCACAACTTGAACAATTTAAGATTCTGGATGAATAACGGGTCCCCAGTGTTAAACTGTTATCTTCGCATTGACACAAAGTGTAATCAAACCTACCATTGTTGATCAAACTGTAATCTGTAAATAGAATTAACGGTGACAACATAATGAAAACAGTTTGGTTTTGTGTGAATATAGGTGATGAAGGGAAGTCTGGTACATTTAGATTTTTAGAATAATTATTCTTAGGTGAAAATGATCTATTGTTTCCCACATTACATTTTTTCAGAAATGAATCACGATATTGGATAAAATTTGTTATTTTTACGTTTTCTTGTGAATTTTGAGAGGGAGAAAGTTTATATTATATGGACGAATATGCCTCAATAATTTATAAAATCTGAATAAAACTCTGATTACATTTTGAATACACGAGAGTAATCATGACAGACTACCACAACTTAATGCAATTTCTATAAGAGTGACCCTATTTACATATATTTAAATATAGTGCAAGTTTATGTGAGAAGTCAGACGATGTGGATTAAATTTGAATACTATACTCCTTCAAAATAAGTCAAATGGAAAGGCGATTGTCTGTTCGAATGATGGAGGATTCTCCAAGGCGGTTGAAATTTGACGGAGTCAAATTACGAAAAAGTCCATTACAAAGGCATCTTGTAGATTTTGGATGTGATATTGACGCTGCTAATTCATTCATCATTGTCAGCGAAAAACAGCAAACACAAAGGCTGTAAGTGTGGAGGCTTTGGCGATTAGAGTTGATAAACCAGGTCTCTGCGCACATAAGGGAAATTCTGGTCACTCTGAATCTACCACAGTAACGTGTGTTACTTGTTAACTGTTATTGCTATTACTAATACATTTTATTGTACCTCATATTATTATGCCTGATTTGTTTGAAACAACCTTTATCAGTGACATTTCTTTAACTCATTTTTAACAATATGATTAAAACCACTATCAATACTATCAAGTTTGCAGTACTTGATATATCTGAGCTCTTTCTCTGATGACTAATTGTTCATTTGAGTGATGAAGCTGAGCCATAATTCTTTATTTCCTTAGTATCAGTCGCTCAAACACCATCACCTTATTTATGTGAACATGAGCTGAGTATCATTCAGACCGATTGTTTTGCGTGCTTTATTCCGTATCCACTTATCAGTCATTTTATCTTTCAATGTAATTTAAGCATTGTGAAAATCTCTGTGTGTAAAGTATTCAACTAAAGAGTTCTGCAAATATTTGACGAATTCATCCAATCCCTCTTCATTAAGCTTTGCTGCTTTTTTTAAATGGAATAAAGCCTTCAGCTGTGATCAGCGTCAGACTATAATATACACCATCTAATAATTCATATTTAAGTACACTCAGGAATAAATCAATCGTATTACAATCACCAGATTAGATATAGCGATAACTCACTCACTTGAATTTAATTCTTACTTCAGAGATATGCGCTTAAGAAGACATTCACATAGTCACACGTGTATATATATTTTGTTTTTACGAGTTGACAGCGGATTGATATAAGCTAGAGAACCATTGAAAATCTGGACAAATGTTTCATCCTAGTTTTGGGAATCATCGGCAAAACAAAACGAAACCTTACAGACCTAACTATAGAAAATTAATCTGATGCCCGCTAGTGACTTGCTATATGATGGGGTTTCCTGGAGTTCTAGTGAGAAGTCGTGACCAGTGAGATCCATCCATACGTCACTCGTGAGAATGGATGACCCACTGACGAGAATGGTAGGGTTCGCGCTAAATCATGAATTGAAAGAAGTTCAAATTCACGAGCCATTGAATCGAGTTCCAGTGCTTGAATGCCATACGAGCTTGCCTTGTAACCGGAATGTCCTTGATTCGAACCACAATGGGTGCGTACTGTGGGTGATTCTCAAACTAGAATGAAACAGCTGTCCAGTATTCCCTGGTTCTCAATGGTTCCCTAACTGATATCAATCCGTGATCAACTCGTAAAAGTAAAACTAACCTTTACAAACCAAACTATAGAAAATATATAATTTGAGTATAATAAGTGATCAAGTTGTGTATAATATTCATGAAGTGTTGAAACACATCAAAGTAAAATGTCGCCATGCAAAAAAGTAGTAGTAGGGTAATTTAAAAATTAACAGATTTTTTTCAAATGGAATATATGCTGTTAATGGTGTGAAGGTCTTTGAAGGACAGAGATCATTTCAGTTCAGTCAAGTTATTCATGTTTCTTACACATTTAGCTTCCCTGACAACACTGAATGCTGGGACGTAAGATTTGTGAAATTCTTCTGTTTGATAGATCCAGAACGATAATTTGTGGTGAAAAGTTTCACTGAATAAAACAAACGTCTTAGCTATGATTAAAATTCAAATGACGGGATTTCTATAAAATACAGCACTGTGTTTCATATAAATTGAACATATGAAATTTATAAATATCACATTGTGAAGTTTCTGTGCTCTATGTCATAAAGTGCACTGTCAGTGTAGGTCAATATGGAAAAGAGTACGAAGATGTGTGAAAGATAATTCGCGTGAGAAAAGGAGTAACGTGTAACTATTCAGGTGAAGAATAAATATATAGGAATAAAAAAATTTGCAATAGAGAATGAAACATGAAGAAGTAATATAAAGTAAACACTTGGTATACATCAATTGAGTTTAATTCTAATAGGAAACAACAGTTTCGATTGCGAAATAACGACGTAGTACGAAAATATGAAATGAGATAACTAAAAGGTCAACATACACAGTATTAATGGATTTTTACATACCGCAGAAGACCAGATCATCAATAATATCTGAACTATTTTGTTTGCACGTAGAGTAGTGGTGGTTTTAGGCGAATTTCAGTAGCCTGTACTGGTTGAAATATTGGATACCTTGAGAATCTGAGTTATTAACCGCATCACGTTAACTGAAAAATTCACTGCTGTTCGTCCAAGTCTTTTGCATATGAATAGACGTTTATGAGCACTGTTATGGCATGTTTAGTGTTGCAAAATTCATGGATCTAAATGTGGAAACACCATCGGTTGATGACCGTGATACGTGTTACCAAGTAAGGGCTGCAAGGAATTATTAAATTTTCCACAGGGTCTTTTACCGTTTTGAAAAATTAAGGACTGTATTGTCGTACATATTTTTGGACTAGCTTATTCACTTAAGTGTACCTGTGGTGTGTAAGGTGTCAATGAATATTCAATTTATTTGTTTTCTGTTGCAACGTGACTGTTATGTATCTCGTCTGCTTGTCTATCCATTACAGTGCACCCTCTAAACATAATTTTACAAGTCACTTTGTCTTCTTCAGATGATTCATGTTAGATAACTTCTACTGCACACATGGAACACTGATAGATTCCTTGCACTCTCTTTCAAATTTACTATATGTATACTTATATGTTCGATTTAGATTCACCATCTCGATTGTGTTGGGATGTGCACTTCGCTACTTATGAATACATTTGCATGATTTAGAAATCTTGAAGCCACCAGAATAATAGAAAGTAACAGACAGGCTCTAGAATTACTCGAATAACACGACATTTCTGCATTTCTCACTTGTGAACCGTCATTGTCAGGCGCTATTTCCACTTTCCATTTTCATTTTCGCTGTCGTACGTGTGAGGTTTCCAAAATTGGTAACTGTAGGAGTGCACGCGATGATGAATTCTATATTATGCCGCCATAATTCATTTTTCACCTCTCAACATCATATACGAACCTGCATTGAAGTAATCAGTTGAGGAGTGATTCCACGAATCTAAGCTATATTTGATCCAATATGGCTATTATATACAGAACTATTCCACAATAGGTTGCTCAACACACTTACTTCCTCTCTCCACTTAAGCATACTCTTGAGGTGTCCCTAAGAGAAATGCGAAAGCTCTCCACACCTGTCTTACTTAACGGTAACATTTCTAGGATAATTTCACACCATATCAAGCTTAGTATAAGCAGTTATTCAAGAGATAGTTTCTTGTAAAAATTACACAGAATAAACTCTTGTGTTTTCTATGGAGCACAGATTTGTTTTATTCATACACATAGTGAAGTTATTATGCTAATCACAAAATAAATAACGTTAATTACTTCTGTCAGCCTATGGGTAACGGTAAGGTGATATGTATTCCCTTAATCTCGAATCATTTGGCGGACCTGAAGTGTGTGAATGTGGGTGTTTTTGTAAACCTGTATGAGTTTGCACTTTTCTAAGTATTCCTTCAAATTGATTTCTAGGTACGCTTCTGTGAATTCACAATTTGATGTATCCACAAATATTCGGAAGATAGTTTTGATAGTTTACCACGAAAATCATTCCACATAAAGTTACAATCAACCAATTGTTTGTCAATGGCTTTGATACTTACAATCGGTTGTCTCGAAAAAAGAGTGCGTGACAATATTTAGTCACTCATATATCGAACACTAAAGGAAGAACACAAAATGATGTACTGCTTTTTTAATGTCTGCTTTTCAGAAAAGAGGTGAAGATAAAAAATTCAAACTTGAGAATAGTCCCGGTTTTCGAAAATTTAAAGTTTTGAAGCTTTATCGAACAGAATGGATAAGACTTCGCTTATTTTTATCTAAACTACTGACAATAATCAGCCACCCGTTGCTCAGTTGGTTGTTCTGTGGAAGACGTTTCATGAAAACAACCTCCTAATGATAGAAAAAAATCACATGCCACTTTGACGTTTACTCCCATTTACATCAAATGTTAACAATGACTGTGTCATTAAATACCCACTCATCACTTCAGAATATATAAACGCCTTTGTCTGTTTCAGAAGGCTGCACTATAGTGTAAACAGTGATGTGGAACGAGCAATGAAATCGGAATCATAAATGTTCAATGTCATATCATTATTTGAGGCCTTCACTCATCGTAGCCTTCTAATTTTAGTTCAAGTAAAGGAGAATAAGTGTTGAATTGCGAAAATAATTCTTGATTCAGTGTTCCACTCACGAGACAGAAACATTATTATGGTCAGTGCTTTGAATATTTGTAACTAATTCCAGTTCACTTCTACAGTATAACATGACACGATTGTCCAGTTAGACAAAAATCATGGAATGAGAAGCGACCTTATATTTTTGCAGTCAACTGGATTAACTGTCTCCTAGTGAACATGTTCATCACTCTGAGATAACAAGCTAAAAGATAAAAATTAATTCGCTGCACTCGCTTCATAGTAAGGGATTACAACTTTGATATTGATGCAAACTCGAAATTTATGAAGTAAAATGTAATTCTAATCTTTCCTCTGATTAAGTCTCAATCCATTAACCTGTGTCATCAACCTTCATTTCATTACTTGCATTCGGCTGAAAAGATTTTTTCACTGAGAGAACACTAATTACCGAGAACAAGCCTCATGACTGACAATATTTTCATCATAACTCAGATTGTGTCGAACTCTAAACGACAAGATGAGCTTGGTCATCTTAACCCCGAGTTTAGTGAACTGTCCACCTGAGTAGCAGTCCTTCTCTATCATTTTTGAAATCACGAATGATTTCATAAGCTCATCATTATTTGAATTTAGTGAGAAAAAGCTGTTCGATTAACATCGTGTAACACTCAATTGGGACGCTGAAGACAATTTCATGTATCTAGCTTCATTAGTGAAACCGCCTTTACACATAAGAGAAGACATAGGAAAATAAAAAGAAACAGTAATCTCATATACAACTCATTTATTTCACTGATATTTTAGGACCAAGCAATGGTATCAGGAGATCGGTCCTCCTATTTTAGACAGATTCCTGAATGTGTCAACAACATCTTCAAGTGTTTGCCTGGAAAACACTACCCCTAGGTGTTTCTCTCCAAAAAATTGCACGCGCCATATCTCAGTGTTGACCTCCTTCCTTCCTTCATGTCCATCGAATATGATCTTCAATTAATCCTCAAGCATCTTAATCTGACAATCGAATGATTTTCTACCATGAAACCACCTAAATAAACTGACTGGACATAGGTTCTGCTAAGAAACAAATCAGATTTGAAATTTTGGTTGTGGTTTTTGGGGACGTTTTTGTATCACACATCAATGTAGCATATAAAACGTTTGTAAAACAATAATAAATATAAGCAGATTTGATGCATTTGGGCATTTAAAGTTTATCAAGTTTGCAATTTTACAGAAAACAAAAGACGTAAACGCAGATATGATCAACAACATACTACGTTGTGAATAAGTGGAAATTTCGATACGTTATCTGAATGCATGTTCAACAAAAATAATCCAAAAATCATCCCACAATTAACTGTTTTTTGTCTTCAACTGCACACAGCTTGAATGCACATGATTTTAGGCTGTCATATATTTGTGTGAAGAGGTTTACCATTAGAAACCAAATTATGAAGCCAAGAAAAAGCTCTGTGTTGTAGGGTGGGAACCACCTCATTATCCATCCTCCAATATCGACACAAATAAACATCACCTAAATTGTAAAGCAACAATAAGCCTTTAGTGACAAAAGACTACCATTCACTAGCAATTAATTTGCCGAAATTCACATTCCATAGTGAAACCACAGTTAATTGTTCTGATCACAAAATACCAATTAGATGTATTCTGTCGAACCCCGTCTACATGACTCAACTACTGATGAAATATTTTACAAATTCATAATCAAATTTCATTTGACGATAGAGTCAGTTAACATAGACCATAGTTAGAGACGAATGATTCTTTGAATAATTCACACTCTTCGCATGCATCTCGAAAGAAATATACATTCACACAGTGTGTCTGTCAACTGGACAGATTATCAGATTTTGGTTAGCTATTGTTGTCTTTGGTCATTTATTCTGTTTGACATGTATTCATCAAACACGCTTCGAAAACATCAACATTACACCTGTCGCTGTATCGTAAGTTTTTCTGACCGATATCGGCTAAAATCCTCAAGCCCGGCTCATTTTAGGGCAATACGAATACAGCTCACATATGTTGCACAAGGATTTCTGTTTAGATCTACTATGTCAATCACTGTATCGATATCCCTGCTGAGGCAAGAGAACACGTGTGATTATCGGATAATGAAGCATAATTAGGTGACCAGTTTGACTGAATATCTAACTATTTAACAAAGCTTCCCCATCGCCATTCAACTGTATCACGATAAATTTTTAAATGTGGCATGGCGGTAAGGATGCTCGCTGACCATACACATTGTCGGGGATTCGATGCCCTGCCGACTTAAATCAGATATCTATAGCCGGACTGCATAATTTAGGCTACCCATATCACATGCTGAAGATTCCATACTTGTACCGAAATATGGTGTGAAATCAAGCTACAATAAATAAACATTTAATAATAATTAGTGTAATTCTTGTTGAAATTTGCATATTTTTGCAATTTGCATCAACTGCAGTAATCACAGCTGCTAGAAGACAGCATGAAGTAAAACTAGCATTGATTTAGAAACATTTTGTAATGGCCTAAACTCTACTTACTCATCGTCTGATTGCATTCACGAAAATCATTCAAGACTAATAACAAAGGCTGATAACTAATAATAACAAATAAAACTCATAATTACACCGGACCGAATTTTTTTTCATAATTCAGGTCTACAAACTCCACAGTAAGTTCAACAATTCTCTGAGTGAGATTTTGATGTCAAATACAGTTTGAATTTGTTTTCAACAACTTCTGTTGCGTTAAAGTGTCAATTTAGATAATGCGAACACATCAAGACAGGTAAAATGAATGATTTTCGTTGTCATTCTACCACCACCAATCACGTGGTGTTCTGTGCGTGATTTAATTGCAGTAGTAATTGTATTGTACACACTGAATAAATCAAAAACTTACGGTGAGTATAACTAATGCGACTGAAACTGCTCTCAGTATGCAGAGTACCTGAGTTTTAGAAATGCAGTAAAAAATGACAAATTCACAAAAATATACAAGTTTTGTTATGGTTTACTAATTCCTATATCTAGATATTTTACAAAATAATGAACGCTAAGGTGTAGCCAAAAATATTTATCGAAATATGATAAAAATTTTGTTCGATACAGTGATGGGGAATTATTTATTTATTTTTATTTTATTTTGATTTACAGCTTGATTCCACGCCGTATTTTCAGTACAGGTATGGAATTTTCAGCATGGATATCGGTAGCCCAAATTTACAGGCCGACCATAGACATCGGGTGTGTGCCGGCAGGGGATCTAACCCCGGACCATGTGCATGGTCGGCGAGAGTCCTAACTTCTGTGCGTCGGTGGCACAGTGGTTAGGACTTATAATCCATATTCAATGCCAAATATGATATTAAATAGGAACTGCTAGTGTTACATGGCCAATGCGGAAAGATCAAAATGCCACTAGTTTTACGGGTGAATGGGAAGTATATGATCGTCTGTCACAGGATTGCACAAAAGTAGCTAAACACTTCTGTCAACCTGCTTCTTATCACCAACCTTCAGTGAACGGCTAGCTAATTAGACTGAGGACAAACGTGTGGTGGATACCATGGAATCTGGTGAATTTGATGAATAAACCTAATAATTCCTAACGAATCGAGTCAATCCAAATTCATATATGTCGCAGGGAACTTGGATCTCAGTAAAGTGAGCAGCCTACAAATCTGATTTGTTTTGTTCAGCTGATATTTCACTATCTATTGCATTTATCATTATCACGATGTAAATCGCAGGTAGGTAGCAGAATATCTCAGAATGGTGTGAGGACTTTATCCTATTCCATAAACATAATGTGCAAATCTTTACAACTTAAATTGGTGTGATTTACAGTAATTTTTCCTCCGGTCAATAAATTCCAAATATCTGCAACGATGTCTAAAACTGTAAGGAGGCCTGATATAGTACCGAAGAAGATGAACCCCCTTGTATTCAATGGCGGCAGGTTGAAAGCCAACAAGACAACCATCACTGTAGTCACAATCGTTACAGCCAATGATATTAGAGCACATTTCCATTCAATGTATGCGACCACAGTGGCGAAAACCGCAGACGACAAAATAGCCTTCAAATAGAAATTAAACATAATACTAATTAGGAATTAATGTGTGATAAATGAAAACATATTAAGCAAATTAGGCAAATTTCAAATGCAATATTTCCTGGTTTCATTATGATAGATGGTCGCTATTATTATCGTAGTCCAGAAAAATTCACAAAATGACAAGTGGTTTCACACGAAAGCAGTTTATATGTGTTTGACAGCATAAGTGAGACATTCCTCACTTGTTCGTAAATATTATTTATGAAGCAAAAGGAAAGTGAAGCATAAGTTTCATCATGCTGTGGAATTTTGTGCTGTAATCATTATCGGTTACCATATTATATTGGGGATAAAAGGTGCATCAGGATGAAATAACAACGCGAATATTAAGTAACCTCATGAATGTATGATGAAATGGAATGAAGCCGAGTGTGGTTAGAATCTGAATTGAGCAGACGAGTTTATCCACCGTTTAAACGAACAACATATATGAAAGTGGTTTCAGTGCATCCCGGACAGAGAATGTCCACTTTTATTTTCTGCAGACTGGTGATTCTGGTGTTCCAACTACACATGTTCCCCTATTAAACTTCTTCAGTACGTCGTGTGTCGTTAAACATTGATTCCAATTGTAAATGTGTAAGTCATACGTGCATTTGAACTAGCGTTTACTATGCTTGCATCATTTTTATTACTTTAAGAATTCACAAATGTTTAGAGAGATGGTTTCCCTTTAACTGTCCTATATTTTCTAATAGAATTTGTTAATAAAACAGATCAGTTATTGTTATGGCTGCTGTAAGGATGGAAACGGTATGTATCAGAAACTGTTAAATAAATCTCATTTACAAGATAACCATTGCAATGACCATTTTTGAAATGACACAGTCATCATTTCATTTTCCATACAAAAACTTAAACCAATTCTCTTGGTATCAAAAAGGGTAATGCAATACTGACACTTACTATAATCCAAAGCACTATACCAACGGTGACAATATTCCACTTAATTTTCATCACGAATGCAAATACAAGAAACAGAATGGTGACGACTGACCTGAAATGAATTCGCAAACACCGCATATTCATCTTAACTAGCAAATAATTGAAATGATTGATGACGCGATAATTTCAATAGGAGTCATAATAATGAAATCTCCCCTATTTGGTTAATGGAATACTCTACGCTTGAACCATGGTTTATAAGATCAGTGTTTGATTATGAATACAGATCTAACAGTCTAATTTGATCATTGTGACAGAACACAGTACCGATTTCTTATTGAAAACAGAAGGCAATGATACACTGTTTCCTTCACACGCATTGACTATGGTTTTAGCGTGGAGATATGAAGACGTTTGTTGAAGACTATCTTTCTATATTTGCCAACTACAATCACGCATATTTATGCGAAATCAAGGACTTTGATGGTCGAGAGAAATGTGCTTTCCAGAGATATCTGTTACGGTAGCATATGCGAAGGCAGATTTCAAAATAAAACTGAAAGCCAAACATATAAGATACATGATACTCATCCTCATTTCACTTAACACTAGTTGAGGTGAGTTCAATGGAAAAATTGTATATCCGTAAAGGTGTTGCGAGTTGTAAGTGAATGATAAATCTTGTGAAGCAGTGACTTATAAACGAATTACACTCCTCATATATTTCAACAATAGTTAATTTTAATCAAAATTAAAAAAGTTCAATAGATAACTTACATTATGGTTAAAACCAAGTAGAAATGTTTCTTTAAAAACTCTGGAATACTTTTCCTGCAAAGTAAGATACGATTTTATTCTTTTTTTAACCCAACCTTACACAAACACAAACAAGACGACCAAACTCACTGTCATCAGTATCAAGAGCACCATATTGATTATTAACTGAGAATAAAACAGCTTATTTAACAAGTCCTGCTATTCTTACCGAAATATAGAATCTTGGTAAAGATTTCTTTAGTTCCAGACTCTTTATTTTTGAACTCACAAAAGATCCAACGAAACCTTTCATTCTTGATTAAATTGAAATCTGTGAATAGAACTAAATGTGACGATAGAATAAAAAGTGTCTAATAATGTGCGAGTGTAGGTGTCGAACACAAGGCTGGTAATGATAAACTTTTCAAAAATATGAAAAACAGTATTATTCTTAAGTGAATGAATATGATCATTGTTTCTGACATTACACTTTTCGAAACATTGGAACAGTGCTTGAATTAAATTCGTCATTAACACTTAATTGTCAATTCTGACAGGAATGTGCTTCAATAGATTGTGAAACCTGAATACAACTTTGATTACATTTGGAAAACACGAAAGCAATCATGACAAACTAGCACAACTATATGCGCTTCCCTTAAGAATGAGATTATTCACATTTTGGAAATAGTCGATACGTGTAAATAAGATGCTGGTGCTTGTCTTAAAGGGAATAAAGCCCGTCATCTGTGATCAAAATTAGACTATAATCGAGACCATCTATTCTACCATATTCAAGTAAACTCAAGAATCAAGTGATTCAAACATAACAAGCAGAGAGGAGATGACAATAGTTTACTCACCTGATTTAATGTGTTTAGCTTCAGATGTATGTGGCTTAGAAATGATTTAGACTGTTTCGCATCTATATGTATATACATATATTGACTTTGTTTATGGTTATCGAAATCAATAATGAGAATACCAGTGATCAAATTCCGTTGTGAATCTCAACAATTTTCATGAAGTCTGTATGCACATTAAAGCAAAGTGTCGGAATGGTTCTAAACATCATAGTTTAACTATTGGTGAATTTTTTCAAACGGAATATATATGCTATCGATGGCTGAATGGTTTGCAAAGTACATAGATAACTTCAAATCGAAGAAGTTATTTGTGTTTCTCATATATTTGACTTTCCGAACTAAACTAAATCTTGTGAAGAAAAGACACTGAATTTCTTTTAGAGGATACCGAAAGATATTTTGTAATCAATTTTTCGATTTTTTAGGCGAACGTTTAAGTAATGCGTAAAATTTCAATCAAAGGATATTCCTAAAATATGCTATAGATCACTAAGATGTAATACGTTTAATCTGCAAACCTCACATTGTGAAGTGTCTATACTGTATATAATCGAATGCTCTACCAATACGGGTCAATTTAGAAAAAATATGACATTGTCAAGTGTGATTCGCATAGCTGCTCGGGTGAAATTGAAATAGATTAGAATAAACAACATTCAAAGGTGAATGTAACACCAGGTATTATTTTTCCCTTAGTTTCCTAGTGGAATCGCGGGCTTCAACAATACTTCTCTACTTTTTTTATTTGGTGCTATCCTCTTCAGCTGGGTCCACAGTTGCCCTTAATCTCTTATCTCCTTATCACGCAATCTCCTACATGTCAACCTCAGATGACCTGCTAGTTGCTTCACAGTGGGATTCCACTCAAGTGATGGTAGGCGCGCGATTTCATTTGATGGCAACCACAAAGTATGGTTGATTCATCTCCATTTTCTCTTACATATTTGTTGAGCAGTCGGTTATTGGTTGGCTTGTTTTCACAGCTTTCTGTTGCTAATTCTTTATGGTCTGCTATTTCACCTTCAGTAAGGAGACAGCGAAGGCAGCTAGCTGTTGATAGAAGTCTGCAACCTGTTGGAAATTCTTTTTATTAGGCGCTGAGCAAGTTTCTCACTCGTCTAGCAGAACTCACTGACTTCACATTTGTGTTGAAAATCATTATCTTGTTGTTTTTGCTTGCTGAGTACATATTTTCAAACTCGTTTCAGGCTGATAAAGGTGTACCTCGCCTTTCTGAATCCCGCTTTGACATATTCATTCTTACAGCCTGCGATTGAAACTGCACTTCGTAGAAAAATGAAGAAAGTCACCTCTGTCGAATCCCTCCTGTTGGTGGTGATTGGTGCTGGTTTTTGTTGCCTGTGGTATTTGCTTATCTTCATCACCTTCATCTTACTATGTTCACCTACAGTTTTGTCTTCTGCTTCTCCAGCCAGTTTGTTGGTTTTCCTCTGCAAGTATTATGCAGTCAATACTGACTGTACTCTGAGTGATGGAAAGTTACTGGTAAACGGAATTTGCTAATGAGGTAAACAACAATTACTCACATTATATACTGGTAATAGACAGTATAAAGTTAACCCAAAATTGAAGTCTGACAAACATTATATTAGGAAGAAATCAACAATAACCGTGCAACTCAAAGTGAATTCATGTTTCTGAAAGGATTCTCATCATGTGCATACATCTTGGAAAATCTAGTAAATCCAGTAGAAAATTAAATAAAATTCTTCATTACGGCTCATTTCCATTTGTATTCTTATAATAAAAGGTATTTAAATGAATCGAGCCGTCCACAACATAATGCAAGCTAAACTCATTTTGTTTTGATCACCACAACTGTGCACTTATCAAAAAATCTAAAGAATACTTAGGTATTGGCAGAATGGCTGCCTAGAGGCGCATTAAACAAGTACTCAAGAAACAGTCTTATTAACCTCAGAGGTAAATGTGAAATTTGAATACGACAACCATAAGACAAATATCACGAGATAAGATCCATATTTGAGAAGCAGACGTGAGGTGGACAATTCTATCATTTCAGCGGCTCCCTTCCTATTCAAAGGAAATGTTCTCTGAGGAAATGCCTGTTATCGAAAGCCCGTGTAATTTTCAATAGCGACACACTAATGGATGTGCTGACGACTGAAATGTTTAGATCAGCCACTAAAAGCACATTCTTCACCGTCCCTTTTTCCTGACATCTTGAACATTGTCAATCCCTGTACTTTCGATTGAAGGAAGAAATTCACCCGCAGCTGCGGAGACACATATATAGGTTGGACCAACATAAGATTGTGATATCGCTGGAAAGAACATGTTCCAAAATATTTATTAGGACACAAATTTTCAAAGGTACTCAATCTGAATACAAATCTGGTATCATCCATCGCTAAACATTTATTAATTTTTGGTCATAAAATTAATAACAGTGGCTACTTTATTTATTTATTTTCAAATTATTTAAGATGGCGGAAGCATTTTTGATTGTTCACATACATCGCAAACTGTGTAATCACAAAATAACAGACTTCGAAATTCCCGCACAATGGTCTACGTCACCTATAAAAGTATATCTGGCTTTACTACATAATATCAATTTATGTAACTGAACATTTGTCAAACATTTTAATTTATCATTGCGAACCATGACAGTCGTAAAGCAACAACGGAATGATATCGTCCCACGATATTTGTTATCTTAAAGCCTAATTTAAACTTATCAAGGGAAGTGAATGTTCTTGAAAATATGAAACTCCCCAAATGTTGTAATAAGTTCGGAAGTTGAACAGTCAGGTGATGGAAACTTAGTGAAATGAAAAGTTGGATATTAAAAATGGGAATAAGGAGTTGTAGAAATTCTCATGAGAGCAATAAGTTCTCAGTCATTATTTAAACACCGGACTATTTAACAATAATTATTCGAATTCCAGCAGCATCAGTAGTATTAGCTTTACAGAAAAGTTGAACAATCACACCTGTCATGATCCAATTTTTATCATATTTTTTGATACATTTGTAAAATCATAAGCAATTAAGTTTCAGTCTGATATATGTGAAGTACATTGAGATGGCTGACAGTAAACGGGTGTTCATACACATATTGGATAAACCAGACGTAACTGGATAGTCAGCTTTCTGATGTCATTGCAACTGAATTTATTAGTACACATGCAGTTTTGGTACTAAATACATCCTACCGGCTTCTACCATGTTGCATGAGAATGCCAAGCACGAGGAAGATATTCACAGAAGGGAATCAGCAGATATCTTATGGATACAGAGAATTCTACTGATACCTCCAAGTATTGTCCATCTCCCCTACTGTTGCAGTCAGTGTCGTTAATGAATGGCTGTCATCCAGAGAACATGGTTATTACAAGAAAATATACGCATTACAGATTTGAAGTAGTCCAACAAAGGGCACCCTGGTATCGCGAATATGAAGCCTATCGACCGAAACTATGCCCACTGGACAAGCATGGATATTGACATATCAGGATTTGTTAACCGCTTTCCCTATCACTGAGCCCCTATCAAGATTACCCTCAGAGGACATCCTGAAGCATGGCCTCCAACAAAACGAGGGGCACTACTACATATCGATTTCTTGTGGCCATTCAATGGAATGTGCCACTTAATTCTTGCTGACGTTAATTCAGAGTTGCGTAAGATATTAACAGTTTTCTCATTGTCCTGTGGTCACACCACAGTAGTCCATACAAATTTAAGTCCAAGACACAGCCTTGGTCCACATGGTGTACCAGGCATTCTTCTTCAAAATTGTGCAGACATCTTGTGTCATCCTCTCACTCAAATCATTTAACAAGGAAACGGTACCTGCTGACTGGAAAGAAGTCAAGGTTGTACCTGTACAGAAATCATCCTCTGTAGCTGGTATAAAGTTTAGACCGGTCACTATAACATCTCCTTTTTTGAAAACAATGGAGAAACTTCTTTTGAATAGACTTAAACCTTCTTTGAAAGCTTTTAACGACCCTAAGCAGTTTGCTTATAAGTATGGAAGAAGTACATTAGATGCAGCCATTGTACTACACCACAATATTGTTTCCTGCCTTGATAAGGGTGCTAAGTTCGTTCGAACAGCTTTTTTAGACTATACTGCAGTCAAAAATATAACAAGTTATCTGAAATTCTGTCTTTTTGTTTGTTTTCCACAAGAGGTACTCTTCTTAAAAATTGATCACTTCAGTCTGTTGAACTAAAGAAAATTCGCTGGGCAAAAAGATATTTACATAAAATGACAGATAATCCTGAGGTTAAATGGACTGATCACTGTAATTATATCAGAAATTCAGTGATTGAATATAATCTATGGCAAAAATTTGTCATCATGCATAAGCTCATCACACATCCGGAAACTACATAGGGAAATGACTAGCGGAAATCAAACAAACAGTGATGCTCCCTCAATTGATGCTGATCTGCCTAAAACGTCGTACATATACCGTCCGGTAGATGCTGTGACTTCCAATGCAACATACATCGACACTGATCGCCTTTCTTGTTTTCATACTAAGTCATATTTTGAATACCGTGGATGGTGAATATCCTCTGATCTTTCCTTGTCTATCTTCACCATGTTCATCTAGCTTTATACGAAAGCAAGTTAAGACAGTCTGGTTTCAGTCAGCCTCTACTTTTACAGTTGGTAAGTTCTTGTATTCGACCCCTCGCTTACATTTTTCGTCGGTTGTTTCAAAAAGGCTTTCTTATACCGCAAAAGTCACCTAAAGCGGGCAGTAGGGAGAGTGTGGTATTACTAAATTAACTACTAATTACCATTGCAAATAGACACTTGAACTCCTACAAGATGTCAGCGAGTATTTTGTTTTCTGTCTGCGAACATCATCACATTACTGAGTGATATGCATGCATTTCCTCAGGTAGAACTAGAAACAACCACAAGACTTCATTCTTGCATGACTAAGTACAAAAGCTCTCCAATACATTAAATGCAACACATTTTATGTAAGCAGAATTGTAAGTCATGTAACTCCTAACTCATTACGAGATGATAAGTAGACGCCAATGTTTATTTCTTCTTTCACGAATATGTTGTTTTCAGAGTTTCAACTTAAATTCAAAATATACGTTGATGTCCTTATTGAAAAGTATCATGAAACACAAGTGCGACAGCAGTTGGAAAGGATGTATGTTATCCAGATTTTCAACTGGAAAGTAAGTAGTCTATTCACCCAGAAGACCACACTGAGGCAGTGAGTGGCTGTCATGATGTCATCAGTGGTAGCTGAAGCTATATCGCACTGTGAACCAATTTCATTCAGGATCATGACAGCGTGGTTCAACTCGAAAGGAAGAAAGGAACGTCATAATTATCCGATGCTATGCGTAGTGCTACAAAAAGCACAGAATAAGGAGAGATGGAAGGCTTTTACAGGCAACTACATACAGTAATGGAGAACATCAAAAATGGTGAGATCAAAATCCTCATGGGCCATATTAATGCCACCTGAGTTCAGAGCAGATAATACAGGAAGGTAACTCATCATGGGTCGAGATGCTCTCGCTTGGAGAGATGAATGAGAACGGAGAATTATTCGCAGACTTCTGCTATTTCGACGATTTGGTGATCGGAATAAGTGGTTACAATCACAAGGATATACACAAAGAAACATCGATTTCACCTGATGGACATACCACAAACCAGATAGATTTCATCTCACTAGTGCTCAACGAAGTTGAGACGCAGCCAGCCTGCTGGGCACAAAGTTGAGAAGGGGAGCAGATTAAAGCTCTTACCATCATCTAGTCCAAGTAAACGTTCAAGGTGAGGTTGAAATACTTCAAAACAAATGGAAGCAGGTCGCAATTTTTTCGATTATAGCTTGAAACCACACAGTACTTTTGGTACAAGTGTGGACTTTTCAGCATATGATATCGGTAGCCCTAATTTCACAGGCCGACTATAGATATCAGGTGTGCGTCGGCAGAGGATCGAACCCCGGACGATGTGCATGGTTGGCGAGAGTCCTAACCACTGTGCTACTGACGAACAATATTCAGAAACTGAAAGACAGAGCTACAATAGATGCCTTCAATGCAGATGAGATCAGAGCAAAGTCGTACACACTACGTGGCATCACAGAAGACACCTGTGTTTGATAACATTGAAACTGACTCTCTGAATGTTTACATATGTTCTAGTGAGGAAGAAGAGATACATCAAAGAATGGCTCTCAGGGAATACCTGGAAGCTGTTTGAAGAGAGGAGAGAGAGAGTTGATGAAAGAGAGGATGACTCAATGTAAAGATAGGCAACTGAAGGAGAAGCGAAGTTCAATGAATACTTCACTGAATTAAAAAGTAAACAATAGTGCTGAGAAAGACAAATGACGATTCTACGACATACGGGATTGCAACTGAAGGGGAACGGATGGGACTCAGCGTCACAAATATCAGTGTCGACTCTGATAATTTCAAACATGTAGGCATATACATTGAACATATGATGAACGTAATTTAGTCCTAGACGAATCAGTGTCACAGTGTCAGAGTATTGCTAATCAGCGAAAGGAAGTAAAATAATAGTGAATGAATGAGGATAAGTACGCACTATAATCAAGAAAATTTAAAATATGTTATCACAGAATAGATCACAATGACGTTGACGACGAAAGGAATTACAAAGCAGTTAAAATGTCAAACATAATTGCAGAAGAATGATGAATGTTGTTGCGAGAAAAACAACGAGAGCTGTAACAGTCAGGAAGAAGTAGTGTACATTCTGGAGTATGAGGGATCACCTCGTCAAATGATTTTGCTCAGTGAACAATTTTACAACTGTCAATAAGCCATTGGTTACATACAGAATCCGATGCGATTTTCACGTCGGCTTTCCTCACAATGAACAAATGAATTTCTTATATATGTCACCAAATAGTTCATCAATTCTTGAATCTATGAATACTCTATCATCCTTGTGACTTTTTCTCTCAACAATAAAATGCAGTTCTTTACACATTTGAACTAATTTAACAATGATGGTCGTCGATATCAGTTAGTCCTTGGTGTTCTGCATTTGTCTTACTCTAACAACAGTGGAATCTGAATAGAGAAACAGGAATACCTTATTAGTATGTTTTGAGAATTCTCACCTTGAAACACAACATTTCATTGTCCTACAACCTGGAATTATCAACTTCAAAGAATTGAGTGACAAATCCTCAACTCAAATCTGTTAATCCCTTACAAAATAAGTTGAGACATTTTAGCTATTTGACAATTTGAATAAGTTGTAAAAAGCTACACTATGCCTTGTTTACACGTAGAACACAAACACTGACTGTCTGTTTGTTTGCTCAGTTTCCCCCGAAACCAGAAGGAAATTAACAATCTACAAATATTCCAACAATATAATGTATGTTAACGTGACATTAGGCATATTCACAAGATACTGCTGAGAAATAGTATGAACATTGTTCTTTGTAGATTTCTTCCTTAATTCTTCTAATTCCTCCTTTCACACAAACGGACTAACGAATTTGGAGAACTGAGTGAGGAAATCTTCCCTGTATGCTGTTAATTTTTCGGAGAATAAACTGAGATCTTTCTACAATATGGCATTATTTAATGAAAGTGAGAATGAATAGTTTTCATTTTAACCTCACCATTCAGTAAATAGTTTATTCGAAAATTCTTGGCTTAGATGTCTTTGGTAAGAAATTATCATCGCCGTGTGGATTTCTTCACCTAGGAATGCCAGTGAGAAATCGATGAAGACCTGGGTGGCTACTTCCTCTTGGTTAAATTCTCTTAAGTTGTACAAATTTCCGATCCCGGCAGGAATCAAATGCGTGACACGTTAATTGACAATTCAGTTATTTGGCTAAGATTGCACTCACCGGTGGATCCTTAATGTGTCAGTTTGTGATATAACTTTAACCTCATTGATGTCTTCTGATGGTGTTTACTTCACCTTAACATGGAGGACGATAATGGTTTCCATGGTCTCTTACTTTTGTTGGTCTGTGACGAAATTTCCATTGAAATTAATCCATATCCCTAGAGAAAATCACAAAGTGTAGAAATCCATATTCAACTGTTTCAATACTCAGTCGTTTAGCAATGATTCCATCAATTAAACAACATGATATCTTTGGATGAATCACATCCACCTACCACACATTATTGAAAGTAAAAATATTTTCTGATAATAGTATAACCCTTTCGCTCAGTATTTGATCATCATCATCATCATCAGAATATCATCAATAACACAGTATGTTGAGTCTCTCTGATCATTACAAATTTAAAAAGTACTGCCGACTCTGCAGTAGTTATATGGAAAAACCGGATAATTTCAAGTTGGTCAATGAACACATCTAAATGGTTGCATATCCAGAAAGTAATTAACCTATAAATACTGTGGTAAATAAATTCACGACCTCTTCGGCTACTTCAGTACATTGAGTGACGTCATCCCCGAATGAGTCAAATGACCTACATTGATGAGTTAAACCAATCACTCTAGCATTACTTACCTATTCATGTGCACAATTTCATGAATAATAATGTAGTAATAACCACCAAGGTATCATGTGCATTCAAATTACAGATTAAACGTGTACTACTTTGTTCATTTTCAGTAGTCAACTGTAGTACCAATAAATATATCCATCGTAAGCAGAGAGAGCTGACATTGGATTTCATTTAGTCTACGTGTGATGCATCTGGTAGAAGTGAATGCTGTACACCATGCCAATGGTTGAAGAGGAATCTCTTTGTATGGATTTAACAAAAGTGACTCGTTCACATGCATTGGAATCCATCTTTCCTAGTAGCTGATGCTGCACCAAACTCGGAGAGAACCTAAATAAAGTACGAGTATGTGCACTGTTAGGTGACAGACAGTAGATGTATGAAGAAATAACTGTCACCAGAAAGAATTCTACTTCGATAAAATCATCCAAATTGTGAGTATAGAGCATAGAGACCTATGTTATCATCGTGTCTGTCAGTTATTCAATACACAATCTCTTGATGGAGGTAGTTTCCCCGGTGTACGTTAAACAATGCCAACGAGCACAAAATATAACCGGGACCCCTTTAATAATAAACAGATGAATGATGCTAAAATGAGTCCACTTATAACCATGAGAAGTACCTGTGGAAATTTTCATTTTCCATAACACCACGATTAGCTTTGGAATTTATTATTGAGAAGAAACTCTTATTTAAGACAACAGCGAACCTCAGGCTTGACTGTTCATTGTGCAATAAGCTATACTAAGAATTGCAATAATAGTCAAGAAATATGTTCATCTATACAAACATGAAAAGAAGGTGATTGCTATCTTCCATTAAACGAAATGTATACTGTGTTCGTCACCTAAAGCAAAAACAATAAAATTATCCGTCGAAACACAAAATGACATAAAAATAGCGCTCAGCGATATAGACAGTCACACTAGTACATACAAATACCATTTTGTGATTCAATGAATGAATCAATGAATAGATGGGGGGGTTATTGAATTGATTGGTGACCATACATGGAGAAGGATCCTATTTCTGTCAGCCTCCCTCCATACTTGTATGACTTTCGGTTATTTCTGGTACACCATTTGTACCCGACTAATTACTACTGGAGTCTCTTTGTTCGTCGGTAATCCAACATACAAGTTGTATTTAGTGAGTGAAAGTTAATTAACTAATTCAGCTTGGCAAGCTAAGATTAAACCATTTCTCACCTATTTATGTTGACTGAAGCACATACATATCTAAATACCAGTATCAATATTACAATTATTCTCTTAAATTCCGCCGAGTGGAAGACAACTCTTGAATGAGCTTGATATGCGTCTGTGACACTGCAATTTTCAGTGTTGAAGCAGTTTCCAAATCACTTCGCCGTCAACTCTGCCCAAGGCCTTTCAAAACCAATCATGTTTTTATTTTTATGCAGCTTGCCTAAATTACTGAGCTACCTGGATCGCTTACACCAAAATGCCTTAATTGAATTTGTTTTCAATCGTCCAGTAATAGCATGTGAACTAGACATGGACTTATGCGCTGATAAAGATGGATTCCAGGTGAACGCTGCGCAACTCTTCAACGAAATGAAGATGTATTTCCGATTTTGCTTCGCATGTGAATCCTGTATGAAGAGAAAAGTGTTTGAGAACTAACTAAATACGCTGAAAATATTTCTCATATATTTCCCATATCGTTTGAAATGACGTTCACATTATTATCATTAAGTTCAGCTAGAAGTATCGCTGTCAATCGCTGCTCTTTTCATCATCAGTATTACCATCAACACCATGATGATGATGGTGGTGGTGACGATAATGATGGTGATGAGAAGCACTTGGATTTGATTCTCACATCATTTCGTTTGGTGGATTCACGTTGTTTGTGACGCGGTTTTGCATGCAGAGAATCTCGTCACCCGGTTCGTTCTGTCATTTCTTCGTGCATTATTTCGTCAGCTATTCGCTGAGTTAGCTAGCTATCTGGTTAGTGAGATAGTTATTTCTTTTTCGACTTGATAGTTACTCGGTTGACACATCTGTCCTACTCCCCATGTTCAGTGGAGTAGTTTGAATTCACATGGATAGATTCGAAGCCACTTCTTAATCTGAAATTCCTTAATTCATACATCCTTCAATTGTCATCGGGATAATTGACGACCTAGTTGGATAGCATTCTGCAGCTGACAATGTCATACGAACTCACGTACACACGCACTTTCACACCTCTACTGCTTCCTCTCTACATCCCTCTTCATTCATCAACAAGCAATTCAATGGCTCACTGACTCAGTCACTACCTCACTCTCTCTCTGTATCTCAATCACTACTCATTCACGACCTCATTTAAATCCTGTCAAATCCATCATTCATCATTCATGCAAGAAGTTGTAAGTGATGAACACGTTTTCAAGGAAGACTCATGTCGATGTCATGAATTCATTCATGATATAGTGCTGATTATTATTATTAAGTATATAGTTGAAAAGAAAAAAAGAAAGAATGAGAATCTAAGTGCATAGCATGGCATGATACGACAGACATATAAAAACATGCCTGCCTACACACACACAAGCACAGAAACATGCCTCCACACGTGCATGCAAACTACACAGGCACTCACAAACACACACACATACATACACATGTATACACAGATACTTACTCGCAGATATCTAAGAGGATAGAGTAAGTCGTAAAAATGTGGTATCTGCCTCCAGTGCAGTGAAAGGCATTCTCAGAGATACACCATCTTGAGAAGTAGGATTTACTCCAGCAGAACAGTTAATGATTTCCATTCACACGTATCTTAGATCAAAACAGTGAACGACACACACACGCACAAATAGACAAACAGACAAGCGGATCGACTACAAACAGCCTGATAGACTGTCAGCCAGCCGGACAGCAGAAACATACGCACAAACAAACCCACAAGCACCCCCACAGTCACACTGCCCAATATTTAGTCTCCTTCATTCACACTAACATACACTGCAAACACACATTGCAAGAATCATGTGCACGAAACAGTTTCAGACAGACAGCAATGCAACAAGGACAGCCACGTGAAATCGAGACAACCACCAATTAATCTCACTTGAATCATCTCATCAACAACATCTCGTGACATTCGAATTTCTGTCATGTCGACCGGACCTAGCTAGCTGAGCTACACATTCTGTTGTTTGTTTGTCCTCTCAAATGAAATCTCCTTTAATGATCATCATCATCAGCAGCAGCAGCAGCACCAGCACTAGAACCAGCATCCTACTACCAACTACACTGACGCTGTCACCATATTTACAGACTCAGAAGAACAGCCAGCAGTATACTGTCGAGCATTGACGAGAATTCCCATCAAATAAACAATGACGCTAGTCACAATACCTATGATGACAATAGTTCTACTAAGAATAATAATAATAAAATGATAATAGTAGTCATAACAATATTGTCAATTTAATAACCAATAATAATTAGTGAGGATAATGCATTTGATTGCAGTGTTGTAACAAAAGAAAGCAAGCCACGGGAGGCAAGGTACATTTTTCATTATTCAAAATGCTGTTCATAAATCTACAGTTTATATTCGTTAACAAATCACTGAGCGTGTGATTTCGGTTTACATGATACGACAATAAATAAATAGAATCTTCAAATATACATAGCATTCTGTGTGAAACAAAGGAGAATACAATTGCGTCGGCACACATTGTCTGTATCTCACCACCACAGTGTCAGTATGAGTGATTTTCCTATTGGAACTCAGAGTAGTAGTGTCGTGCTAATGACAACCAGGATAATTCTAGCAACAATAATAATAATAATGATACAAATGAAATATTCATGCGAAATTCCCGTTCGAACATTAATAGACAGCAGACTAGTAGTTCAGCGAAGAGTCACTTTTCGGCGAATTTACTTTCATAGCTATACAATCGCAAATATATATGGTTGTTTTGCATGTGTGTAGACTAAATTTGTCAAACGAAAATACAATGAGTTGGTTCAAATGAATTGGATGTTGATATAAGAGGGTAGTAACAAATGAAATAAAATAAAGCCACTGTCAATAATACTGATAAAGAAAATAATAACAATACGATTATAAAATGAATATCACGACAAAATGGAAAGTAATTTCGAGGACTACTAATATCATTATTATTGTAATGATGGAAGCATGTTTACTAAGCAGTATAACGAGCGAGCAGTGCTTGCTTACATTCTCAACATCATCACATGTGTTCTTGTCATCACCATCATCAACATCATCATCATCCTCCTTATGACCTAACAATCGATGAGCCGCTAATCTTTGAATTCACCAGCTCTCCTAGAATCAATCCGACTTCATGGCATGCCTACACCGCATCACATCTCATCAAATCACATCTCGTCACGTCACCCAATGTCCGATTCATTAGCAAATATAAATTTCCAACAACATTCCTATTGGTCGATTGGAAATAGTGACGACGAAGAGTAGGACGTGGCGATGCATCGAACAACTAACTGACGAACTGACTAACTGGGCAGATGATGAAAATAAGAACAAATTAGTTCAGCGAAGAGTCTCTTTTCGGCGAATTCATTCACTTAGCTGTACAGTCGCAAATATATATTCAATTATTTTGTGTGTGTGTGTGTACATTAGGTTTATCAAAATCAAAATAACAGTTAGTGTGGGTTGTTGATTACATCATCAAGATAATGAAGAAGTTAAAATGTGTGAATAATACTCAAAGTTGTAACTAAGCGGGGTGAAGATTGGTAAGATGTGAGTAGGGTTACGTAATATAGACATGTTTAGAAAGATTAGATGCTAGTGAAGGAGTTTGAAGACAATTATGAAAATAAACTAGATAATAGGTGAAAAGATTGAATGGGTGACGACTAGAATCCGAAAAATCTGTAGTCCAGAATCAATAGAGGAAGAGATCGCCCTCTTAAGGAAGACACTGCTCGAGAATGGCTACCCACCCTGTTTTATAGACAAGCACATTAAGCCTAAGACGCACAAAGAACAACCCATTACAGTGCAGAAGAAGATGGTCTACATGAATGTACCCTTCAAAAGTGACCTTCTGGCTGACACCTTGAAGAAGGACGTTCTTCGCTGCCATACTACGACTGACATTTTCCTCCCGGCCATTGTTCTTCAACCACTCTAAAGATAACCTATCGCATTTGACCACTTCCATGTGTATCTGCCAACTCACCCGCTCTTGCGGAGCGAGGTATAAAGGTCGTTTGATGCGTGTTTTATCTAAAAGAGTTCAAGAACACTATCCCACCTGGCTACGGAAAGGTAACAACGGAGCAATAAGGAGCGCCATTATTGAGCATATACTCAACACTGGTCATTTGATTTGCAATGAGAAGTCGTTCAAAGTCATCTATAAAGTCAAAAGAAGCCTTCCAAAATCGACAAGCTTCCGTATACTTTGTATTACTGAAGCCTAAGCGATTTGGATGGAAAAGCCTGAGTTATGCACCCAGAAGAAACTTCTCCACCCCCTCCTACTACCGTGGGTTTAATTCCAAGTTTATTTGTCATCAACATTTTGTTGTCAAATTTTGTTTTTGCAATTTTCGTATAACAATTTTTAGTAACTAACCCATTCAATCTTTTCACCTATTATCTAGTTTATTTTCATAATTGTCTTCAAAATCCTTCACTAGCATCTAATCTTTCTAAACATGTCTGTATTACGTAACCCTACTCACATCTTACCAATCTCCACCCCGCTTAGTTACAACTTTGAGTATTATTCACACATTTTAACTCCTTCATTATTTTGATGATGTAACTCTACTCACATCTTACCAATCTTCACCCCACTTAGTTACAATTTTGAGTATTAATCACACATTTTAACTTCTTCATTATCTTGATGATGTAATCAACAACCCACACTAACTGTTATTTTGATTTTGATAAACCTAATGTACACACACACACAAAATAATTGAATATATATTTGCGACTGTACAGATGATGAAAACACTGAATACATAAGTGACTGAATAACTAACTTATTATGTAAATAAATGACTGATTAACTCTCTGACTAAATATCCGACCAACTGAATAACTAATTAACTCACTAACTAACTAACTAACTAAATAATTTAAGTGTAGAACTTGAGCAATTCCATTTAAGATTATTTTATTTTATTAATCACACAATGATACCGTATTTACAACACAAATCCAGTTGTTAATACTGAATCACTGTGGTCTTATCAAAATAAACTTTTTCATTATGGAGTAACAAACCAAGTAACTGACTAACTAACCAATCAATCAAATAGCTAACTTACTAACCGACTAACCAACTAACTCACCTATGATCTGACGAACTCATCAACGAACGAATGATCGGACGAAGGAAGGAAGGAAGAAGCAGTAGGGGTAGAAGCATGATAGCGTACACAATCTTGTTAGCATCGGTTATCTGTAAATTTTACTAAACTTATGACTCAGCATTGATGATTTTTATTCTATATTCATATTCACTGTATCATTATCATTTAAACATATTTTGTCGTCAAGTTCATTAGCTATTTTGACATTGATTGGAAGAACTATGTGGCGATCGCTTGCTTGTAAGTGTGGCTTTACTCGATTTTTATTATTACCGCTGCTAGAACTACATTACTTAAATAAGGTTTTTGTTAACTGCATATAGTAATCTCCAGAGTTAAATCATTCACCTATGGAGAAACAGAGCTATGAGCTAAAATCAGTTGTTGACCCAAATGATAAACTCTATACAAAATAGTTTTCTGATTATATAGTCATTATTTTAGTAGGATCTGTGTATTCTCCAAGGTTTCTATACCATGATATCCCATTTTTCTCATGTGTCCTCCGACTAGTGAGCTGACTACATTTATTTAGACGAATTGATGCTTGTAGAAATGAAATATATGTAGTTATGCTTGGTAATTGTATGGCTTGATAATTGTATGGGTAATACCTCAAAGTCCTTCACAGAAACCTCATCAACTTCCAATTCAGGGTGAAGTGAGAAGTTTGCGTTTTGAATCATTGATATGTGCCGCTTATCACCACTTTTATAGTGACCACTTAATTCAGACGTGATTTTAACCTTCCACGCATTCAAAATAATACTTATCGATTTGTTGGATTGGTGTTTGTGATTAACGCCATGTAGCTTGTTCTTCACTGATTAGCAAGTTACATCTGTGTTGGCGTACGGGTTGATTTGAGACTAGTTCAACTACCAGCCTTCTGGGAATAGGAACGCTCTTTCACTACTGTTGCTAACTAGGACATAAACAGAAATTCTAAAGACAAATCTCACACCTCTTGTACTCAGGAGAGATAAATTGACCTCGCTTTCGTAACTGATATTAGAGAATAGGGTTTGAAATCAATCAGCGGAATATTAACTAAGAGATAATTAACGAAACGGAACAATTTGAACTATCCTGAAAAGGGACACTGGAGACTCTCACCACACTCCTCAATCGAATTTGTCGCATTTTAGATTACGTGTTGGACCAGAGCGCAATTTATGCATTCTTATGTGGGTGTAAAGTAGGATTAGTTCTATAACCACTCACAGTATTTGGAAACCTCTGCTTCCGTTAACAGTAAACAAGCTTGATGATTGAGAACCAAAACTATTAATAAATGATAAATGTGCAGCTACAGCAGTACATCCAGTTGACAATGTCCTTTCTCCTTGTGATAACAAAATGTGATATGCAAATCAAGCTACCACAGAATTGAATGACTTTTACAACAGAACACCCTTAAAGCTTCTGATTTTCATTTAGGCTGTTTTCTTTTTGTATTCCAGGCTACTGACTGTGGTCCTCTGCATATTGCTTTTCTTAAAATTCAGAGGGAATTTAAGAATCGCATTGTTCCTGATAGGAATAAGTTTTTAATAGATGCAAATTTATGAGTTGACTTTATTTCCTGAAAAGCATTTTGTGTTTTCTGTAGCATCTGCTTGAAAATAGAGTACATTAATGCAACCAACAGGCCATAAAAAAGAGGATTGAATGCATTAATCAGGTTTCGTTAAAATTTTTCAAAGTAATAATTTGTATACGGAGACATTTATATGTGCACATATATCACTAATATTACATTGAGAGATGAATTACTGATAAGTAAATACAATACATGCAATCAATCATGCAAAATAACAGGTGTGAATGTTTTTCAGGCCATGTTCACATAGATAAGGTGAAACTAATATGAGAGACCTAGATAAAGAGAGTATTGCAGTGCGGCTAAATTACATCAATTAGGTAGGTAATCAGCTGTCAGAGAAAGAACTCGAACATATCAAAAATTGGAAACAAATGATTTGATATTTTTCATGAAATCGATACCTATAACAGATTTCTCGTGAGGTAACACTGAAGTTTGGTTCACACATACCTATGGTTACATATAGTTATGTGGGCAATCAGCTGTGGAGCTAAGGTCAAGGTTTCGCAGTTCTCGGTCAACGCATCTTCGAATTCTCGTTTTTCTTTTAAGGAAAGTTATTCAATATGTCTGGTCCTCATTCGACTTCTTGTCTTTTTAGTAAGCACATGGGGTTTACGCTGTACTGTGAACACACGCAACATAGGAATGATGGTATCACATCCCACTGTGTCTATCGATTTACATGCATTTGCAGTCACAGGTAATGATAGGACTGTTAGATTCCATATTCGACTAGTTTATTTTAAATGTCACACAGCGATGCAGTATTAAAAACTGGATGATGTTTCGGGCATACATTATTGATCATAATCATGTCAGCATTGGTCACACGGTTAAACAATTTGTTTCATATGTATTTTCTCTCTTTCTACCTCTCCATTGTCCCTTTGACAATTTCCATATTTTCGGTGTAGACTTTGCGTCATTCCGATTGCACGTGTACGGAGTTGAATCGATAAACAAATCTTCTGTGATTAACTCCTCTCCCTCTTTCTACATAACTAAAAAGATGATTTTTCTAATGAAGCATCACGGTGTGATATTTAAAATAAACTCATGTAATATAGAATTAAATCAAACCAATGTGCTCAAGTTCTACGGAAACATTAGGCAATCATAGATCTGTGGAGAATAGGCGGCCACACATTCCTAAGTGGCTGGAAAGGAGAAATATATTCACCTGAAAGAAGAGAACACGAAGTTCAGCAAAGTTATCTTTTCGGTGATTTCATTTTCAAAAGCTGTACAATGGCATTTAAATACATTAATTTACATAGATACCCACTTTATTTGATTCCATATAATTGCGAATGTGAATAAAATGTGACAATTGTTTTCAACCAGATATGGTTTACGAGAGGCTTGGAAACGAAATTAAACAGTATTAGGACGAATTACAGGTATGTAGACAATGAGCATGGAAACAGAGTGAAATAATGATATTTTGGAATTGAAAGGGAAGTTAAGAGGTGTGAATATTTGATTACAGGAGTCTTATATCCAAAAATTGCACAGGATTAGAATATAATTTTAAAATAATTATTTTAAGTGAATTACAAATAGGATCAAGAAGAGCATAGAAACAAACTTAAAATAATTGTCGTTATAACAGGAAAAAGTGGATGAATTGAATGAAGATAAAGAGAGAAAATTCACACTCACAGCGAACAAAAAAATTAAAAACCGGAGGCTGAAGGAACATACTGAAATTGGTCCACGGTATAGTAGAAGCTGGAATGATTTCATTTGACCACACAGCTCTGGCATATCAATGGACATTTTGAGGGCTTCTGCGGAAAAGAAAAGTCAATTGTATCTTAAAAGAATTTAAGAATTCTCATCCTGCGAATAAATTCACAATGAAATTAGAAAAGGATTCATGAATCACTCAGTATATGACATTAATTGTTTTGCCACTTGACACTCAACTATGATTGTAGTCACAAAGATTTTGTTTGAATTAAATACTGCTATTATTATTTCATGTATTCACACCTTTGATTAAATCCCCTCGGCCGATATAATTTTTTGAAGAAAACCATATACATGCCAATGTACAGTTACATAACGAACTCATCGGAAAGAGTCCATTCCCGGATTATAATAAGCGCCACGATGGTCTTCTCATTTCCCATCAGTCTTCCCTATGTGAAGCAGATTTCAGATGGTTATAATGTGAATTGGTGATAGTACTCTTACATTCTGGCTTACTAGAAGACTAATTAGACTGACTAGAATGCACTGAAAGCTGAATGAGTAAACTACACACTCATCTTAGTGTGATATCGATTTAGAATAGAAAAACAAACGCAAATATTTCAACATAACAAGCAAACAAATAAACAAAGAAAAAACAACCTGACAAGAGAAACAATGGTTCACCTCAGCACCACATTTCTTACATTGCTTAGTTCAGAAAAAATAAACGTGACTTAACTAAAGACAATCCGATGAGAATAATTAAATAAACTTCAACACATGAGATACCACAGAATGTAGGTCAAGCAGATATAGACAAAGAAAAGAAGAAAACAAAATGATAATATTGGTTTATTAATAAAATATGAAGAACATTAGAAAATAAATTTCAACATTTTTATGAAATTCTGTGGACTAGTTGAAGTTACAGCTAGAACGACACTTGTTTTTATTTTGATAACTGCGGACAATTGAATGCACTTTTCTTCGCATAGAATGCCATCAAGTTCCAAGCTGAATATCCTCTGATTTCCATGGAATAATGGAAGGTGGCAGGTAGGTTAATCGGATTTTGTGAGTGCATGTATGTTTGGTATCTTACAGTTCAAATTGGAGGAAATAAGGCAGTTAACTGACCTTAACGATAAGTGATGATGCTCTGTCATGCTGTCGTGTTCGGTGGTATGAGGATGTTGGTGTGGGTGGGGAGTTGTGTTAGAAGGGAAAATTAATCCATGCAATTGTGAAACTGTATCATCTGAGATGGTCAGAATACGTGATGAGTATGTCAAGATAGCTTGTTTATCATGCAGCATTGGAATGGAAGAGACCTGGTTTGCAGTTGAAATTTTATGCCACAACATTCTATGAAGCCTTTGACAGTTCCATTTGAGCTGTGCAGTCAGGTATAGACCACTTGAATATGGTCCTCAACATTTTACTGCCATCTGAGCAAGGACTTATCGAAGAAGCCTTCAAAATCCAAGCAGGATTTTCTCTCTCTCCATATATAGATATATGTATATGTATACGTATATGAAATTTTGGAGAATATATCATCGTGTCGTCATTATATAATAACTTCTTTTTAGCTCTTGATATTCTTTCACGGTTTTTTACTGTTATTTTATGATAGTGCTTGTTACCCTGAGTCATCTTTTCTACTTCAAATTCGAAAATAATTTAAAATTCTCTTTTATGCATCTCCAGTCTCTCTTATCATCTGATACTTATCACAATACTGCGATAGTCACATTACAAGAAACATGGCTCCATGATCTTTATGACGACAACCTGGTTTCTCTAAATGGTTTCACATTGTTTAGACAAGATCGAATATGCTCTAGAAAGAAAAGAGGTGGAGGAGTCGCAACCTTCATTCATTCTCAGTGGTCAACTTCAAATAATGTATGTTTTTCCTTCACTAGTGACTTTATTGATTGTATTACAGTCAAATGTCGTCCGAAACACCTATCCAAGTTTAAATACGTCTTCATCTCAAACATTTATGTTACTCCTGGATGTTCCGCCTCGGATCTATCTCATTTTGCTGATGAATTCACAGCATTCGCGGTTACACATCTTGAAAACTCTTTATCAGTTGTCACTGGAGATTTCAATACCTGTGACTATTCTTTTCTTGAATCATTAGGTCATGTCAACATTGTCAAATTTCCAACTCGACTTGATAAAACTCTGGATCTAGTATTTACTAATGATTCGGAAATATATGAAGCACGCAGACGTGCTCCTATAATGAACTCTGATCATTGTATTATTCGGATATTACCCAAGATATATAGCAGATATCACTCTAATATCCTCTCGAATCTCTCCAGGAAAACACAACAAAGATGTTACTCACAAGAAAACGTGCTCAAACTAAGATGTATGTTAAATGACACAAACTGGGAACTTTTCACTGAACACACTCTGGATGATACTATTTCCAATCTTACTGACTATCTTAAATTCTGCCTTGATGTATGCTGTCCTAAACAGATACTTTTCAAAAGAATAGGTCGTTTCTCCTCTCCTCATATCAAAAAGCTTCGAAGAGAAAAAGAGAGACTGTACAAGGCTAAGGATAAAGCTGGTCTTAGGAGAATACACATCCAAATCAAATCCGAAATCAAGAGGTTAAACAATATTTATAATCAAAGAATTTTGTCATGTAAAACTCCTGGGAACATGTGGAAGCTTTTCAAAGAAATTACAGGTTGTGGTAAGCATAGTTCTTGTTCTCCCTCTATTGATGTAAATACTCTTAATAGATCTTTTATCCGCCTTCCCAATGTACCTTCTAGCTTCAATGTAACAAATAACATGACTAGTGACTTTAATAGTTTTAAAACTTCTGATGTTCTTAAATGTTTAAAATCTCTTAAACCTTCCCAGAGTCTAGGTCCTGATGGTATACCTGCCATTGTCCTAAGGAAATGTGCTGATATTTTAAGCAACCCACTTACAAACATTTTTAATACTTCTTTTTCTAATAATGTTGTACTTTCTCTGTGGAAAGATATTAAAATCATCCCTGTACCTAAGTCAGGCTCTGGTAATAACGCTAAGTTCAGACCTATCGCTATAACCTCTCCTTTTTTGAAACTAATGGAGAAACTATTGTTACTAAAACTTGTTCCCTCCCTAAGCTTCTCAAACGATCCAAAGCAGTTCGCTTACAAACAGGGTAAAAGTACTTTAGACGCTGCTGCTGTGTTTCATCACAACATTGTATCCTCCTTAGACAAAGGGGCCAAGTTTGTCCGTTGTACGTTCCTTGACTATACATCTGCTTTCGACTCTGTACCTAGAGGCCTATTGTTAAACAAGCTTAGCCTAGCACAAACTGAGCCCTGGGTTATCAACTGGCTGCACTCTTACTTCTCTAATAGGATGCAGTACACGGTATATAATGGTGCATCTTTCTCTCCATTGCTTACTGAAACTGGAGTTCCTCAGGGTGCTGTTCTCTCTCCGTTTCTCTTTTCCTTCTTCTTACATGATTTACCTCTCTCAGATGAAGTCAACTTCGTCAAATATGCAGATGACCTGTCTGTGTCGTTTTCCATTAAGTCTCAGTCAGACTGTCTCAAATTAAATAGCTTCCTGTCAGACATCAGTGAGTGGTCCAAACTAAATGGTCTCATGCTGAATCCCTCAAAATGCCAGACTGTCGACTTCTCCCTTAGGCATAAACGAGATCTACAAACACTAGTAAGTTCTCATGAAGACTGTTGCATTGAGGGGACTAAAATTGAAACTAAGTCTAATGCAAAATACCTCGGTCTAGTTCTATCTTCTGACCTTACTTGGACATCTCATATCCTAATGATTTCTAGGAAAGTGTTCTGTCTTACCTACTACATTAAGAAACTTAGACAATCCGGAATCACCCAACCTCTACTTTCACAATTTGTCAACTCTTGTATCCTACCTATTCTACTTTACTGCTCCCCGTTAGTCTTTCCTGGTCTACTGAAAAAGGACTATTCCATCCTGAGAAGGATGTTGACAGTAGTTAGTAGGACTAATGGTGTAAATCTCAGTCAGCTCGTGACTACTTTAGTTGATAGGCATCTGAATACATGTGAAAAATGGTCTAAAACCATACTCTCAGACCCCCAACACCCCCTCTATTCCCAACTCTCTCCTTGTATCTCATCAAGTAAAACCAGAAACCAGTATAAAAGAATCTATGCTCGTACAACTAAGTACAGGAACTCAACGATACCATACTTGGCCCGCGTTCTAAGCGATAGAGACAATGTTAAGCGTGAAACCTGTGACTTGCTTTGTTATTAACAACATAATTTCATACTCTTTTATTTCTCTCTTATTTCGTATTCTTTAGTGAACTCCTTCTTCAAACTTACTTAGCTACCTGAAATATTAACATTTGCTTCCTTTTTTGTACTTTACTATATTCCTTCTATTGTGTATCCACTGGTTCCGACTCTATTAGCACTATGAGTATTACAAAATTGTCGTGTCATTAACCATCATGTAATTATTAGTTTTGTGGTTGTTTTTCTTATTTTCTATACCTTTCGGCAATATTAAACTGACAATCATTGTTTGTGAATGCCATAGTCACCACCTCAAAAAATTTTGTATTACTCAGGATTGCTCACACTACCACCACAAACACTGCATTAGACCTTGGTAGACTTTGGTACTTTTTCGCATTCATAATTATTTTGTGTTTATTCTGTTTTTTTTGGTTTTTTTTTGCTGTTGGTGTCTTCATATTTACGTTTTCTTTTGTTTGTTTAATACTTATTTTAAACGTCGGTAAAATTAGATGCAAATATTGTAGATATGTGCTGAAAATTCCACACTGTACCACTAGTACTGTTTCTGGAATAAAGCAAATTATTATTATTATTATTATTGATACTGATAGGAAGGATTGTAATGATGTCGAAGCATCAAGGTTTTGAGTTGGCTTCATTGCCTAGTGTTAATTTTGTGCTTGTTGTTCTGTTCATTCGAAAGCAGATTAAATCAAAACCAGCAATACACTCCAGTAAAGCAGGATTTAATGAATACACAGAATTTCAGTCGAATGCTTCCTCTGAATACTCTGCACATAGGAATATATATTTTTTTGAATACAGCTTAATTCCACATCGTATTTTTTGGTACAGGTATGCAATTTACAGCATGCGATAACGGTGGCCCGAATTTGCAGGCCGACAATAGATATCAGGTGTGCACCGGCAGGGTATCGAACCCCCCACCATGTGCATGGTCACCGAGATTCCTGACCACTGTGCCACCGACGCACATTACATCAAGGAATGTAAGACGAAAAATTAAATAAACAAGATTGAACATATCATGCTGTGAGCTACAGGTGGGATAATTTTTGCAAGTCACCTGCAAAGCGATAACTGGAAAGTGATTTGAAGGGTTAAAATATAAAATTTTATATAACGTTTCAATTGCATCATTCGAATGCACGATTATTGATCTGAGAACAAACGTGAATATATATCAAGTATCGCGAAATGATTAATACTGTGATTGATAGTAATAATGACAATGTTTGAACGAGTTAAGTTAATCCTACTGCTATAAGACAATTTTTAATGAAACAGCACTAGTACTAACTATGAGAGATTGTTAATAATATCATTGTGACTGATTGATAAGTAAAGCATGGAAGGATAAAAATGACCACCATTTCTTCTTGTGCACAGAGATTGGTTTTACAATTCTAATTTTACAAGCCAGCATCTTTCTTTAATTTGTTTGCTGACAATTGTGAATTACTTTACGAACTAGGTGTCATGTCCACAGTCCACACGATTCTTTCTTAATAAACAGTTTGGTACTTTGACTTCAGCCATTTATAACTAGTTTGGTTAACACTCCGTCATTCGAGGTACCGATCGCCTTTTCGTACGACCAACGCATTTGCTACAACAAACACGTTCAAAAAGATATACGCAACTTGTAGTTTCGAGGATTGGCGATCACGCGTTCTTGCATTGAAGCAGCACTCACTTGGCGATGTCGAGGAATGCGATTTATTTGACATAGTAGATTCTCTTGAGGGTATCATCATGTCTTCGTTAGACCACATAATGTTCATCATCTGATTTCAAAGGCACAATGAGGTAGGTACACAGATACTTTTGATTATATCTGGATAATTTTACAACTGACTTATTTCTTTAGGATATTCATTAATGGACTAATTGTGGTTTGTGTTTAAAGATAAAATACCCGTTAGGGACTTCATTTTATAAACCAATGTACTGCCAGGTCAAATTTCTGCTTATATTATATTGTTATTATATTCCTTGTGTTTTGCTGTGAAGCTAAGATCACGATGTCATGAATTTACTTTTACTCATAAGTATTCCGCTTTTGATTTGCTTTCACAGACAATCCAAATCCCATCTGCTAATCTTAGATTGATACCGTTTGTCGTATGTGCTGTCTCAAAATACCGCCGTCTGGGGAGTAAATGATTTGGTGAAGTTGATGTGTTCGATTACTGGACGGTGTGCTAGGAGCGACTATTTTAACGAACATATTAAGTTTAGTTTACATCCTCTTATATTGTATATGTCTTTGCGTAGAGACCGTCTGAGACCTACGCGAAAAACCCTTTGCCGTCTAAAGAAATTGCACGCACACTCGAACATTAAAGACTACGGTTTAAATGAATTTAACTGAGTGCTCATTCTTGTTTGACAGACTGGTTTAGAAGCACTACTGGAAACAAATTTAAGACCGGTCTCTGCGATATGCTTAGTGATTTATTTTTCTGGGTTTCTCTTTGGAAGTTCATTTGAACCACATGAATTTATTTCTCCTTCCAGCCACTGAGATTGTGTTCTGTCGGCCGCCTATTTTCCACAGACCTATGATTCCTTAATGTAATTGGAAAACATGGCACTTTGTTGTGTGTAATTACATATGATTTTATTTTATTTTAAAAATCACAGAGTGATTCATTTAGTTTGTCTACGGAAGCTTTGTTTATCGATATATCCCCGCACACCTGCAATATGAATGATGAAAGGCTATTCCAGAAATATCGAAAGACTTAAATGGAAATCGGAGAAACAGAAGGAGAGAAAATACATACAAGACAAGTTGTGAAACCGGAGTTTCACATCCATGATACACATCAGCAGTCTACATGGGAAGGATAATACCCAAATTTTAATAATTTTTATCCAAAAAGCTTTAAATGAGCACTAGTCAAGACTCTATACTAAAGAGGTAGGAGATTATGCTCCACAGAGAGATTAGAAGAAAAATTTTTGTTTTTCGAAAAGATGTGGAAAAGCGATGGTTACTCTCAAAGGTTCATTAACAAGTACGGAATGTCTGAATATTCAAATGTCAAAAAAATCACAGGAGCAAAATAGCACACCTACATTCAACTTGACTTTGAAGGTGAAAATATGACAGCAACTGTCAGCTGAAGATTGAGGATGTCCCGCAACCAAGCTAATTCTCGTCTATCGAACAACTTGCCCCTTGGAGCAATCTAAAATCGACAGATATCTTTCTCTTGTTAACTGAAACTATATACACAAAAATAACGTGTATGTGTGGGAGCAGTTACATTGGCGAAACAGATAGAAGATCAAACCTTCGATCTTCTGAACACGTACTACAGATCCTGTCTAAAAAGAACAAATGCTATGAAAAGTCCCGCAGCCAGGCATTTCCTTGACACGGGTCATGTGGTGGGATACACAAGAGAGTTCAAGATAATCATAAGGCGATAGAGTTCAGTCATCTTTTTAAGTTTGCCGAAGCAATCTGCACCAAACACACGAAACCCAATTTATGTGTTCCGAAAGAAGTAGTTATCAGTCATTCGTTGTCCTGGTAACTGAAGACTTTCACCCTAGCGTTAGTTTGATTACGTGTTGCCGAAAGTTAACATTAATTATGATCATTATTCAAATGAAATGTCGTCAAGATTTTTCTATGCATCAGCTAACATCACGCCTTCATGTCTGTTCAAACTGCTAGTATCTAGAATTTTATGATTAGACGTATTTTCAAAATTATGCTGTTTAGGATTCGAGTTTAGTATAAGCACCCTGTCGGACTTATTGCTTTGCCTTCTTTCTGAAGATTGAGCTGCTTTATTCGACCTACTGGAGTTGTCAGGTGACTCGACATCTACGGATTTCGGATATGCATTCTGTTGCAGACAACGGAGAGTGAAAACACGATGATTGTGCCAGTTATACAGTTTCTTTGTTAATTTAATTCGACTGCAAAATAATTCAAATGAACTGTCGTCAAGATTTGACAGAATAGTTCTAAAATATTTGGGCGCCGAGTGAGAAGTAGACATTTGCAAAAAATTATATTTGTAAAGTCTCAGCGAGATTGAAATGAGTAATTCCAACGTTTCGTTCGGCAATCTGGTCCGAACTTCTTCAGGGAAATTAATCGAAATTAACATAACATAGGTTTATATATAAAAAGGAACATCACTTGATTTGTAAAAATTTGTCTAATCATGAGTCATTCAAAAAAGTATCAACAAGTATAATAAACAAAATATTTATGAGCTATGATCAAAATTTGACCTCGGACTTACAAATATCGGTCTACCTTTGTTAAACACTTTAAACAGAGTGTGTATGTGTGTGTGGGTAAACAGTTGCAAAACATTTCTTAAAGTTTCCATTAGAAGATATGGACAGTCGAGAATTTTGAACAAGTATTATTAATTAGTGATACATATCCATTGTTATTTATTAATAAGGATTTCCTATGCATCAGCTAACATCACGCTTTCATGTCTGTTCAAACTGCTAGTATCTAGAATTTTATGATTAGACGTATTTTCAAAATTATGCTGTTTAGGATTCGAGTTTAGTATAAGCACCCTGTCGGACTTATTGCTTTGCCTTCTTTCTGAAGATTGAGCTGCTTTATTCGACCTACTGGAGTTGTCAGGTGACTCGACATCTACGGATTTCGGATATGCATTCTGTTGCAGACAACGGGGAGTGAAAACACGATGATTGTGCCAGTTATACAGTTTCTTTGTTAATTTAATTCGATTGCAAAATAATTCAAATGAACTGTCGTCAAGATTTGACAGAATAGTTCTAAAATATTTGGGCGCCGAGTGAGAAGTAGACATTTGTAAAAGAAGTTCGGACCAGATTGCCGAACGAAACGTTGGAATTACTCATTTCAATCTCGCTGAGACTTTACAAATATAAATTTTTTACAAATGTTTGTCATGATTATCTTAAGAAATCTGTGAATCTGTGTGAAACATTTTCACATCAAATCTCCTTTTCAGCTCCGAGAAGGGCGTGTGTGTCTTCCTTCTCAGTATTATTTTTAACTAGAACTCATTTTTCCTTATCGTCTGTGCGTCCGAAAATAAAATCCATGTGGTGTGTTTCTAATAATCGATAAATACACAGAATCTGTTTGGTAATCATTGAATCGTGTCGACTAATGTACTGAGGAGAAACACAAAAATGAGTTGAAATCCGTTATCAGTAAAGCAGCAAAAAAGAACAGAATTGGAGAGACTAATTTGAATCAAATTCTTTTACCAATTAAGTTGAATATTTTGATAAGGATGTTGTTTAAATGCTGGTCACGTAGTATTCTCATCCAACTTATTTGCTCAATTTCACTTCTAATTTAAATGGCATTATTCTCTACCCCAATTCCACTTAGTCTCTACCTGTAATTACCTCTGTTGTTTCACTGACCTAAGTTGAAACATTTTAGTGAATTGTAATACGTTATCTAACTTACTAACTCAATCTTACTTCAGTTGCTGTCTGATTAACTTTGTTTCTATATTAGATCATTCTTGTATTACCTGATCAATTATCTAAACCTGAAAAATCTCATGTTCAGACACACAAATAATTATATATAAATCCGATTGTACAGCTATGTGAATGAATTCGCAAAAAGAGTCTCTCCGCTGAACATCTTCTCTTTTTTCATACTACTCAATGGGGATTTTCAAGCTAAAAATTAATAAATCAATAAACGCATACAATAATCATATACATAATAATGAACACATTGTCTCGAACAATAATGATCATAAACTTAATTGCAAGAAACTGTAACTTCTCATAAGGTATTAACCTTAACAATTGTAATATACTGTTAGAATATTTTAAGTAATTTGCCTTAGTTTCATATTGATACTTTACAGTCCTTAAAAGCTATTCTGATTTAGTGATGAATTCACCTCAGTTTCTTCTACTTCACTTGACGACTCTCTGTCAGTTGTGAACGCTGATATCATCTCTTGTGACTGCAGTTTCCTTGCATCATTAGGTCACGGAAATATTTTCAGCTTTTCAACTTGACCACAGTTTCTAACCTGCTCAGTATAAAAGAGCCTTAGTAAAGTGCCTCTTCAATAGGATCCAACGAATATGCACTGAGAACACACTTGATGAAGGAAAAAGAAAGTTGACACAAACTCTGGTTGGGAACAGTTATCCAGACAAGTTCATCAGGAGATATAAAGTAGTCAGAACACCATGACTCACCCTACAACTCGCTCCTAAGAATGACGCGTACATCAAGCTACTCTATATATGGGACATTATAGCAGTTTGATAACTAGACAAAGACAGAACGCTGCTGTTAAAAAAAGACTTTTTGTGAGGCTAATATCATAATAATTGAGAATGTCAGGCCGATATTTCCACTTACGCCCCCTGAACATGCGAATACTGATGTCACATCCCACTGTATTTACCAATTTGAATGTACGTGTGGACACACATACACAGGGAGGACTCATAGATCTCTGCAATTAAGGGCTTCAGGGCTTATTTCTAAATGGCCCTAAAAACAAATAGAATATTCAGAACTCATTTAAAGAGAGAAAAAGAGACCTAGCTTCTATATTGCGAAACATATTATAGAGACACGGCATAAAATTGACGTTAACACATCTTCTAAACCTACCTATAAAACGTGTTTAAGAATTATCCTAAAGTCTGCGGAAGCCCTTGCAACTAGAAAGTTTAAACCACCTAAATGCGTTCAAAAACAATTCGTCATCATACTAAACCTTCTTTTGTAAATTTTGTTTTCATACCATAGCAGACGTACTATTATCTATGTTATTTGTTTTAGTGGTCTTCATTGTTATTTTGACCTTCAATATGTCATTTTGACGTGACCAAGTTTGTCTATTTTCTCACCTCTTAACTCTTTATTAATTCCATATATATTCCTCTGACAGTACGTATGTATTCAGATTGTTTGAAATGTGTTGTGCAAATAGATTACAAGATTCAGAAAAATAACGTCTCTTTATTGATTTGTGTAAATTAATAAAGGGAACTAAGTGTTTTATATTCGTCATTCACTGTTCACAAGTGGCTTCAACATGAGTTAAGTCTAACAAAGAGCCTCACTACTGGATTTAAATCGTTGCAGTATACGAATATCTTCAGAAAAATGTGGAAGACAAAGCTCAATATGTATTTTGCACTCATGACAAAATGTATAATATCAGAAGCGTGCTCAAAGCTACCGACAAAGACTGATTTGCTGAATAAATTGTGGATGACACAGTCAAAAAATTAATATGATATCTGAAATTCTATCTTGATATTTGTTGTCCAGAAGAGGCACCCTTCTTAAGAATTGATCACTTCAGTTCTTCTGAACTCAAGAAAACTCGCCGAGAAAAAAGTTACATGAAATGAAAGATAAGCCTCAGGTTAAATGGACTGACAGCTTTAATTATATCAGAAATACAGTGATTAAATATAATCTATGGCAAAAATTTCTCATCATGCATAAGCTCATCACACATGCGGAAAATATATACGGAAATGACTAGCGGAAACCGAACAAACAGTGATCCATCTTCAGTGGATGCTGATCCGCTTAAAAGGTCTCACATTTATTGTCCAGCAGATGCTATGTTTTCCAAGCTCCAAACATTAACATTGATCGCTTTTCTTGTTTCCATACTATGTCATATGTTGAATACCGTGGATGGTGAATATCCTCTGATCTTTCCTTGTCTTTCTGTACCATGTTCATCTACCATTATACGAAAGCAAGTTAAGACAGTCTGGTTTCAGTCAGCCTCTACGTTCGCAATTTGTAAGTTCTTGTATTCTCCCTGTTCTTCTCTATTATTTCCTTTACATTTTTCGTGGGTTGCTTCAAAAAGACTTTGTTATTCTGCAAAAGTCACCAAAAGCTATCAGCAGGGGGAGTAGGGTATTGCTAAATCAACTTGTTGTTACTGCTGCAAATAGACACTTGAACACCTACAAGATGTCAGCGATTATTTTGTTGTCTGACTGTAAAGATTCTCTCAATACTTAGTGATATCCTTGCATTCCGTCAGGTAAAATAAGAAGCAAACAATAAAGACTTTATTCTTGGACGAGTAAGTACAAAAGCGCTCTAATACATTAGTTGGACACATTTTATGTGAGCAGACGTGTAAGTCAAGAAACTACTAACTCATTGTGAAACGATAAGTGGACGTCAATGTATATTTCTCTTTTCACTTATATGTTGTTTTTAGAGTTTCAACTTAAACTCAAAATATACGTTCATGTCCTTATTGAAAAGTATGATCAATGTACACTGTATCTAAATTTACCTCATGTTATGTGTAATGTTAACAGAAAATAAGATGCAGTATTGCATAACATGCTGAAAATTGTACATTGTATCTACAGTACTATTTCGGAATAAAGCCAGTATAATTTTGACGACTGTTGTTCAGCCCAAAGTAAATTTAACGATGAGCCCTAATGAAAAATTGTTTTATTATACCTAGCGGGTAGGAATCACTAAAGCTTTCAGCATTCTGAGATCTGATAATTAATTAATCCAGGTAACCTACGCACCTGAACCACTCAGGTGAATTTCTAGAACTTACGCTAATCAATGTGTCTATCACAGAAACTCTTGAAGCCTAGAAATTCCCTTAGTATACTGTCAAGTATATAGTTTGGTGATTCGAAAAGTCAGGGTATGTCGTTAAAATTATAAAGAGGTGTCGATTTTGAGTAACTTCGCTTAGTTAACAAGCTTGCTAGCCATCTACCTGGCCCCAAGTCGAGTTAAAGAGGGAGGGTTGTGCGTGAAGTCAGCAACCCCACAACACTAAACCTATCAAACCGTTAGAGAAACTTACACTCACAAAAATTATATTAAAAATACGAAAATTCAAATAAAAAACTTATTCTTCGCTCGAGTCTAAGATGCGAAATGACACAGCTGGCTGGTGAAAGCCAGTCTTAGGGAAGTCAGTTAGCTTGCCAGCCGAAGTGTTGTCTCTATCTCGATGAAAGCAAGAATTAGAATGGAGACGTGAAATGTCAGTTCAATGTAGGAGACTGGTAGGGTAGGAAGACACCAATGTTTTCCATGATCTCTTACTTCTGTTGGTCTGTGACGAAATTTGCTTTGAAATTAATCCATATCCCTAAAGAAAATCACAAAATATAGAAATCCATAATTAACTACTCACTAATCAGTCATTTAACAATGATTCTATCAATGAAATACCACGGTATTTTCGCATGATTCACATCCACCTACTCCACATTTCTGAAAGTAAAAATATTTTCTAATATTATTGTAACACTTTCGCTCAGTATTTGATCATCATTATCATCATCAGAATATCACCAATAACAAAGAATGCTCAGACTCTCTGATCAATACAACTCTAAAAAATAGTGGTGATTCAGCAGTAGTTATATAGACAAACCGAATAATTTCAAGTCGGTCAATGAACACCTCTAAATAGTTGTATATCCAGAAAATAATAAACCTATTAATACTGTGATAAATAAATTCACAACTTCTTCAGCTAATTCAGTGCATTGAGTGACGTCATCACCGAATGAGTCGAAGTGACCTACATTGATGAGTGAAACCATTTACTGTAGCATTACTTACTTTACTGAAGCATATGCTTAGTTGCAATATTATAAGTCCGAACCAACATGGATTCCTAAAATCCAGATCTTGTTTAACATGCCACTTAGACTTCTTTAACTTTGTGACCAGCAGTCGTGACAGACGACAACTAGTACTTGTCATCTACTTTGACATCTCAAAGGCATTTGACCGTGTCGACCATTTACTACTAGTGCACAAGCTGAAATCCTTAGGAATAAGTGACCCGCTATTAGGATGGCTTAAATCATTCCTTAACAATAGGTCCCAAATAGTTAAACTCGGATCTATAACTTCGAAACCTAGCCAAATCACCTCTGGTGTAGTACAAGGTAGTGTCATTGGACCCCTTCTATTTACCCTATATATTAACGACATATGCGCTTGCTTTACTCATGGTAAACCATTCATCTTTGCAGATGACCTCAAAGTAGCTTATACATTCCAACCTGATGACCTAGGATACTTCCAGAATGTTGTACAAAAAGAACTAGATAAAGTGACTGCTTGGTCGTCTTTATGGAACCTCCAATTTAACCTTAAAAAATGTGGCTGGATCTGCTTCGGTGCACCCTCAATCGACATAAAGTTAACGCTTCAATCGGCTAACCTAACCAAACTCCAAAGTGTCGTTGACCTAGGTCTGAGGTACTCGAGTAACCTAACATTCTCCGAGCAAGTGGCATCACAGACTCAAAAGTCGAGGATGCTCTTAGGATGCATACTCAGGAACTTTCACGACAATGAAGCAAAGCTCATTCTGTACAAAACCTGTGTGAGGCCACTACTAGAATACTGTACATTTATTATTAGCAGCACTCACACACGTGAAAAGCTAAGAATTGAAAGTATCCAACGATATTTTACCTCGAAACTACTAGGCTACGAATGTAAGAAAGACTACATCTCACGTTGCAAGATTCTACAACTTGACCCACTCTGGACAAGACGACTAATTATAAACCTAGTATTCTTCTATAAGGTCCTACACAAAATATCATTCTCAGACATTAAGGACATACAATTCGCGCAAGAAGGCTCTTACGATCTGCGTAACCAAAATTGCACAGTGACAATAAAAGCCTTTAAGTCAACACTCCGCGAAAACTTCTTCACAGTCATGTATTCTAAAATATGGAACAATCTACCCCTAGATATCAGGAACTGTAATACAGTTTTAAGTTTCAAACGCTCTCTGTACACACTATTTCACTCTACTGACTATATAAATAAACTATTTATTCCTAGAACGAATCAACTATTAGTCTACTACAGTACCTAAACGCGCTTAAATACCCTTACTTCCCTAAAGACTATAAATAAACTAGTAGCATAAATGCATAAAAAGACTATTTCACTCTACCGACTATATAAATAAACTATTTATTCCTAGAACGAATCAACTATTAGTCTACTACAGTACCTAAACGCGCTTAAATACCCTTACTTCCCTAAAGACTATAAATAAACTAGTAGCATAAATGCATAAAAAGACTATTTCACTCTACCGACTATATAAATAAACTATTTATTCCTAGAACGAATCAACTATTAGTCTACTACAGTACCTAAACGCGCTTAAATACCCTTACTTCCCTAAAGACTATAAATAAACTAGTAGCATAAATGCATAAAAAGACTATTTCACTCTACCGACTATATAAATAAACTATTTATTCCTAGAACGAATCAACTATTAGTCTACTACAGTACCTAAACGCGCTTAAATACCCTTACTTCCCTAAAGACTATAAATAAACTAGTAGCATAAATGCATAAAAAGACATAGTAGAAACAAATTTTTGTTCATCAAATTACAATGTACAACGAATATAATCAAATCTTGTAGACTCGACCTGGTTTTTCTTTGTCCTCTGGTACATTTCTGTTGTATTTACTTTGTAGTACAAGTTGCATTGATCTACATTCCGAATGAAGCTGAGAAACAATTGAAGTCACTTACTCATATATCATCCCTGAAGGTTTGGCTAGTAATGGCTCAGCATCCTTGATGAAATCCACTGTCACCATAACAAGACGCTGTACAGCATCTTATACAAGCACTGTCAACGATCTAAAATGGTTTTTACATAGCTTTCTACGCGTTTATCAACTTACTCGTACGGAGCAACCATGCTGTGACAAATGGCGGGCTATGGGTGACTTGAGTGCAGTAAAACAAATCTGCTTGACAATGACCAATATTAATCTACATTCAGTTGAATTCACATCTGGTATTACTTGCAATTTAAGTGATGTCAAAATCATAAAAATAAATCACTCATTTTAAATTAATACACAATTTGAACATAAAACAAGATACGATGCCACACACAACAAAGTTATATGGAGGAATTGACTTCAAGCTTTATTTTTTTCCCAAATATTTGTAATTTATCCGACACGTACTTGGATTTTTTTTGTTAATGCGAAGACAATATTTCTATATTTCTTTATGTGCTCCATTGAACGACTAACTATCAGAATGTGCTCACTAACTGATATCAGAGAGGACAGCAACCATGTAATTTCACTATAAATCAAATTCATGTAATTTAAATAATACTTATCCATGCCTGTACAACTGGTGTGTCCTACATTGATAGGAAAATATATATTATATTATATTATATATTCATGTACACAATTTCATGAACAATAATGTAGTCAAAACCACCAAGGTATCTTGTGCATTCAAATTACAGATTAAACGTGTACTACTTTGGTCATTGTCAGTAGTCAACTGTAGTATCAATAAATATATCCATCGTAAGCACAGATTGCCGACACTGGATTTCTGTTAGTCTAAGTCTTATGCATCTGGTAGAATTGAATGCTGTACACCATGCCAGGGGTTGAAGAGGAATCTCTTTGTATGGATTTAACAAAGGTGACTCGTTCACATGCATTGGCATCCATCCCACCTAGTAGCTGATGCTACACCAAACTCGGAGAGAACCTAAATAAAGTACGAGTATGTGCACTGTCAAGTGACAGACAGTAGATGTATAAAGAGATGGCTGTCATTAGAAAGAATTCTACTTCGATAAAATCGTCCAAATTGTAAGTATAGTGCATAGAGACCTATGTTATCATTGTATCTGTCAGTTATTCAATACACAATCTCTTGATGGAGGTAGTTTACCCGGTGTACGTTAAACAGTACCAACGAGCACAAAATATAACCGGGTCCCCTTGATAATAAACAGATGAATGATGTTAACTTGAGTTCACTTATAAACATGAGAATAACCTGTAGAAATTTTCATTTTCCATAACACCACAGTTAGCATTGGAATTTACTACTGAGAAAAACTCTTATTAAAAACAACAGCGAACCTCAGCATTGACTATTCATTTTGTAATAAGCTATACTAAGAAGTGTAATAATAGTCAAGACATATCTTCACTTACACAAACATGAAAAGAAAGTTATTGGTATCTGCCATTCACTGAAATGTATACTGTGTTCATCACCTAAGGCAAAAACAATAAAATTAATCGTCGAAACACAAAATGACATAAAAATACCGCTCAGCGATATAGACAGTCACACTAGTACATACAAATACCATTTTGTGATTCAATGAATGAATCAATGAATAGATGGAGGGATTATTGAATTGATTGGTGATCATACATTGGGAAGGATTAAATTTATGTCAGCCTTCATACGTGTATGAATTCTGGTTACTTTCGGTACACGATTTGTACTAGATGAATTACTACTAGGGTCTCCCTGTTCGTTGGTAGTCCATCATACACGTTGCATTTAGTGAGTGGAAATTAATTAACTTATTCAGCTTGGCAAGCTAAGATTAAACCATTTCTCACTTATTTATGTCCACTAAAGCATATACATATATAAATACCGATATCAATATTACAGTTATTCCCTTAGATCCCGTGGAGTGGAGGACAACTCTTGAATGAGCTTGATATGTGTTTGTGACACTGCACTATTCAGTATTGAAGCAGTTTCCGAATGCCTTAGCCGTCAACGCTGTCCAAGGCCTTTCAAAATCAATCATGTTTTTATTTTTATGCAGCTTGCCTAAATTACTGAGCTACCTGGTTGGCATACATAAACCAATCGGGAGACATTTCTTAAAGAATTATTGTCACTTAGTCATTTGATATAAGAAACATTATAAAATATCAAATCTGACAGGTAGGACAACAATTTTATGGCCACCTTCAATACTATATCATCTTGTAGTTGATTACCATAACCCTCACTTTGTGTGGATAATTTCATTTCACTTAGGGTTATGTAATCACATCCATGGTTACAAGATTTGTGCACGCGAATTAACCTACTGTATCATTTTCATGGCTGATCAGCACTTAGAAATTTATTTTTTACTTTTTCGGATGCAACGTTATTTTAGCTGGCTCACCACCTTATTTCATAAATACTCATCGAACGCTATTCCGTCTCAGTGACAAACAATTTCAGCATCATCTTAGGCACTTAGTATTCCCCTCATCCAAGTTAGGCGACCATCTGCTCGTTTAGCTCACTGAGGTTGTCCAACACTTCAGAACACTGTAAGGCTGCCCTGAATGTGGCCAACAAGTACAGGGTTAATATAACACGTCCATATTTGTATGAAGCTCTGAGGTGGCGGTGAATTTTCAGTGCTGTGTTTATAATGTGTTCTGTTCTTATATACCCAGACAATGTAAATAATAATATGGAGATTTGGTTTCATTCCCAGTATGCAGTGCAGTACTCTAAACTGTATTAACCTTATTTTGCAGGTACGCGATGCTGATTGTGAAGTGATTTTAAAATCGTTTCAGTCATATAGAATGCCCCGATTCTTTATCAGTCTCACTCAACAGCTATAGGAGATTGGCGCATTTCAGAGGATTAACAACGGAGAACTCAGGGAAGTCTTGGAAGTTTAAACAGAATTAAGAGAAGCCTGTATATTACCTGTGATGATATTCTTAGTTGTAGTGGATTGGATTATACGATGGAGTTTCATGTGAGTGAAAAAAGGGAATGCTCTGAACCGATATTGTGATTCTAAAATATCTGGAATTCGCGTATGATATTCGTCTAGTGTCATATAAAGCCGATAACTCACATGCAAAGACCGACAAAACGGTAATCATGGCAGACGTTCCAACTGCACTGACAACTATTGCATTCTATGCACTCATGATCTACTGATTTACAGTAAAGCGTACACAACAGTGAACATGAAGTGTTGATGTCAGTACATCGATACAAAATCACGTGAGCTGGCATTTATGAATAATAGAGATCCATGAAACAGTTGACATGATACAACTCATATCTCAAAAAATATCAATTCTTCCAAGCAAATATAAGTTCAAGGTTCACTGCATAAAGAGTTTGCTTTATTCAATATCTGCCATTTGAAAAATATTTCATTCACATATTCTAAAAATATTGCCCGAGTTCACAGAAATCATACTTCAGGCAAATATGTTAGCAATACACTTTGTCACGTGGACGTATGATATCAAACTGATTTGAGTTGGTTCCCAACAACCACTAACATCTGAAAAAAGAAAACAAATGGTATGAAAAATTGAAAATTTGAAAATAACCATTTGCACATTTAGGAAAGCAAAGAGTTAGGTGAATACATGCATATTTTCTGTGTCATCGGCTACACAATAATCAGTAGTTCCTACATCAAAATTATAACATCCATGCTAGTTCGTCTCCCTGGATACTGAACATCACGTTTACACTGAAAGTGGTTTTAAACTTATAAATCATATCAAGCCCACATTATCTAACCTTTCACATACTCCACAAGTACGACATCTACTTACAGTGAATGAAATTGGAATTCAAGTGAACAAGCCAAATTTGCGCTAACAAAAGAAATTTGTGGCGCCTCTATCTATTCCGTGGCCAACTTCATAATATATAAAAATATTTACTGACGATTCTATACTCCCAGTGTTATTTTATTCCAGCTACAATCGCAGCTTATTCAACCGTGTTTTTATCGTATTACTACTGCGTAATTCTGCATGGTCATTCCCTTTTTCGTAGTCATCACCATTCTGGAAATCTAACTATTACAAAATCATCTTGTTGTAAACACCTTATAAATATACTGATCTTGGATTACAGTGTTACTTCCACCCCTCCATCAAAATTTGGACATCGTTTTACCAACATCTTCTAGTTAATTATTGTGACTATTTCCGAAAACATCCCTTTCTTCACTTAAAACTGGTTATACTTATTGGCTAAAATAAATACATGCTTGGTATAATTTTGATGAACAACGACATACATTGGTGTAGAGACAATGACGAGGAACTATTTGAAAAAGGAGTCTATATCTTCGCTTAGTTTGTATTTTTCGGAATAAAATGTGTTTCAAATTTAGTAAGAATCCTGCCAGTGTGACATGCCTTTCAGCAGTTCAGCGAAGGAAATTAATCTGAACTTACGAAACACATGGAAGTGTTGAGGAAGGCGCCCACCAGCATTTTGTAAAGGTCCTACAAAATAAACATTGAATCTCGTTAACATTAGAGTCAACTCAGCAGAAGAATTCTAGGAATTCCCAAGTACATTCATAGCCAAAAAGATGATATGAACTAGAATAACTATGCATCCAGAACCTAAATCAGACTTTTTCCATCCAAATGAAGACATCTTCAAAATAATTTCAATAAATAAGAGTGAATGAGAATGAAGGAAGGGGTGAAGTATCGCTATAAATCTACCATTCAGCATTTTTCTTGGTTGAATTTGACGCCTAAATGTCTGATGCTTACATTATACTAGCCATAGTGAATAAACGAGTTAAAATGAAGTTTGTATGTACCATATAACCTGTATGTTGTGCAGATTTGACAAAATTAATCCAAGTCACTTAACTACCAGCGAACAAAGTGTTGTGTCGTCTATTCACGTCACACAAAAATACGACTAACTGGCTATAAACTGATTCTAATAATACTCGCTGTTACTCTGATTGCATCCTTTAAAGTAAATATATTTATTCTTTCTTAAAAATTAACGTTTTCGAATCTTGTAAATGCTGTTCCTCCTCCGATGCGCCCTGTGGGTAGTAGAATTTTCTATTGTCATGGACAGGCTCTGACTAATTCCACTTTATGCACAGTCTCATATGTCATGAAATATAAAGTATCAGTTATCAATCTTTGCCTTCACTATGTTATATACAAATACACGTGATTTGTCAATGAATTTTGGATAAGAGATCTAGCGGAATACTCCAAAATGAAATTCAATAGATCAGTTTGCACCCATCAAGATTCCAACGATTCACAAATTTTCCTTCACAGTACAAAAGTCGTTCAATAAACGGTCTTCCAACTAGTTAACCATAGACGAAATAAATTCGTGTCTCAAGCATGAACTCTGCAAATACCATGAACTTCTATACTAATTTGCTTATGGATACATCATACAGTGATTACGAATTGTTTGCCATGTGACCTTGTTGTGTTTCCCTCATCCATTCTAATGTGAAAGTGTTGAGTTTAAGGAATGTGGAGACTTGTTGATATTTGAAATTCTATGCAAATTGTAAAATTTTTCTAGCGGTTCAACAACAAACGTCAGTGTGTAACAAATCATTTGACATTTCATCTTACTTACCTCAAAATACCAAGGTATGAACGTGAAAACTACCGCAATAACTGCACAAATTATCGATAAAACCGCTAGTACGACAGTCACAATTATTTTCAATCTTCTTCTCATGAAGAATAAAATAATCGTCAATAAATCTTCCAGAATAGTGAACAAGAATAGGTATGAACACTTTAAACTAATGCCTTTGCAATCTACCAAGCAGACTTCTGCCGACCATAGTAAAAGCTGTTGGCAAAATAAATTAAAAAAGTATAAATAAATGGAACAAACTGAAAAGTCTTCATAAATGTTGTGCCATGTCTAACTTCTGTATCATTTAGCACGAAAAATTATACTAAATCAAACTTAAGAAAAAACGTCTGTCTCAGAGGCTCGTACGAGATTTGCTTCTTCGGTGGAGCTCCGTGGCTACAGGCCAGATATACACCTGTCTTATAGTATGCCAATTTGGTACATTTTTTCAGTGAACTACCGAAACTGTGGGCTAATCATTTTCAGGTGAGTTGTGTAGTCAGAAAAAAAGTCTCTTTCAATAACAAGTAGTAATTGAGTTTGATTAGACAAGTGCCTTTAAAACAGTTAGTCCCTTTTATAAATTTTGATAGCATTATTAGAAGACGGAGATTATCTGAAAAATGTGATGTATAAGCGCTATACATTTCGAACAATCTGATCACACATTTACTTGTCAAGTCAATGTATATGGAAAAGTTAAATTAAACAAGGTAACAAAAAAAGAATTAAGAATAATTAACACAAACGTTTGGTAATTCAATCAAATAAGGATTACCAAGGTAAGTTAAGAATAATAACAAACTGTTTTTGAATACACAAGGGGGGCTTAAGTTTATGAATGGCTATAGCCTCAGCGTATTTCAGTAAACGTCCTTGGCCGTTTTTATAGATGACCTTAAAGGCTGAGTTAACATCAACCTTATGGTTCATCTCGATTAAATGTTTAGCTATAGACGAAGTTGGTAGTCTGGCACCTGCATCTATGGGCTTGTCACAATTCATCTGTTTTCCTTTGGGATATGCTCTCCCACCCTCACGTGCAACGCGCGATTACTCCTCCCTGTGTATGTATGTCCACACACACACGAAAATTGATAAATTGTATGGGATGTAATATAATCACTTGTGCACTTTTGAGGTTTCCAGTGAAGCTTATTTTTAGCCTTTTCAACAATTACAAGCTGGGCTGCATAGTAGGTTCTACGGATGATGGAATTCAACCTTTGTCTCAAAATCCTACTATTTATTTCCCCATTATATGGTAATTTGATGAAAACCTTTTTCTTAGGGACGGTATGGATTGTAGGTTTAGAGGCTAGTTGAATTCTACACCTGTTTAAAATCTTCAAAGGATATCCGTTTTTTTACAAGAGTATCCATCAATATTTCGTTTTCCTTGTCTATAACATCAGCCGTGTAAATACGCTGAATCCTCTTAAATAGACACTTCAGCAAGCCTCTCTTATATTGTAATGGACAGAAGCTGTGAAAATTAGGATATTACCCTGTCCAAGTGGGCTTTCTGTAGATAGACCGTCTTATTGAGCCATCGTCTCTTCGACTCAGAAGTATGTCTAAAAATGCGAGCTGGTTGCGACTTTCTTCCTCGCATGTAAGACTAATATGATTCTGTACAGAGTTAAGTCTGTCCAATAGACGACTCGCGTCTTCATGATCATCGCAAATCAAAATGATATCGTCTACATATCTCTTATAGAAAGGCAATTTAGAAATTAAATCAGAAGATAAGTTTTCAACATAAGACATAAAAACATCCGCTAATAAAGGTCCTAATGGACTCCCCATAGCAACGCCATTCACTTGTCTAAAATGTTCACCTCCAAACGTGAAATGGACGTTGTCAGTACATAATAGTAATAAATCTTTCAAATAAGTTACAGGAAAAGGAAGTGAAAAACAACTAGAAGATATATAGTCACAAAGAATATCAACAGTCTTAACCAATGGTACATTAGTAAACAAAGAATTAACATCAAGTGCCTTTACTGATTCAGAAATCTGTCGTGTTTTTTAAGTGCAAATTTATTGATGGTCAGACTCGTATTCTGTTAATACAAGCCAAACACACACACTATAGATGAGTTTGGATAAAAGTGGTCCCCTGCAACATGGTTCCTTGTCTGAATAAATTCCATTTTTCAATTTTATAGTGAGGTGGCCAGTATACGAAAAACGATCATTATAAGTTGACATACAGGAGGACTTACCAGTATTGCGAGGAATATTCTTTCAATTTTCCAGTTTCCGCTGTATTTGAGGCACAGTATTAAAGTGATGACGAAAAGAATTGCTCTGAAAGACAAATATGAAACTGGGGAGTGAATTTCAGTGATGTTATTTATAAGCATGTCTATAGTTTTATGACTGCACATCAGTTATTTATATGTTCTATCACACAACGTAGAAGGATTATTCCTGGCACCAATTATGCAACAAAATACATTTCTGGCCATCACATTATCTCATGCTTCAGACGAACTGATTGTTTTTCATCTAAATGAAAATTGTGCTTGTAATCACTGGTTAACAACGACGCATATATCAGTAAATTTCATAAATGGCTTTTATCACTCGAATATAGTAGAATGTGGGACTCACATGCAAGTGACTGCAACAATGTGCGACAACTTCATCGTAAACTTTTTTTCTGATCTAAAGAACAAGAAATTCATTATAAGTTTTAGGTGAAACGATATTTGTGAGGGTTTGTTTTGAAGCTGCTTATCATTTACACTCACATAGTGTCGAATTCGGACAGTTCACTCAGTGGACAGTGTGGCTGTCACTACTTATACTATTTCATGCATGAAATTACAGCATTTTCTTCCCTTTTTTAATATTGGTTCAGTGATGCTTCAATGTATAAACGTAAAACGCAAATGACAAACTTCGCAGGAACAAAGTAGGTCGACTTTGCTCACATTTAAAAATCCTCTTTCAAATTGAGTCTCCACATACTTAGGCACAAATAGTTTATTTAATATATGCATATATAAATGATGTAACGAAATTTTGAAGTAACACATAGCCCCGAGTGAAGGAAGTGTGCTGAACACTAATATATTCGCAATTTCATTAAACGACAACAAAATTATAATACCGACAAACAAAAGAAGGTGGATAACTTACTAGTGAATAAAATATGATTTAAAACTTAACGTCAGATTAGTGATACTCGAATAAAGTGCTCGTGCTCATATATATTCATCTCATTCTTCGAAACTTTGATCCAAACTTCCAGACAAAAGTATTTAGATAAATAAATAAACTCAAAACATAAAATTTGATACGATGTACTTTAAAATTATGAAGTGTAAGAAATACATACAAACATAAAAAATAATGACGTCAACTACATTCGTAGTAATTCCTAATTTTCTCTTGTTTGGAAATGTTGCTCATCGCATCACCACATATCCGCTGAACGGACTGAGATGAACTGTGGCTATACATGTTGAAATACGCCTAATAAAAGTCCGTTACCAAGTCTTTTCTCTTTTGACGTTATATTTGTAATATGGAACCGCCACTGACATTGCAGTTCAAGATTTCATTCAGCCTCGAATATCCTTATGAGTCAATCTCAAAATGAACAGGCCTATTTGAGGTATTTTAAAACCCATGGGTAGTATAAGGAATAAGATCAAAATATCTACAGCTGGTCTATCACGTCAAAATGAGTTACTTCTTGTATGTTGAGAGGGAGATTTCCTCTCAACACGAACAGTTATTGAATAATTGGGACTGAGTACATCGAATAATATTGCCTCCCAATGGTTTCATTCTCTACATATACACAGTGGTATTTAGATTACATAGTTGCAGTTACTACTTAATTCAACATAGTAACGCAGAAGATTATAGTTGATAATAATTTTCAACTTGATATGAATGTTTGAGTCTATGAATTAAGACTATAGAAGGCATTGAAAAAAAATAAAAAAATGATTCGAAAATGACTGGGAAAATGTAAACAATTACTGGTATAGACATTATGAGCATAGAAAAAATTGACGACAGGAGGAAATGTAAGCGGCACAAACTACTCCACCAGATGTGCCACATTAGAACTCAAAATCTATGCACAAGAGGAATGAGAATAAACTTCGAACTTTCCTAAAAACTTCTAAACCACATAGTGTAATACCCTAATAATGCTACTCAAAGTGCAGACAACAATGAATGCAACCTATGACAGATTAAAGATATGTCGGCTATTGACCAGTAAAAACAGCGAATAGACAAACGTTTCACCTGATTCCATATGCTCAGACACGGACCTAACCACCAATGGGAATGAGGCTAGTAAGCACATCAGCCTGCTTTCAAAAGATACCAAGTGAAAAACTTTAAAAGTTTACAAGCAATGTTAATGCCGATTCCCATCTAAGTGCTCCAGAAATCATAAGTACATTTAATGTGTTTAATTTGCCTCTACTTATGATTTCAGACCGAAAATGCAGCAGTCAAGACAAAAGCCCTCAAATAAATAAGATACCTTTTCTTAATGTCTACGTGATACAAGAGTGAAACAGAACAGGCACACAAGTGAGATTTAAGGAAAGAAGGGAACAACTTTATTCTCTTTTGCATGGAAAGATAGATAGATATTATTTTAACAGTAATCGTGCGGAATTGAATAAATTTACGATTCCTGTTGATACAACTCAAATTCTAAAACCTTCTCAATTTTGAGTATACACTGGATTGTTGTAGAAGTTCACGAAATAATACATTTAAAGGATGCGTATAATGGCCTTGAACGCATCGATACTCTGCTGAATATGTAAAAGTTTTAAAGTAATCAAACCCCACAAGAAGGGGAATCAACCAAATCCACACCGTGAACATGATGTAATACACATCCAGATACTCATCTATATGTTGATCATGCCGACAAATCCAAATCATAGCATAAACGGCACCAATAAACCTGGATATCCAAGCAAAAATGAAAAGATACTGGATGAAGTCATCTTATTTTCACCCAGTAATTCGATAGTAATGTTCAGCTCCTGAATGCTCCATTGGTCAATTTTGAATAATTCGCGGATATTTCGGTTGCTAATAGAGTTTAAATTAAACAAAACCCACCTGTTGTTCAATAATCTCAAATTATTATTTGTGTACATATGTAACTAGGCACTAACTGCTGTGGTGTCGATGATATTGCTGAAAACATTATTGTCGATCAACTAACCAAAGCTTTACTAGCCATTTTAACACTTTTGTGAATAGCTTATCGTACCTATTGCATATAAAACAACTTTCAGTGGTTACGCACGTTTCCACCGAATTCAAACTCTTATGATGCTTGGAATATATATACATGTATCCAGTGTAAGCGAATAATTGTACTTATGCTTATTCCACATATATATATATACAATATCAAATTGATGATATATGTCTCATTATGAATAATATTTTTTGTAGATAAAGATGAACAAAATGATGGGAGTGGAAACACAAGAACCAGTGAAAACTGAAAAGGCAAACTTGCCAAGATGCCAAACTTTCTTTTAATTGTAACCTCATTCCGCCCCACTCACGTTTTCATCGTCCTTTATGAACACCATTATTGATATGATATATAAGCATTTCACTTCCACACGTTTCTCTGCCAAAAAGAACCAAATCACTCAAATATTCCAATGCCTTTTTCTTAACAATTTGAAAGGGAAAAAGTATTCTCATGATATAAATAGTTGTCACTATCTACCTCACCTAAATATATTAATTTCCTAATAGGAAGAGAATTTTTATCTATTAAAGAAATCTGTCACGAATCTACTTCTCAGTAGCCTGGTTAAAATAGCGAGTTACCTCATTTGACGTTGAGAAAAGTTCTCAAAAATGATGAAGGAAGGATATTCTGCGAAGAATGCTAATACCTCATCAATTTGTGTCAGCATATTGTTCGAAATAAAGCCAACAAGATAATCGTAAAAGCTAAATTTTTGCTACGTAGAACGTCATAAAGGTTAAATGATAGTCGTCACGTATCACTTTTACTTGAGTGTGATTGGGATAACAGTATCAAAACAAATCAATCGTAACGACAGCGCTAAAGTCAAACATTTCACCAGTTTTCTTCAGATTCAGTAACAAGTGACTATTGGTCACTGCGGAGTACAAAAAAGTGAAGATGCAACAGCAGAATGCAAGACACGGAAGCTAAGGTATATTTTCAATTGATGAAACAGCTATTTATGTTATCTCATTATTTGCAAGAGAAATAATTCTCAAAAGACTTATGAATAATATTCAGTGTTTTTGCTGTTTTTAATAATGAACTTTGTTCAACTCTATCAACTATATCATATTTCACATTGACAGCATCTAACGTTTTACTGGATGGATTGTAAGATGGATTGATGATGACACAACAGGTTAACAAGCTGATCAGGAAGTTAATGGAACTCTAACTATCCCCATTGTCAAGTTGTGTTATCTTTTGTAGACATCGCTGACTATCGCAGATGTCTTTAAATGAATTTATCATCTGTTAACTACGTTACACCGCATCTTTCAATTTTCCATCCGTAATTCATTTATTCCGCTGATATTTTTGTCGAAATATGGATGATACCGGTCGATTTTATGATAGTTACCTTTCTAAATTCTTTCAATAAATAAAATCACAGCTTTACTTGCATACCACTAGTTTCATAGAAGAATAAATCTGTTATGAATTCTTAGCCGAAAGAGTGTTTAATTATTAACCTAGAGGAAAATATGTGACAGCCCATCTGGTCTGAAGCTTAAACGTGGAATTTTTGAACTGTAAAATTGAACATTTTTATGTGACAATTTGTGACCAAAAGAAGGCTTCGAAGAAAACAAAATATTATGAGACATAATTTTAATTGAATGGTGAACGATGAGTACAAGGTAAATTGCTGGAGAACCGAGAGGTATCATCCATTTGTTATTAATTTAAGAAATGAAATCATTTAAAATCAGTAAAAAGTTTGAGCATTGTGGATCATATCAAATAAAGTATAATTGGAATTGTTTGATTCACACTTTCATGATTTGTACTCATATATATAGTTCATTATTTTTGCTCATTCATGTTTTTTTGTATTTGAGTTATATTCCACGTTAGTTCATGTTTTTGTATCCAGAATTATATTCCAAGTTGTTGGTAGTTGTATTGAGTCACTATTGTTACATGTATCCGGTGTGACCTTAATGAATATCGATTCTGTTATAAGTCTTTCTTTCCATTTGTTCCTGTTAGTGTTTAGAATACACACACTGTCCCAATCGATATTGTGGTTTTTGTCCCATGCATGTGCAGCTATCGATGAATTTTTTTCAAGATTCTTGTAGGCTTGTGCTCCTGTTGGCTGACCTTTGGTTAGGCGTTTATGTAAGTAGAAATGATCGATGAATACTAAACAAGGTAACGGGATGTGTTTTCACCTATTATTATTGAATACATATTTAATCCTCTGCACAGGTGAAATGTGTCCGATGAATCGCCAGGAGACTTGATGCGACATAAGTGTTCGTGATTAAAATGGAGTTTTGCTAAGACATCCAACAGTTACACAGTCAGTAGAATCGTTTTAAAATTTGAAGCAGAAGTAGTTAGCAGCAAAATAATGAGGATAATAAAAGTGGCAATCCCACCTCTTCGCTTCTTATTTGAACCTAATCAGCCATGTCAGTGCATAGTGAATCCACTTAAAGATACAAAATTGTCATCATAAGAATTGTAGAGCTGAGTTTCCTGAAGCGCTACTAAACCTGTATCGCAATAAACATTTGAAGATAACAAAGCATGCTACCTTTTTCAGTAATGACTTGCAAATTATGCTCAGAACCACAGGAACATTCATCTGATCCACTTGAATACGCTTCAAAGCTTGTTAACACCCATCATGATGCTCTCTTCCTAATTTGATTAAAAAGCCGTAGATCCACTGGTAGGAAACATTTTGAATAATCCGGAGAGTAGACACTTAGATTTGGAGATATAACTGAATGAATAAAGTAAAAAAATAAATCTGGAAAAGTAGATTCATTGTGCAAGATGCAAACTTTCGATAGCTCTAGTTTTGAGCAGGACGCCACTATTTTCACTATCTACAGTGATGTTATCGTGTAAGCACTCCTTTTTGATGCTGTATGATACTTTCAATTCATATCATTTTTAATCGGTAAAAGGTTTAAACATTCACTAATCATACCTGATTTTGGGTTGATTTGCTTATGATTTGTTTATTATGCACATTGAATTCCTTAAGAGAAGTAACCTCGACTCTATGTTCTCTGTGGAAAGAGGTATATGAGGATCAGAATATTGACTACTGTTTAACCCTGCTTGTTACAACTCTAATATATTCGAATTTTTTCGAAAATTATTTGATGAAGGAGTATCAGATTTTCATAATGTCACCAAAAGACGACAAATATGGAGACACGTGAAGAAAAGAAATAACCAAAGAAAGTTTCAGCAAGTGATATGAAGAATAATAAAACTACACACAGGATTTCGGACAAGATACTTTCTGAAAATGAAATTTCATTACTACAGAAAGGATTGAATACCAACATCACCAGAAAGCCATTACCGATTCAGGAATTGGCACCTATGACTGATCCTGCTCTACCAATGAAGAATCACAATCTGTGCGAAACATACCATCTAATCCCAGAAAACAAGAATATGAGACGCCAAGAAACTTCAAATAAGGAAAAAGCATCGTTATAACTAAAGCCGACAAGAAAAACGTCACTGTGATAACGAACCAGAGTGATCCAGAAAAGAAGGCGATTGAAGACGTACCCGATGAACAACACTTACTTTTATTTTTTTTTTACTTTTTTTATTTATTTATTTATTTTTTTGATTTACAGCTTGATTCCACACCGTATTTTCAGTACAAGTGTGGAATTTTCAGCATGGATATCGGTAGCCCAAATTCAGGCCGACCATAGATATCGGGTGTGCGCCGGCAGGGGATCGAACCCCGGACCATGTGCATGGTCGGCGAGAGTCCTAACCACTGTGCCACCTTTCTGAAGAAAAGGAAAGATCTGAGCAACTGAAAAAATGAAACTGAATACCAACAGACTCCTTCAAGACCCAATCCTGAATGGGAAATTAAGAACAGTAGTGGATTTTACCAATTCACTGACATACAATCTTTTCAGATACTTATTTTCGATATGACATCCACTGCAAAATACACTCAGATTACTGTGATTTCAAAACCAGAATAAAACACCGAGAAGTGTTTAATGATTATATTATGGTATGCTGTGATATTCATCCATTATGTACAAGTATTCTCATTATCGCGTTTTGATATCATTTTCAGTTTACTAGAATCAGACACAACGCTTTCAAAAAGATGTCAACTGGACAGCAGTGAAATAATTAAGAGCTTGAAATTCTGTCTAGGAAGTAATTATTTTACATTTAAGGGGAATTCATAAAGACAGACAAATGGTGTTGCTTTCAGTTCACTGATTTTCCCAATAGTTTCTGATCTTTTCATGAATAGATTCAAGGATAACACCTTTTCCAGCATACTAACGCCTAAACTATGGTTAAGATAGGTTGATGACAATTTTGTTGCGTTGAAACAGAATCTACATAGTTCATTCCCCAAGTAACTGAACAATACATTTTTGAAAATCCAGTTTACTTCAGATAAAGAATCAGACGTCAGTGAACTACCATTTCAAGACTCCCTAGTTGAAAGGAGGGAAAACATACATTTTAGTATATCTTTATTCAGGAAAAAAACCCATTCCAACACATATTTAGACTTCGAATCACCGCAGCCCATCAAAGCAAATCTAGCAGTTTTTGAAGTGTTCTTTGACAAGCACAACTATTGATAACATATGCGAAGGGAAAAAGTGATTACTGAGACTCCTAAACAAAAATCGACAAAAAACAACAAAACTACTACTACTTTCAACAAAATAAACACTGACATTAAGTATGGTCGAAGACGAATTCCGAAAACATGGAACTCAACAGTTGTCTTTACGTGTAGAACAGAGACGTCAGAGAATATCAGAAGAGACCCCAACAAGCACGAAATCAGAGTTTTCTTCAAAACATCAAACACTGCGAAGTAACCTTGTTCGTATAAATGACCAACCCCCTTTAGATTATGCAACTTATTGTGTCTATAAAAACACACTTGGAATGTAAAGCGTGATACATTCGACAACATCTCGAGAAATGGAAATCAGAAGGAATGAACACCGTAGATCATCTGTTCGACCACCAAGAATTCCAGCTGAAGAAGAAAAGCCTGAGTAATCGTAAGCCATAGGCCTACACGCTATAGAATCAGGCCACAAAATTGATTTTGACAATATTCAAATAATCCAGAAAAACTTCAGAAATCACAAGAACGTTTAATATTAGATATCAAGTGGAATCCAAATTGCCCGAATAGAAATAATGGACTACAACCAAATTTGACCTAGTTACAACTCCCCCTCGCCCATGAAGTGACAAAATCAACACGATTATGATAAGCTACTTCATTAAGTAAAAACATGCTGCTTTTATAACTTGTTGCACTCATCAAATCCAATAATGTTCACCTGCTTTTGTTATCTTTACCGACTGACAACTGGACAACTTGAAAATTACTCCATACTGATGAATCATGGCTCTATTCCTACATATAAGCTGGGAATTTGTAAATTCTGGTTTAATGACACTTTGATAAGCTACTGGCATTAAATAGTAGGAACAATATCGCTTTGTTTTTTCGCATTCGGAAATATAAACAACCTTCATTATAATGAATATCATATACCCAATGCCCAATTTTTTCCAACTGTTGAAAGTGAACTTTGTTTGGACATGATCTTGTAATTCATAAATGTCTTGCGGTTCGAAACTCTGATAATAAATTTCAAAATGTCTACACTATTTGTCACAACCGCTAGGTATTTGAAGTACGAAAGGAAGCTCGGCGGACGCGAAAACGGAATTTATTGAAAATATCCAGAGCCTACAAACAGGCTCGGGAACGCTTTACAGCATAATTAGCGAATGGAGAACACAAAGGTATATACAGTTTGGTAACAGAACATTTAGTGAATTCAACTTCATTTGAAAAGTCCTTCAAAGTCACATACACCATCCGGTCACATATATTATAGGAAGTGAAATCAAAGCATTAAGGAATAGCTGATGTACTGGAGACTCAAAACTGAAGCCTGCTCTATATATGTTCAAACTAAATAGGTCCAACCGTTGTCCTTACCCTGGACATAATTTTTATTTTATTGTGTCTTTTCTAACTGATCTTCCAGATTATTACAATCTGTAGTTTTATCAACCTAAAATATATCCAGAATAGTACCACCACATATCTTCTATTTATTAAACTTAGTAATTTTATTAATTCAAGCTTTCCCTGGAAATAATTCCGCGAATTTCTCACACAAACAATACAAGTGCATGAATGTACAGCCTAGTTGATGACTTCGTTGGAAAGAAAGTTCTCTTTGCGGCAACCTTATTTTTACTAATCTTACGTAAGCAAAATGATTTCTGTGTAGCACAAAGTCCGCATAACAGTCCTTATTGATCTCGCTATATGGGTTGGTGATAATGTTGAATAGGTTATCAATATGATAAGTAAATGTGAAATCTGTGATAATTTCAACCTGACATCCTGTATAGACGAGATGAGCACAGTGCAGATCAACATCTCGCCTTATTCAGGCCTCTGCCTACATCTGATGGGTTTTGTACAGATATGAGACGATGATTCGGTCAATCATTCACCTAATGTTCATGCTTCGAGAATAGCAGTAATTCACTGAACACACCTCATTCACTTCTTTTGTCACAGTTTCCCATAAAAACTAGTATTCCAACTTTTTCCTGTGATCACCAGGTTCACAAGTCTCTTCGTTGAAAAAAGCTACACCTCTCTAATGTTCCAACGGTCATTTTATCACAGTTTGAAAAAGAACAAGGATTTGCATCAAGTTATGAGTTGTCCCTACCTGCCTTACTGAATTAAATAACTTTGGTAACAGGGACACATTTGCAACTTAACAACATGATAACTAATACATGAAAAACAAAATCTCTAGTGAATCTACTTCTTAGTGGCCTGACCTCCCTTGTTTTGCATTGATGAAAGTGCTTGAAATTCAGAAAGTTTATTTCGATCTTAATTAGATTTTTGATTAGTTGCCATTACTCACCTCCATATCTTTTTGATTCCCAACTTGCTGTTATGGATTTATCCGAGTAAATGAAGGAAGAATTTACTGTGAAGAACGTTGAGAATTCATCATTGGGTGTAATCATATTGTTCATGACGAAGCTATTAACATTACTGATTGCTTTAATTACTGTAGTAGTTGAATTTCCTTTACGTAAAATAGGATATCCAGAGTATTACTACAAGCAAAATCTCACTTTAGATGAAAGTTGTTGATGCAACAGCATACAAACAGATCATATTTACGCAATGAACTAAGTGAACAATTTCCTTATTTTCTTTGTTTACCAATTTAAGTGATTGAATGTCATTCTAGACTACAAGGAAGGTGATGATGGAGGTCGCACAGACAATTTTGCCGACAACGTAAGACCAAGAGACATGAAGTGATGATTCTTCGTCAAGACCACACCACTGAACTACTTGATACAGCGAATAGCAGACAATCAACTAATAGTTTCCCTCACTGGATTGTAGAAGCACCCATGCATATTACCGAATTACGTTTAGCATTTCCTTGTGTGATGATTTAGTTGAAGAGTCCCTCTCTCTACCTGAATCCGACATCCTTTCATTTTTCTTACTGTATCACATATTCAAAAGACGATTTCATTGTCAGAATACATAACGTCGAAGGAAGAGTCAATCAGCACTCGAATTCTCTTTATGAGTGATAGACAAACTCATGAAAAACATCATTCAGAAGAAATTGTTATGCAAATACAAAAATGAAAGTTTTAGTGCAGAAATATTAATTTATTCTATAAATTTGAAATGTGAACTGTCAAATAGTCAGGCAGTTACATGCATAATAAAATATGTACGCAAGCACAAGTGTATATCCCTTGACACAATATGACCGATAGACCGATGTGTTATTCATGTTATTTCAGTGAGCTGGCAAAAACTAGAACCAACTGAAAGAAACAAAGTAACAAATAGAACAACATGAATTTTCTGAGTTTCAACTGAATTTATGCCAGTCTGTTGACTGAATATAAACTCCTGATTTACATTAATGAATAAAATCAACACTGAGATCTATAGAAAATGCGATTTAGAATTTTGTATTAACTTCGGTAGGCTTGTCAAGGTAGACTTCGCCACTGTTACAAATTGTTCATGATTTCTCATCTCAAACCAAACATCACAACTGATACATAAAAAAATTTCTAAATTTCAAAGTAAAACTGTGAACTTACTATAACTACGGCAGTGTTCCATAATCCACCAGCCAATTCAGAATATTTCATCTAAAACGAGTTCAGATAAATTACATTCAGAATGTTGATCAAGAATTACAGCACATTAAATGCACAATTCAAGTATTAGTAACATGTCAATGAAACTGAATGTTGTCAAATGAAACAAAACTACAAAATGTTTGTGTACAACAACGCAGCTTTCTGAAAATTTCAATGAATCAGTGAGATAAATTAGGGATCACTGAAATGCATCTTTTCACAAGAATTAAAGTTAAAACATTTGTAAAAAATTTATATTTGTAAAGTCTCAGCGAGATTGAAATGAGTAATTCCAACGTTTCGTTCGGCAATCTGGTCCGAACTTCTTCAGGGAAATTAATCGAAATTAACATTACATAGGTTTATATATATAAAAAGGAACATCACTTGTTTTTAAAAATTTGTCCAATCATGAGTCATTCAAAAAGTACCAACAAGTATAATAAACAAAATATTTATAAGCTATGATCAAAATTTGCCGAACGAAACGTTGGAATTACTCATTTCAATCTCGCTGAGACTTTACAAATATAAATTTTTTACAAATGTCTACTTCTCACTCGGCGCCCAAATATTTTAGAACTATTCTGTCAAATCTTGACGACAGTTCATTTGAATTAAAGTTTAACATTTCTTACCACTGTGTAGTAGGATGTTTCATCATTATCAGAGATTTACATTTTTATTTTTATTTTACACATCAAAAAAGCTTGATGCTGCTTCTCAGATGGGCAAATGTACTTCACTTATTGAAATGCTGCATTAATACCCCTACTTTCTCTTCCTTTGTTAATGCAAAGATGTACGGTCTCAAGAATACACAGATAAGTGTAGGGCTTAAATTCCATGTTAGTAATAATAAGATTCAGTTGATAATTCCAGTTATGTTAAATGTTAAAACGATAAAATGAAAAAGGATAATTTGAAATTTTAATGCACTTACCTCACGCATGTATAAATAAAACAAAACTGCTCCAGTTATCAAAAAAGCCATCGATAAAGATATCGAGAACTATTATCACCACTGGTTTGAATCTTTTGACATAGACGCAGGCGATAATTGTTAACAAATCTTCCAGAATGACGAAGCCCAATAAAAAGTAACAGTTAAATTCAGGCTTTTTGCAACACATAAAACAGACATTGGCAGACCATAATACAATCTATTGGCAAAAGAAATTAGACATTCTGAGCATCTAAGTTGGAAAAATTTAACATTTTTTCACAAAACTGACGTAACATTGAAATTTCATATAAAATAAACGCGAATGTCAGTTGAAATGTTCCCGCATAAAAACTGAAATGTGAGTTTCGCGTTTATTGTGTGTGACCAACGGTGTATACCTGCAACCGTAGAGGAATTCATGAATCCTCAGTATCTCGTATAAACCTAATGTATTGGTGTACAATGTATCTGTTTCTCGTTACATTTTATGGTTGAGATGAGAAAACTTCATTTCTGTTGTACTGTAAACCGTCAAAGTGTCAGATCTTAAATGGTGAATCCCGCTACACTTATCAAATTACATTCACACGTACACAGGGAGGACACATCGATCTGTGCACGTAAGGGCTAAAGAACACATTCCGTGATAGCTTGAAGAATACATAATTTCACCTCAATTAATTTGTAATGAATCATGATTTTATACCCATCCGCTGACCAAGTTTCGGAATTTTCTTTAATTCAGTGAAGCCTTGCTTAAAAAATAGGGTATAGTTGCGATATAGTTTGACGTCGAAGATTCGTGCATGTTGGTTTCAGAGGTTTTTTAAGTCGAGAACATATAATCAATCGAAAAGACGCTCATACTGGAGTGAATAACAAACCTTAACCTCAATTTCAGTGGATCACTTAGTTCCTGTGAGGCGATATTTTGCCCCATCATATTCGACAAACGGTATTTTATATGAGGTATACGGTTGGTGCTGTTGTTGTTTTTGAAAGCAAATCAAAATCAGAAAACTTATTAGAAGAATTAATCTTTTATCATCTGAATTTTAACTTCACAGCTTAACACGTGAACAATAACACGAAGACTATATAAGAAGTTATTGTGTAGAACAGAGCATCCAAAATTTGTTTTAACAGTACATTTGAATAAAAAGCAGACTGCGATGGATATTTCATCCACGATTAGGATATCGTGAGTGGTACATAGATAAATCTTCTACAGAAATATGCCACAGTACAGACATCTTAAACACGCTGGGATTAATTTAAATAATTTATAATGAATCAATCTGACTCGGTGATCATATTATTCCAAAAAGTTGTTAACATCTAAGATGTGGAAACTAACATCTATCCGATAGTTTTGAAGAAAGCTACAAATAACACTCTGCAATTTACAGGGCATGACGTACAAGGTGAAGTCAAACAAAGACTTGATCTACAAGTAAAATTAGTTGTGCTGCAAAACTCGTGCTCATTGACTGCACCAAGTGACTGCTTCAACAATTTTGGGAAGAATTGTCGCCAATCTCCGACACTTCGAATTGTGTATATCAACTTGAGTGTGTTGGTTGAAACAAATAAACAGATCGTAGGAGGAGGCGATTGCCTGTTTGCATAATGCAGCTTTTAGTAGAGTGACTGAAATCATCTGCAGTCAAGGTATCAAAATGTTCAATTTGTAGACTGGAGACATGATATTGACTGTATCAAGTCTTCCACTTCTGTCATTAAACGAAGGAAAATGTGTGCAAGTGTGGAGGAGTGTGAAATTGTGGTTCGTAAACTCAGTCTCCGTGTACAAAAAGAAATTGTGGTCACTCTGAGTCCACTACGTCAATTCACCTTACTGATTACCTGTTGTTATTACTGTTACTAATTTATTCAACCTCATTATTATCCTTCATTTATTTAAAACCATCATTTATCAGTAGTAGTATCTTAAGTTGTTTTAATATTCATATTATTGCCATTGATACTATTATCTATATTATTGAGTTTGCTGTTCCACCGAAATTTGGTGAATTTATTAAATTCTACTTTAATACCTTTGTTTATTGCTGAAATTTAATCCATTTTTGAGTGAATATCAACAATAGAAACAAAATTATCTCGAGGAAACGAAGCTAATTCATAAACGTGAATCTCTGAGGAACTTACTATGAATCCTATCAGGATCAACGCAATTTTTTACATTATTTGTGAATTTGAAGAACAGCAATGCACACAAGATCATAGTCAATACTCTAAAATACAAATGGAAAACAGTTATAATGAATTCCGGAAGATGAAAGGAGTTTTCTATGTAAAATCATTCAATAGCCTTACATCAATCATTCCTTGCTAGTTCATACTTTCATCCATGCAAATAATTTGCTGTTAAGAGAAGCAGGAATTTCCACATATATGAAACGGTTGAGGAATCATTCCTAGTATATACTCACTCATATGATTGCAAAAATGAAGCACTGCTTAGACGTTTATTGGTCCGATACATTATTTGAGATCAGATGAACTCAGTTAAGCTATACTATTCGAATATTCCAAAAAGGTTCATTTTGTTACGTTTCGCCAGTAATCAGTTACTCAAAGGTGTAATAAATCCTTTTCAATCCAAAGTATCCATTACTTGCCTACTAATACCATTTTAGAAACTGAAGCCTAATATTTGTCCTTGGGAAAAGAATTTTCGATCATATTTCTGCTCTTTCTGTTTGTTTTTCTTGTCATTAACAATATTATACAGAGTCCGGTAATCGGAATAGTCTTCACTCAACTAGCATCTCAACGCAGGTACAACTGATGAATTACTAAATATTTATTCACATGGACTTAAATTCAAATATTAGATTTAAGATTTAATATTAGTTCTTTTGCACAACTTCAATCAAACCAATATTCACAGCAAATAGATGGGCATAATGTTGTATCATCGCCGGTAGACCTTGACGACACCACGCATCCGATTAAGACAGTGTCTACGTAAACAAGAAAATACTTCAAATCTGTAATATTCAGTAGTTTGTCTGATTCTTTGCTCTATAATTTATTTTGATTATAGCTTGATTCCACACCGTATTTTCGCTGCAATTATGAAATTTTCAGCGTGTGACATCGGTAGTCCAAATTCACAGGCCTACCACTGATATTGCGTGTGCATCGGCAGGGGTTCTAACTTCGGACCATGTACATGGTCGACGGCAATCTTACCCGCTGGGCCACCGACGCACACCATCATTTCAAGATTCCAGTTTTGTTGTTATAATCATGAAAAGATGTGAATGTATTTTAAGTCATTTACAGTTAATAGCGTTATTCTCAAAGATTACGGAAATTGAAGACTTACAGACAAACGATTGCTGCATAAGCCTTCCATTCAGTAGCAAAACTTTCGTTCGCCTTAAGAAAAAATATTTAGTTCATGTTAGTAAAAATTCTGATATCGTCCATAGGTAACTGATTCTAAACAAAATCAAGAAAGCTATTTTGAAGCGTTGCCCATGGTTGTTACACATTTGGTGAATGTTGATTTTAGATAGAACCAATATGTCCTTATTTCTCAGCATGAATGATTCAATACATGAACATTGTCTACATAAATGAGCGATAACATCGATGAATATGTCAATCGTTTGACAATTTCATATCTTAAAATATTCAAAAGTTGGAGTCGATATAAAACAAGAAATAAGATTGAAATATCTCAGAGACAAAAAATTTGGCCTGAAATAACTATCGGTATACACATGGAAACATGACAACCCTCAGCGTGTGGACTGACAGTTTTCATTCACCATAACAGTTCTTCTAAAAGCCTGTCCTCACATATGCACTATGTTCGGAATTGCAATCAGTAATGGGATGTGTCACTAAAATCCCTAAAAAGAATAAAAAGGCATAAAGCAACAGATTCTCTGATGTTGTGATGACTGCTCAATATACATATCAAAAATTAAATCTCATAAACCATGAAATCATGAAATAAGAATGCCTAAGACTAAACGAAGAATGCAGCCATTGATGACAAGAAACTGATAGTAACTACAAATCATAGGAACTGAAGTGCTTACCTCTAAAATAAAAATCATCTTACACCAGACGCTATGAAATGGACTTACATCATTGCTCAACTTATATGTAAATATATATTCACCTAATTTTCTGAACTCTTCCTCAAACTTTGTTTACATTCATGGTGAAGTGTTTGTTAACTGATAATAAAAACTTCAGTGCACATCGAACTTGTTTATATTCAGAGGTAAAATAAAGTCGTGTAATGCATGTTTATTTAATAATTGAAATCACGACTGAAAATATTTTTCTACTATCAACCAGGTGGCTAATTCATAGAACAATGGAATATTGAAAAAGTCAAAAAATGATGAAGTTACATTAACATTATTCGTGTGATAGTTTCTTTCATAATGTACGTTTACTGGATGACTGTGTTTCGAGTCGTCAGTGCGTTTATTTTCTACTGTATTTACAATGAACTCTATACTGAACAGTTTCTGCTCCAATCTTTGGAGATCCTGTAATACCTTCTACTATATTTTTCAACGTAATCGCCATTTTCGTCTTAACGATAATTATTCTGATAGACATTTTCTTTGGGGTGAGAAATCCACTATTATTCCTACTTTCACAGTGAATAACTTCAGTATTCGTTAAAATATTGAAGTATAACTTCAATTAAATATAAATGATAAAAGCATTATGTTACTGAATGCAAGAATGAAGTGGGCTGTTCACTAAATAATTCACAATAATTTAGCAGATTCAGGCCTTACACGTTTTTTATCAGATGAAATCCGTGTCAAATGAGGTATCGCAGAATATCTACAATAAGTCAATAAACCAAAAAATCCCTAATGGTCACTATTATTACTTCATGCTGTGATGAAGGAAGAGAGCTTCATAAAGGGAGAATAGCCTCAACATAAAAAAACAAACAATTTTAGCTAATTTTATTTATGATGACTCTGATAAACGTGCGTTCAGTTTTCATCCGATAATTTTGAAGCGAAATGTGGTGTTGCTTTGCTCTTCATCTCTAGTTCAATTATCAATTGTTGGCGTCCTTTTAATGGATTTTGAAGTTTATGTCAACGATTTATTCGTCTCTTCACTACACGTTTTAACCTGTTCCTGAGGTGCTATTCAACTGAAATAAATGGAATATATGCTAATTGTAGAGAATAATTATCTGCATTGATGATTTTCATGAAAAATGATGTAAGACTAACACTTTCAGCTAATGATTGATGAGTGTAGTCACGAAATTGTCTATAAATTAAAGTTGATGTGCGAATGCTGAAAACTGCAAATCAGAAAATTTGTGATGCATAAAGGCGATTGTAAATAAGGATATATTGTTCATCCCAAACTACGCTTTTCGTCAATCACTAATGGATTTGCTGTAATAGGTGATTAAGTTATCAGGTGGCTAGCACAAGCTTCCATGATAAGCAATACATACTAAAGGGAACACTTTGAAATAGTCAGTAATAAAGGGAAAGAGTATTTGTGGATATGATTATTTTGTTTTAAAAGAAATATAATCTAGAAATCTCCAGACTAAAGACATAACGTGAAATGATTCAAATATGCGTAGTAAATCATCTAGAAAAATTTCAAATTTAGCGAGAAATATACAATATACAAATATACAATATATATACAACACAGGATAAGCGTATGACACTTTTTGTCATTGTGGCATCCGTCGATTCCTACTGACTACTTATATATTTATTTTATTTTTATTTTGGTTACAGCTTGATACCACACCGTATTTTCAGTACAAGTATGGCATTTTCAGCATGGATATTGGTAGCCCAAATTTTACAGGCCAACCATAGATATCGGGTGTGCGCCGGCAGGGGCTCGAACCTCGGACCATGTGCATGGTCGGCGAGAGTCCTAAACACTGTACCACCGACGCACTAAACTGTGAAGCATACGAATAGACAAATCGTTTTAGTTAACTGTTCAATGTTTAAAACAGAAACAATTCTCAAGTCACTTATGAAAGGTAGATTTATCGTTATTGTTTTTTTGAATAATGGACTTTGTTCAACGCTTATTGCAATAAGTAAAGAAATAATGTAAGCATTTTCAGGCGATGAAGATTGTAATGTTAGGGATTATTTTGTTTACTTCACTACTCCCCACTTATTCATTACGCTGAGTTAAACTTACAGTCTCGACGATTAAGAATTCTGTACTCTAAAATTATTCAGTGTTTTTCAGTAATTGTTAGTTAATACAATAAAGACGTTTTACTCGATGTGTGAATTCATCAAATATTTCGTTTATTATTGACGAGATTCAAAGTCTAATATTGAGTAAACACTGAAATTAGTAAACACGTCTGATTCGCATGACAGTTGATCTCATAATGAAGCTGGATTTAATTTAAAATAAAGGTTACTCAGTGACTTGCAATATTCAGTGTAAAATGAATTACACAACCAGTAATATTAGGAAGCGAGATAAAATACAGTACTACAATTGGGCATAGAGTAGGGTCAAATGAAATTGAGACAGGAAATTCGTCTATCACACCACTCCTTTTTCGTTAATACCTGGAAGTCTGAAGTACATGTAATTTTCCATCTCAGAATAAATTTATCTGATCGGAACACCCAGTGATGCAGTGTCATACATTAACAACAATTCTAACACAATAAAATGTTCACAATCGTATCAAGGCAATTATTAAAATAACTTTCAAACTTTGTTTACAAAATGTCCTTGTTTCACACATTTTGATGTAATTGTTAATGATATTTGCACATTTCTGGTATTAACATTTCGTCTATCATATTGCATATTGCTAGGTGTAGATTCGATGAAAACGATTCAATGACAAGCATCTCACTCAACCTGAACAAATTACATTTTACAATTGTAGTGAACCTTTTTATCGAATCAACAATGCACCCTTGCAATCGGAATGACACAACGCCTATACCGGAGATATGGAAAGCGGCAAAAACAACAAAAGGATATTGGAGAGATTGAGAGAAAGAGGCTATATATTAGACAAAATGTAAAGACATGTGACTAAATTGAAATGATTATGAGCAATAATTTATACTAGAAACGTCATCCAGTTGCTAATACTGCGTCAATGTGTGATTAATAATAAAATGAACTTACCTACCACAGTGCCCAAAGTTCAACACTTGCATCAGCAAACACACTGTTTTGGTTCACCTCATTATTTTTAGCCGCACTAACACCTTTCGTTTGCGTTTTCCCAAGAGCCACAATTTCTAACAGTCATAGTACCACATTTCAGAATTTTTGGATTGCACTGGCGGCTGACGTTCGGAACACTGCTGTAGATTTAGTAAGTTCGAACAGATTGCTATCTTACCTATTTGCGGAACGAATGTCAGTTATGCCATAACCTTTCTCTTCAATGAATCACTGTCAACATACATTTCAAATTATAACCGTATGACTAAAACAACTCTGAATCATATTTCCCATTGACAGCATCTAAAATTATACTGGTTGAATTGTTTGATTTATTTTTATTGACAAAACAGGTTAACAAGCTGATTAGAAAGTTAATAGTGCTCAAACCATTCCTGTTGTTATGTTGTTTTAATTTTTTTGTAGACGGAGCTGATTATCTCAGATTTCCTTTAATGAATTTATCATCTCTGAACTACGCTAAAACACATCTTTCAATTTTTCATCTGTATTTCATTTATTGTGCTAATATATTTGTCAAAATATGAATTCTAAGTATTGATTTTATGACAATTACTTTTTGAAATTCTTCCAATAAATAATATCACAGCAAAACTTGCATCTTTATTTGCATACCACTAGTTTCATAGAATAGTGAATACTTAATGTAATCTAAGCTGGATGAGCAGTTAAAAGATCTTCCAATGCATCATAGGTACATTGTCTCTTTACTTGCACTCCTATTTTACGATCGAGATATAAAGACAAACTATATAATTTTGCCTCCTCTATGTGTATCTCCCAGTTTGGCTACAGCTGCTCAGCCAGCTTTACTGTACTTTCAACTAGACAGGTTCATCATTGTATTTCCGAACATCATCTAGCATGGTTAGGCAAGTGATTTACAAGGCCCACTTATAGCTCTCTTTTCGCGCACCTTGTAGTCACAGATCATAAAAGTGGTGTTAGTACAGCGATTACAGTTAATTACAGCATTTATAATAATCGTAAATTTGCTTTACGAGTTCGTCTTCTATGAGAAGCTGGCACCAAAAGAATCCATCTGAAGAAACCAAGCCTGTGTGTTTAAAAGTAGGTCGTGTAATCACTTTCCTTCCCCCAGCCACCATTACATGAGAGTAAGAAACTGACAATGTCTGTGCCACTATCTCATCCTTAGAGAAGTTAAAATTTTCCAAATTACCTCATCATTCTGTTTATTTCATCTTCTATTACTCATTACGTAATCAACTTGAGCACTCACCTGTTCCTCAGTTACTATTTTTCAAAAGCTTATTCATCATGCAGTATGCTTGTTTGACTTTTGCAACTATTTCCATTCTATCATTATTGTGATAACTTCCTTGTTTAATCATCACCTCTCCTAACATGTTCATTCTGACTGATTAGTAATTACCAACTTGCAGTAAACAGCACTCAGTATTGTCACTTTTTGTGAAGGCTTAGCTTTTATTTGTAGCTAGCACATAGTTTGTAAGTGCCAAAGTTACTTAAAACCCATACAGTAAGCATCGTCGCAAAGCGTCTGAACTGTTACCTTAGAGATCTCCGACGAACTCTCTGTTTTCTCCATTCTTACACGGCAGTGACAGTATATTTTGCAGTGGTGGTTGACGTTGTTATCAGTGATTAGAGTGTTTCTCCTCCGCATACTGGAACCATATGGCCTACAGTCTATCTGGTAGAATAATAAATTTAAATATATATATATACATTTATATATATTTATATATCGCGTATCTGAAAGGCACTGATGAAGTATTATCATGACATTTTTTACTGTGGAGTAGACGTACTCTCATGTATTTTCACAAGATTTGTACTTAGTAATTTAGCGTGGCGTACTATCACGCCACCACGCCATCTTGAGTTGGTGGCGATAAACTGGTGGAATCACAATAGATCAGAAAATCCTTAAAAATGTGATATCAAATTCTATTAAACATGAAAACATTTTCAACGTATAGAAAACGCATTCACAGAACAAAGTAGGCTGTTCATTGTGAAGGGCGAAGTCCAGCTGTTTCTAAATTAATAAAGAATAGGTCTAATATAAACGTTTTGAATTCCTTCTTTATTCATGAGTATAACGATTTAAAAACTAAAACAGGTAAGCTGTGAGAGACAACTGAATTGTAATCTCCATTAAACATTTACAATTTGTTAATATCTGCATATTTATTAACTTGTTCATGTTAGCAGTTTTATTGAAATTGTATGTACTCTACCCGATAGATATTTAAGAATGTTTATGTTCATGAATGATACTTACCAGTAATGTTGCATGACATATAATTAGATTCTTGAAAGTAAGATCATTGATTGATTTCTTCCATTACGGAGTCCTGTGAATATCAATGTCCTGATATCTGGCACAACAATTTAGGCATCAGGTGCAATGAATGATTTGGTATACATGTTGACTAACAGAAACTTGAAACGATTTGATAAAAATTACGAAAAAAATGGATGAGGAAAGACGATACTTGAGTCACTCACTCCGTATCTTTGAAGTCGTCAGAAATAATTTTTTTATTTTTATTTTTTATTTACGGCTTGATTCCACACCGTATTTTTCAGTACAGGTATGGAATTTTCAGCATGGATATCGGTAGCCCAAATTCAGGCTGACCATAGATATCGGGTGTGCGCCGGCAGGGGATCGAACCCTTGGCCATGCGCATGGTCGGCGAGAGTCCTAACCACTGTGCCACCGACACAGTGATGCGTTACTTTCTCATCCATCAAAATTAGAAGTGGCCCAAGAGAACAGTTATGTAGGTTGGGCGTAAAGTCTATTGGCATAAATGTTTTGGTTGAACGTTAGTCTGAAATACACAAACTCTAGAGGTAACCAACTGAAAAGACATACTTTCATTATCAAAAGTAGCCATGTTGTACAGCTTCCAATGTAACTTCAACAAATCCTGGTGTTCTTCAACCACCTGGGGGAGAAATTAGGTGTAATATGTTTCTAAATACCCCTGGTATAAAATTACTAATACGTTAAGTAATAGTGATCTTTATATTGGTTCATATAATAAAGAACTGTAGAATCTCATGAGAGGATCTCATATGCAGACATGTAGTTTATCCTAGAAAATTTTCACTGACATATTTGATGCTACTTAAACGGGAAAGGAATTCCAGTCATTGACTACTCTGTGAGAGAAGCTAAATTTCACCGGTTTCTTATTCGTCTGCTGTTTCATCATGTTTTCTTGGTCACCTAAGAAGGTATCCTGGAGAAAGACAAACGGTCAGAAATGTCAATCCTCAAACCAGCCTTTGACATGCGATATGACATAATCAAGTAACCTCTCCTCCTTCAGTATGATAATAAGCAAAGATTTACATTTTTCACCCTCCTCTTACAAGAAAGGTTTGAGATACCACTGACTACTAATTTGGTCCAGCTGTATGTTGTCTTTTCAGTATACATGCCTCCTTCTGGAAATACAGAATAGCCGCTTCTTTACAGTATTCTAAATGAGACTAACTTATAATCATACCACTGTCGTGATATATATGGAATCAGAAGCCAGCACTGCTACGTTTCTGATTCATCATAATAAAAGTTGTCGGGTCTTTCAGAATTCAGCTCTAACTATATTGGAAAAACTAAAATCCCAGTTAGTTCTTTCAGGTGAGTAAATATTATTATGCTGATAAGTGTTAAAATGTTCTGTTCCCCATGCCCCTACTCATTATGCAGTAGTCACTGTTGAATTCATTCAGCTTTGAATATATTTTTTTCTCTTTATGAATTTCATGGAACTCTACCCATAGGTGAAGGCGAATGTCAGGCGTAGGTGCGAGCTATGACAGTTCGAAAAAACTGCACTTGAGCAACCGCAATTTATTCTTACTCTGGGTACGAAAACAATATTTTTTAGTTTTTATTCTCCCTTCACAAAGATGATAGCTGATACGGCGTTAATGATACTAATTACAATAGGAATGATTGTAATGGTGAACAATGAGTAAGACAAAACATTTAAATTCTCTGATGAAATAACATAATTTAACGCTCTTTAGAGAGGAGGTGAATGAATGGATTAGAGTGAACAGTTGGGTGACAATCATTTTGATGTAAGTACATTTTCTGTATGATAAATAAACACATTGAGTTCTTTAATGATTTTTAATTGTTTCATGAGTTGTCCGCTTATCGATCATATTGTAATGTTGTGAAATTTCAGAGTTCCGAGAGGAACACAGGGCTACAGTAGTGCATGTGTACTTCAACCTGCTCTGCACAGTCTTTTTCCAACTGCTCCCTGATGTTTATTACCTTCTCAAAAGGTCTCCGTATTAACCTGTGAGCCTGGATCAACTCTTCTTTATGAGCAATAATTGTTTAGTTGGTATCTAGAATGTATCCTTTTTGGGGGATCTTCTGACCTTCAAAATTATTATTCCGCATTTTATGTTATTATTAAAAATGCATCCTAATGCCACCACGTCGCCACAGTTAACTACTAAACGAAACATCCTGATTTCATTGCTAACTGTCTGCGTTTCAACACAGGACCTTGCATTGAAGTGCAGCAGTTTAAGCTGTCACTCACCATGAAGCAGAAAAAGACGGAAAGAACGGGAGGAAAGATAAGAATTCAAAATGGTTACTTTCCGCAGAGAATCGATGAAGAAACAATAGTTCCGTTAAGGAACGTTGTGGTTTGACGATTATGGGGAAACACAAAGTGTGAGTGCATCTTTCGCACTGAAAAGGATACTGAGTTATATCGCAAGCTGTCTCGTATCAATAATCCTTAATATCTCATTGACATGAACCAGTAAGCTTGCTCCTCCTGACATGGTTGGCTCAAACTAAATGTCGTAGATTTCATGAACTGATTCTTAGTTTTGCTTTTACCACCATTAGATATTCTACAACCTGATGCCTTGTCAGGTTGTATCATATCTCGGTGAAGGCATTTCCTTTTTTTTATTCCTTCACGTTCCCAGTGCAACATAGGGCTTCAAGCTAGAGGCTTGAAGTTTCTTTAGCAGTGTTTTTTTTTACAGGATGGTGTTGCTAGCCTCATGCCCAACCTTTCCTCTTCACCAGCATTATTTCTGGCTTAGCGAGGTAAAGGAGTGCGCCGGCCGAGGATCGAACCCCGGACCATGTGCATGGTCGGCGAGCGTCCTAACCACTATGCCAGCGACGCACGAAGACATTTACTAGGCTCACTAAATGCATGCCCTAGCCATCTAAATCAGTGTTGCTCCAAAACCTAATTGATTTACATTTCCTCCTTGGTTAATACCAGGCACCTACACTCAATGCCCCTTATCATAATATACCACCTAGCACAGGGGATAGAATGTGGAAACGTATGGTCAAATACGCCTAGACAGCATCTGCATATCTTCCAATTTCAATGACCAAGTCTCACAGTCATAAAGGAAGATGATAGAAAATAATGCACAAAACGCATGTCCATTGATTAATAGCCTGTTGTTACGTAATCCACTTTGCTTACACGAGGGGTATCACATTTATTCTCAGATGAATGTGTCTCTTTCCACCATAATTCCTCACATGGTTCCTCAATTCATCAGTTCGTCTGTGCAAATTCTATTTTCAGAATTCTTGGATGTGTTCCAATTCTTATTCTCATGTTAGTCAAGAAACTTGGAAATAACCGGGAAATCGACCATTATCTAATAGGATTCAGTGTAAGTATTTTATTCTATTGGTGAACTGTTTATTCAGTAGACATTTCAACGCCTAATGAAAACAAATGTTCTAAATCCGTAAATTAAGTAGTTTTTGGGTTTAAACAGTAAGGTACATCCGAACACATTCTCATCATAGTTGGTGTTTCATTTAATACCTTAGCGTGAATACAAAGATAATGACAAAACTCATGTACTTATGAAAATGATTCGTGTGGAAATGACCTACAGTCATTACCGCATACAAAAAACTATACACGTCAGTATGCACGTATGGATGAATAATTCCACATGAGACTGGTGCACTATATACCTATTAGGAAGTGTGACTAGCCAGTCGCCTCGATGAGAGGCACCATTATTAGATTGAAACACAGAGAGTGGTCACAACAAAATATCGTCAATGGCAGTGTGATCCAAACTGCCTATTAATTCAAAAACACAGTCTAATAAAACAGAATTTGAGTATATTAAATGTTTCTTTAGCGTAGACAAATTCTCTAAACTCAAGTGGGAGTATTCCTTCCTCTCCTAGACTAAATCCTTAGAGGTGTCTTCAGAAAGACTGGAGGTTATGGAATACTTCATGTATAATAGATTCAGCTCACCTCATGACTGCCTAATTGTGATTGTTTGTTCTTGGAGATGAATGAATACTGATGTTGTACTATGTATTGAACGATTTCTTGATTTAAATTGTCCTCATGAAAAAAGATTGATAAGGAGTCCGGCTTTGAAACTTCCGAAAATCATTAACTGACTTGATCACTTTATTCCGAGAGAAATACTACTTAGTATATTTTTCATAAGTATGCCAATAATCTCTCATAGATATGGATGCTATTCTGCCTTAAGTATTGCGTGTTTAGGTATTTAAAATAGTGATGAGACGAAGCAGCCATATAATAACAGCACATTTATCTTACGCACAGAATATTTAAGAGATTCAACGTACATTGATTGACAAATTTTGTAACTGAATACGGGGTGAATATGACTATTAAAAATTTCAATATTAGGTGGATATTATCTACTGATAGAATACAGACTGACTTTCTACGTTAAATACTAGTCGAGATAAAGAACTGATGGATGAAGAATCCATAAAATATATCGTAGTGTATAAAACTAAAATCTTCTCCGTATACCTGAGAGGACAGGTATTCTTGAAATGACGATTGTGATATCCATTCCATTTGTATATATCTTTCCCATCGAACAAATGTAACATTTTCAGAACCCCGCATGCTCTCCTTCCAATGTTTTGGATTCAGCAAAAATACTCAAAATAGAGTTTTGCCAAAAGAGGATATGCTTTCGGTGAATTAGTATCACACTTCAAAGACGGTCATTTCACAGAGCGCGAAATCCTACATGAATCCTTGACGATTCCTTTCTTTCACGAGGCAAACGTGTCGGGGAATGAATCTGCATTCACGGTATTTGAAATGCTCGGTGGAGTGTGGTCGTTAATAAAAGAAATGAGACAAAAGGTTTGAGTGAAACTTATCATCTGACATCATTTAGTCACTCATCAACTACACTTTTTCGGGTTTAACGCTGAACTTAACAACATTCATTTTGAGAAAAAAACATTTCACTAGCACTTTATTTAGACATTGAACTCTCCTCATTATATATGTGTATCCGTGGCGTCATACAGATTCACAGGAGGTGGTAACGATTAAAATTACCATTTTGAGACATTGGTTGCAGAGTTGGAATTACCTGTTCCTTAAATCTAGATCTTGTTTACATGGTGGATGTGAGATGACCGCAATGGAAAACTTGTTCGAATTCGGGTCAGTTGGTGACTAATCAGAACAATGTATAGTCATCTCACGTTACCGAACTTTGATGTGGTCAGGAATGTAAAAATGTAAAGTGTTTTAACTAAATGAAGGCGCTGGTGGCACACCATAGCAGGCTCTTCAACCACGTGGTAAAACACAGGCTGACGCACTCCTTCACATCGCTAAGCCAGTAAGAAGACTGATAAAAAGATTAGGTTAAACAATGAGGCTAGCAATCCTATTCCTTTGAATGAATACCACTGTTAATGAAACTTCAAGCCTCTAGCTTGAAGCCCTTTTGGAAGGAAATTAATATAAAGGAAAAAAGAAGATTAATGAATGACTTAATGAAGGTCCACCACGCATTCTTTGTTCTTCTATGGTGACATTTATATACACAGATAAATATATATTTGTTTATTTTTATACCTTTTTTACAATTTACTAACATAATACTGTAAACGCTTCTAGTACATACTGTGTTCAATGGGATTCGCCACTTTGTTCCGTGTAATCGATGTATTGTACGCCTCGATATCCAGTGGTGTAACGCTAGTGGCGACTGCCCTCGTGATCTTTATAGCTGTGAACGTACGGCGTTCCACAATGCTAACCATTATCATCTTTGTATTTGTGGTTATTGCACTAATCGTTGGAGCTGCCCTTCATATTGTTCAAATATCAACAGATAACAAACACGTAAGTTTTAAAAAAAGACTGAATTTTGTCACAGCATAGTTCAAGCAAAATATTCACAGGAACATATTTGTGAAGCCTCACCGAATTAAATATGTATTTAACAAACAAACGTAATTCTCTAAGAACAACAGTAATTTGCTGGTCAACGTACTTATACAATTGTGAAACGTGTTTTATGTGATTCTCTGATTTTTGTTCTCTGATTTTAATGATAGTAATGTCGTCCATATCTCTTGTGACAGAGTTGTTTCGTTTCTGTTGCATGTATTGGGTTAAGATTTGTTGAACAAAAGATTCAACGATCACATTCTCCCTCCATTTAACTCTATTGTTTTTAGAAATATAACTCTGTCCCAACATGTTATATAACTGTGTGTTGGTGCATGTACTTTGAATTATGAACCTCCATTTAATGTACTCATCATTTTGAGGTCAGCGATTCCACACTCAGCCAAATTTTTATGTTCCGATATTCTGAAAAAAACCCTAATCTAATCACAAGTGTATATTCAAGGTAGATGTTAGGCGCAAGAAAGTACACAAAGTTGAATCAGCAGTGATTTTACTAGTGAAGTAGGCTTTTAGTCTCAACCTCTTCTTTTTGAGATATTTAGTCTAGTCGAATTCAGAGTGTGCATCCGAAACTATTCGATTTTTATTTATGCTTTAATGAACTTTCTTAGTCTTTGAGTATTTTTTCTTTTTCTAGATAGCTTACAGGATTGGTGTTGCAGTTTGTTTCGGTATCGCTGTGGCGTCAGTAAGTTTCAATCGATTATCTTCATAAATTGCTTTTATTGAGGTTATCACGAGTTGATGTTTTAGAATTAGATTCTGTTATAAACGTTTAATAACTAACAACAGTGAAAAATATGCGAATAATTGATTTTGTAAATGGAATAGAATTTTGTAAAGAAGGCTGATCGAAGTTTAACTGTGAAAATTGTTTCCAGTTAAAGTGAAAGACCCTTTCTCAGTATTTTATTGGTAGAAATGCTAAGAAACCAGATGTTCCAATCACTGAAAGGGACCTTCTTCACAGCTGAACTTCGAGTTAACATTATATTGAGAATGTAATTGATTCCGTCTTTGCACCCTAAGTGATGCTACTTCTCCATGGTACTCAACCTACTAGGGGTATTATTTTTAAGCATATGTTCATGGATTATTTTGCGACTGTTCTTCCCACATGAATGCGTAACAAACGAACTGGAAATGGATTTATGCAGTTGCAGATAATATAACCGGTTACTACACTCTGATTTGTTTCTTCCTTTTGCTATGAACTACCAATAGTTTGCCAGCAGATTTGCTGAATTTGAAACATGCATTCAGCCAGCGATTATGTTTTGAACCCATTCAGTCAATTTTTGATGAATTTGAATGACGCGATAGCTGACTCGGAAATCACTCCGACCACTATCAACCGATTAACGATGATTCCCTCAAGGGTCACTGAGTTCTCATCGTCAAATGTTGACTGAGTAGTTCGTACGCTACATTATTTGACCTCTGTGATACGATTTATGACTGTCGCTGGATATTATCGGCTGTGGCATATCATGAATTATCTAATCTCATCACTGCATTTGTAGTTACCAGAAATGCTTGTCTTTAAATATTTCTCTGCAGTGCTCTGAGTATCACGTAAAGAAACTCAACTGAAGACTTTTAATGGTGGAACAATGAAAGAGTTACACATGCCTTACTATATAATGTAATCTTCGAAGCAGACCATGCCCTAATCCATGAAGGCATTTCGAGGACTCTGATTTTATTAAAACCTGCTTCCGATGTCTCATTTACCTCTCACAGATTTGCGAAAATGACAAACATTGTATTATTCTGTTATGATGTAGTTTATATAGTGCATGATTATTAGTATTACTATTCCCTTGTTGCTTTAGTGCAACATATAGATTCAACATCATATCTTCGCTTTGTAAAGTTGTCTTCCATGCTATTTAGCTGAGCCTAAGATAGAGCCTAATCTCTCATCTCCATCTCGCACAATTTCCTCTGGATCAACACAGAAGCTCCCAACCGTCGTTTCTCATTACAATTCAAGCGGAGGTTATGCCTGTCAAGTGGTCTCACCCGACAGTATAATCAGTGTGTGCTCAATCCTTCTCCATTTTCTTCGGAATATTTGTTGAATGATATTTCCTTGGTTGGCTTTTTACCAGAGTTTTGTGCTGCTAATTCTTTCTAGTCATATGTTCTTCACTATGGCGCCAGTGAAGGCGGATTTTGATACAAGTCTGCAACATGATGAAAGTGTTTTTCGTGAAGCACAGTGCACATTTATGACGCATATAGAAGAAATAACCTCAGATTTGTTTTGGAAATGCGATTCTTGTTATTGGTGCTGAGTGCAGCAGTTTCCAATCTGATTTCAACTTGAGGGAGGTGTATCTTGCCTTTCCGATTGTAGCATCAACAGCTTAATCCGTCCTGTTTTAGTTTGAACGACGTTTTCTAGTTAAGGAAAGAAAGTAAACTCTTTTATGTTTCTTCCATTGATAGCGACATGTGCTGACTGTTGTTTCTGTGGTTGATTGGTTATCTTCATCACGTCAGTCTTCTCTACGTTCACTTGCAATCCTGTCTTTGCTGTTCACCATTTCTGCTGGTTTGTTCGTCATCCCTTAAAAGTTTTTGGATTTGTGTCCAGCAGGCTAGCTGAGTCTCGACATCCTTCGACAGAATTGAGACGGAGTCTATATAGTTTGTGTTGTGTCCGTCATGTAAAATGCACATTTCTTTCTGTCTATCCTTGTGCTGACACACGCTACCTCCAATCCCCATATCTTTGAAAGCGCAGAAGTCTGCAAATAACTCTCCTCCTCTCGACGCATTACGAATTCTCGTCCAGTGTCACATGCTTCCAGTTCGGCTGGCATTCATTCTGCCCATGAATATTTCGATGTATGGATTTTGGTTGTAGCCCAATACTCCTTTTAGTTGCCTATAAATGTCTTTCTTCTTCTGTGATTCGAGTTGGTTGTAGTTGAGTAGCATTTGATTAATATAGCCTAGCTTCTTTTTGAACTATATCTTATTGTCAATATCCTGAATAAAATTGGTTCTCATTTGCTGCCATTGATGACATCATGATAGAATCTCAATGCCTCAGTGCGTTTGCGGTTGTCATCTGGATGACTGGAACAAGGTCACTGATTCCCTAGTTGACAATTTGTTTAGTTCAAGTCCGTTCCAACTGACCTCACACATTCCGAGCACTTTTATACCATATCTTCCGGTTTCTTTAGCTTTCTAGGTAGCCTTCCCAGTTTTGAACAGTTAAAAAACAACCCACCTTCCCTTCCTTATTCTTGCTTTCATCGAGAGAGGACGCAGTAGCTGGCTGTCTTCTTGAAGTCTTCACCAGGTCGCGTCATTTAGACTCAGTGAATCCACCAAAACAAATTTTCAAAAAACTATTATATAGTAGCACAGATGAAATCTCGACCATTGAAGACCTTTTTTCAGTCAACTTTGATTTTTTCTGCATCAAAAATTATTCATGATGTGTTCTTGAATTAGACAAATAAGTTACAGAACAAAAACTCTATTCAAATATCAAAGGAATTTAATTAATTTTTGTTCTGTTTAACTTTCTGATACTGTAGGCAATTTTTATGACGACAAATACACTGCATTCATGCGTAATAACCAGAAGATTTGATTGCACAATTATATTTCGGGCATTCTGTTTATGGTGTGAAATGATTATCCTATTCACATCGATATATATTCCTATTGTCAAGTGAATGCTTATGAAATATGCAATTTTTATGAAGTTGAGACACATTGTGGATAACGAATTACATGACCTCATTGGGTATTTTTAATGGATTTTTATCATTATTTTCAATAAATTTAAATAATTCTACTGGCGTTTACTTCTTTGAAACATATTGTTGGTTAAGATTCCACATTAGTTAAGTTCATTTGGTACAACACAGTGAAACATTCTTGAGAACTGGATCGAGTTCTGAGTGGAATTTACTGATTTTGATCATGTGAATAAGGTCGCTTTCCTTGATCATAAGTGCTTATATTCTATCATCCGTGTAAGGTGTATTGATAAGGTCAATAATATCAAGGTAGCGCGTCGAGTGTTAGATAATGAATGAAAGTCGGTAGATAAGGTTATTGAGCTAAATAGATTGAGATGGCCAATGCATTCTTTACGAATACTTCGTCATCGCCTTCCTCAATGTTCAGTTAAACTGACATGGAATTATGTTGCAAAAAACCTGGTCGTTGTAAAGTCAAAACTCTGTATCATTCTATGAAACCCTCGATAGTTATTTAGTAGCCGCGTGTGGGTATTTAAATTTTCACATTTCGTATCCATTACTGTATAAGAGGGGCCTGTTCAAGTTTTCATTCAAGAGAATTCCGTGTTTTTGTTTAAGTGATGTTATCAAGTGTGTAGATAAAATACTGGTGAATAATCGTTTTGATAACAGATATCTTTTAAAATTTTTAAACCGATGTAGAAGACTGTTATAGAAATTACGATCTCACTTGTTCCTAAGAAAAATGTCTTCATCAAGTTACTATACCATTCGGAAGTAAGTACTGAAACTTTTAAGTTACAGATTGAGCTTGGTCATGCGTAGATTCTATTATGCAGCCTGGCTTACAATTATTGAAGGAACCGAAAACAAACGCCACTGCAAATCTTAAAAGTCCGCGAATGGTTATGTCACATCTCACATTATACACTGATTTGCCTATATGTGTTTACACGCATACATAGGAAACTGTGGTTGTGGCTTGCTGCAGATAGTTGCGTCCAAATACTAAACTTACTGAAAACGCTTATGTTTCAAACGATACGTTCGATAGGATTGACATAGGTATGTCAATGCATCAGAACACTTCGAACATAATGCATCGGATTTGGAGTGCCCTAAAAGCCTCTCTGAGGATTCTTGAAAAAAAAGCTGAGTAACGGCATTAATTTAAATGCGTTTAATTCTCACACTTATTTTGGAAGCAGGGTTTCAATAATAGGTAATTAAATAGATTAAATCAAACCCTTGTGGAAATTGAATGATATCACCTTGAAAAAACTCAGATTTTCAACAGTCAATCATTTCTTCCATGTGTAGCAGAGATTCGATGTGTCACTAGAAACATTCCCAACAGTCTTCAGTCTTGACAAGCTGATTAGTGAAGATCAGACTGGCAGCAGGTGAGAATTAGCAACAAGGAACAACGCAACAATTAAGAAAATGTCTCCCACCTTGGGGAATGAAGACTGAACGCCACACACTGAGAGGACTGTTAAATGATAGTGAGCCATCATTCTGATAGGACCGGAATGAAAAAACAGCGAGTTTAACGTTCAGTAGAGACAAGGAGGAGGTTGTGCAACCTGCAGACTCTGAGAACGAGTCCCCTTTGGATAACTGCCTCAGAGTTATCGTGGGAGAGTCATCCAAATATTCAATCATCCGTACACACCTGGAACAACTGCAATTCACGAACATGTGCATGATTCATTCGTTAAATTCAATACTTACCAAGATATAACTGCGAATTCCTTTGCATTGATTCGACGTTAGGATTTCTAACGTCAACATACTGAATTCCTAATAAGGAAAATTTTAGCTTGAATCGATTACTATCTTCATTATCACACATAGTTTTGAACATGTTCCTGGTTGACCAGTCGTCCTTTTGGTAAGGTTTTCATATGACCGACATCATACACCGAAACAATGGTTGATCTGAGATAAGCTGTGAAAGGTGAATCGCCCTGAATCAATTTGGAAAATGTGTAGCTTAACTGTATGTTTTTTGTTGAATCTATGTTCTATGTGGCTGATGATTTCAGTACAACTACTTGTTTGTGCATCTGAACAGTACCTTCATCCTCAACTTCTATGTGAATTAGGATTTCAGTATGCAACATGCGTGATATTTGTCTCTTCGAATGTTTTTGATAGCAGTAGGTTGTTTCAGAAGTTTTCATATACCTCTACACTATTATATTGATTCGGATTATTTCACTGAAGTGATGTTTAAGCTTTATACCGCTAGGTTTAGTTCTTTCATGAGTTTAATAAATCATACACTTAAACATGCCTTTTCATTAAAAGTCCAATCGAAAGGCAAGTTTCTGGCAGAACAAAGAGTGTTGTTTGTGATTATCACTTGTACACAAACGAAAGCATTTAAGTACTCAATACTCAGCACCAATGCATTATTGATAATCATAACAATTGGTGATGAATTCCATTTCGTTAACTTTCTAGTCGCATTCATGTATCATTCGTTTTTGTTTCCTGGGAGTGCACCAACTCAGCCAGAGCACTGACATCTCGCAAGAAGCACTGAATCTCCCTTTCGAAAGATGCAGGTCATAAAATCGTCATTGTCTGAGAACAGTAACACTGAAAGGTACGGCACAACATAAAAGTAATTGGCAACGAAATTATTCATTGGCTGCTTGATGCACCACTCTATTTAAAAATACAGCCTCCAAGAATTAAAAACGCAATTGGCATTTATCTTCTATATTGTGTGCCATTCTCCTTCCTCCATTTTTCAGTAGTGTTTTTGAATCATCTTTCATTTGTTCTCCTCTCTTAAATGTAGCCATTTCGTAGCTATTTAATATGCTGGGTGGTGATATACTCATTTATATCTTTGTGTATACTTTACTTCTAAATCTTGTGAGTAGCACACGCCGCATTGGCAGGAAACTGTTACTGTACTTTCTAGATTAACCAGTTTCCCATCAACTGGATTCAGAAACTATCCATACACTGACTTTATCATTCACGTGGTTCACACTTCGGTGTTCAGATACTCATGCAACTGAAAAAGATGCTTGAAATACGTCTAGAGGTGTGCTAAACCTGAAGAGTAACACTACTGGCTGTGTTCATTTTGATATTATCAAATTCGTTATCTCACTGGCCTTACTAACCATCGATATTCGGAGTTTCTTGGTTCCATTTACATAGGTAGACGAAGCGTCCTCAGTTTTTTAATATGTTCTGAATCGCTGGCGTAATTAAATTATACAGGCTGGGTTCTTATATTCAATGCATGTCTAATGATTCACGTTAGTTGATATGTTTTTGAAAAAAATTTCACGTAGGAAATGTACTCCAACAGCAAGGTATACGCATATGACAAAAATATGTCACTGGCTGCTACCATGGTCTTGTAACTATATTGATTTTGATAGCGCATGAGGAGGTTTGTATTTATTAAAATGTATTATAATGCGTAGATACATATATATATATATACATATATTATGCAATATGCATTTCGCAAATGTTCACAGATTTTGTCACATTCATTTTTTACACCACATTTGACATTGTCTGACGCGAATCAGCTATGATGTTTGTTTCACATTCCTGACGTTTTGGAATACATTGAGGGATCGCAGTTCACAAAGTTGGAATTCACATATTACCTCAACTAGCCAACAACTTCATGTTCAACCATTTCACCTTCTATGTGATAGTCAAGTTGAACCTTAAATGGGCCCTCACACAGGCAAACAAAATGAGTAAGAAAGAAAACATCCAGGAAAATTTTGAGACATATTCCAAGATAGCAAATAGCTTTACCCCTTAAGCGATCATCTCTGCTACAAACGATAAAATAGGTTTTAACGGAAAACAACCTCTGTGACTGAACCTACGCAACGAATTTGTACAGTTTCTACTACATGGTGTATTTTCCACACTATATTCGAAAATGCTTAGACATTAAAAGAAGATTTGTAGCTCAGATGGATGATTTTGATGTAGTCGTGTTCTCTGTGCTGGATAATTTATTTGCAAAGATTTCACTCCTTTAATAAACAGTTTCTCCAGCTCCTACTTCAAATTGAAAAAGAAGTGTCATTTTCGTTAGCCGTCATCGATAAGTGATAGCTAACACAGAGTCTTTATTCAAGTGTTGGTTGGTGGGGAATTGAATGGTTACAGGATTTTCATCATGAGCTGACATTAGTTAGAGAACCATTGGAAAACCTGGGAGTACTGGACAGCTGTTTCATCCTAGTTTGGGACTCTTCATCAGTACGTACCCACTGGGATTCGAACCCTTGTAACCAGAAGGTCCTGGGTTCGAATCCCGGTGGGTGCGTACTGACGAAGAGTCCCAAACTAGGATGAAACAGCTGTCCAGTACTCCCAGGTTTCCCAATGGTTCTCTAACTAATGTCAGCTCATGATGAAAATTCTGTAACAGAGTCTTTATGCTGCTCAATTTAACTAATATCTAACGCGAGTGAATGACATACAGGTTGGGTTCTACAAATGTTTCCTGAGAAGTGATCTTAACAAGTATTTCAGGTTGCAAATGCAGTGAAATAAGCGCCTCAGTGTAAATGTTTGGGCAGCAAGCAGAATTGTTATGCAACTCTTAATACAAACTAGCAACAGCCTTACATGTATTAAAATTCATATTTAACTTGATATCATGATATTACTGAAGTTTAAAATTACTGAACAACGAATTGCATCTACAGACTAGGCGTTTCAGGACATACGGAACACTACTACATGATATTACTCACACTTATATCAATGACTTGCGATCAAATTACTTACAATTTTGAGTCCTACAATATGATGCAATACAAATAGCATGCCGAACATTTGAAGTGCAGCCTTTTGCGCATGATCATTCAAATAAATTATATATGAAGCGGCCTGATATAATGCTGGTGGGATATGGGTTTGATCTACTTTTACTCCATCAGTGTCGTAATGGATGATTGATGAAGTAAAAAATATGATTACGCTAAGAAGGACACAATAGAGAGAGACTAAAAGTGCAGATCTTTATCTGTCTGAGAAAAAGGCGAGATGACTCGGTACTACAGCTATTTATTAAGTACCGTTATATGACGAATTGATTACTAATTTAATACACATAACCTGGATTTTGAAAGGAATCTTCTACAACCTATAACCGCACTTTCGATTTAACAAAGGTTTCTTTAATATGTAGCGTAGAGACAATCGAAAAATAATTAATAATAACCTTTTCTTAATCGTTGAAATGTTTTTAACAATTCTAAGGTACCGTTTTTATTCAAGTTGTCAATGCTAAATTCTGAAAACTAATTTCATTGCAGATTCCATCAAGTCTCTTTGAGATATCCTTTAAAATAAACTACATACTATACTGAATCTCACTTTGTCACTAGATCTTGACAGAGTGGAGATAGAAGAGTTCATCGTAGTATTTCATTGAAATCTAGTTGAAACGAAATGTCCTGACGAGTATGCAAATATTCATTCCATACATTTAAGTTATAATCATCAGCTTTTGATTTTTTCACAGTCAAGCGGCCTAAGAATAAACCAATTTTCATCAAGTAACATGACATCGTTCAAATTAGAATAATTTTAGTGATGATTTAAAGTGTTAACTTAATATTCTCTTGATGAGTTGATTATTCTCAAAAAATAAGAAAACTTTGATGTTGATTGAGGACTTTGTTATCAATTAGAAAACACACCACAATAAATGTAAAAACTATGAATCAAAGTTTCAAGAATTAGATGAATATATATTCACACATTAGTTTAGCATTTCTTTAAATCAATCATTTAACATTAAGCTTAAGATGACTAGTTTATGGCAGGTAAGAAATTCACTTCTCATTATTTCTCTATAATCGTATGCACTTGAATATCATGCTTTCATGGTTTATGGGGTTCGACACTTGATATAAGTCTGCAGCAGTGATATTCTACTCTTAATGAGTATGTGTTTCTTCACGTCTTTCGAATTCTCTCTTTGTATTTTATTGGCATCTTATTTATGGGATTTCTGAACAGTCAATTGGAATCGTAACACTTTCCACTTTTCAACACAACTTGTGTACTCAGCATTAAATATATGCTGATATTGCTATATATGACTCTTCAAGTGTATCATGTGTGAGTAGTGCTCAGTAGAAGGTTCTTCAAGGTGAACTGAACTAGTAAACTCTCACATTGATGGTTGTTGTGTCTTGATACAGACAGCGATAATCATATAAAACGGAATCTCTTGAATTTTGTAAACTATTTGCAAACGATTTGTTTTTAATATGGACCATACTTTATGAGTATCGTAGCATGAGAAATTCGAATATGAGCACCTCACCACAACTCTTACATCTGTCAGAAATCTTGACGTATCAGATAATCATGTTGCTAAGTAAGACATTTAGATAAATTGTTTTTGTTCAAAGCTCAGCATTTTGCAAGTTTGTAACACCACAAACACAACGTCATGCCAGTCCACTTAGTTTCACCTGTTAATTTATCAAAATCATGGATTATATTTCACTAATACTTTATCTTCCAGGAGGCTCAAATTTCTGTTGAAGAATGGAAGGATTATGTGTCAATCGCTTGCTTGTAAGTGTGACTTTCCGTAACTGTTAAGATTAGTAGTATATTGTTGTGAATACGTTTATGTTAGCTGGTAATTATAACCTCTAGAACAAAATCACTCACTCATGGAAATAAAGTCGTAAACTCAAGTAAAGTACTGGCCTAAATGACAGACTGGTTTTCGGACAGTTTTCAGTTCACGTATTCGTTATTGATGCAGAATATGTAGCGTTGACAAGGTTGATAAGCCATGCTAACTCAATGTGAAGGGAAAATTTCGAATTCTGCATATACGATGTTTGCAGCTTACGAATGTTCTCATGGTGACTTCTCATTTGAGAAACGCGCATTACCTTTTTACAAACGTGTAATAATATCGATCAGTTCGCCGATCTGGCTTTTGCGTTAAGCGTTGTGTGGCTTGTGCCATAGTCATTTTGTCTGCATCGACGCAATTGTTGAGTGTGAACTTATTCGAGTGATGATCTTCTTAGAACAAAAACGCCGTATCACCAGAGTTGCTATCCAGAACATGAACAGGAATTCTGGAAACAAATCCTAAACCCACCCTGTTTTCGTACCTGATATTAGTTGGCAAACACTTAATACGTTGGATTGGAAATGACCCGTCAGACTATCGACTCGTAGATAATTAAGGAAATGGAACAAATTAGACATTCTTGTGAAACAAATAATGACTATTCTCACAGAATCCCTTAATCGAATCCCACTCAATTTAAAGTAGTTATTGGACCAATAATCTCATGACCGTAGCAATACTTATGAAATCTTATGTGTAAGTGCAAACTGGGAATAGTGCAACAACGATTATAATTGTGTGAAAACTTCTGCTTCCTTTAATAGTAAACGAGTTCGTTGAGTTGACATTAGAACCATTGACGAATGATGGATGTGGCACTACAGCGGCACATCAAGTTTACAATGATATTTCTTCATATGATAATGAAATAAAATATAAAATCACATGGCTTCACAGAATTACAGTATTTTACAACTGAACCCCATTCCAGCATTTATAATTCATTAGACATGTTTTCTATTTGCATTTTAGAGCAGTGATTGTGTTTCTCTGTACATTACTATTCTTCATATTCAGAATTAGTTTGAAAATTGTATTGCTCCTGGTAGGAATAACGGTAAGTTTTTCAGAGTATCAATTTCATGAATTTACTTCATTTTCTCAAGGTCATTTCGTGTTTGCTGTCCCATCCTCTCGGACATTGGTTAGATCGAAACAAGTAACAAAAGTTAAATAAGCAGGGTTAAATGAATACAGCAAATTATAGTGTGATGCTTCGGTCGAGCAAAATAAACTAAGTTCATTCCATTTTACAAACTGATAGGTGTGAATCTTGTTTAAGGTCATGTCCAGATATGTAAGGGTAAGGGAGTATGACTGATTCGAATTAAGATAATAACGCATTACAGCTAGAATTACATCGCCTAAATAAACAATTAACTATCAGAAAAAGATCTTGAACATACGAAGAATTGCGAACGGAATAACATCGACGGTAATAGTAATAGTGATAATGACAATATAAAACAACAAGTTGGATTGCTATGAAGGATCCAGGGTGACCACGATATCATTCGATACAAACAGACTGATTTCGTCAACTCTAGTTCCACAAGCCTCACTCACCTTTTCAAGCATCTACTTGTTCATGTTTTCTGCTGACAACAGTGAATGACTTAACGATTTCCATATCACACCCGTAGTGTAAAAGACGTCTTTCTATTCAACGCTTTGGTACTTTGACTGCAAATACATTAGTATTTCAACCTTTCGTTTATTCACACATTATCTCATGATCCGAACGACTTCACATTTTTATACACATTCATTTGACAATATCACTTAACGAATTATCACTTCTTTCTATACATGTACATCAATGCAGTTTCGGATTAAATTATCACATGTCTTTAATAGCTAATTTTAGCATAATAATCAAGGATTTATAACTGTGAAAAGCGAGGAAGAATTTATCGAAATTTACTGTTCGCTATAATCATTTTGTTTTGATTTCACTATGAAGATTTTGAATTTACCTAAGTATTAAACGTGAATGCTTGCACAGAAATTACTTTAAATAATCCCAGCATGTTTAGGAAAATGTCCAAACAAGACATTTTTAACGTTTAACTTTATTAGCGGCTGTGATTCTCAAAAACATGACTACGCTAATAAAGTTTTGGGACGTATCAAAGTAAGCTCATACTCATAAAAACGAATTAACAAAATGTGTAGTACTATGAACAAAATAAAATGACAATTGTGTAATCTACTTAGAGAATCGAAACCAAAACTACGGAATTCAGTTTGGTTTTCGATAGCTCCCGAAACAAACACGGCCACGAGATTTCGTGGAAGGCCGAAAATACACAAAATATATGTCCCCTTTAAGACCAATAATTGACTTCACCAATTTATTGATATACACTTTGAAAAAAAACACATATAACGCATACTGTAACCATCTCGATACTATATTCCTTCGAACATTAAAAATATGGAGTTTAAAAGAAAAGTAATAGATATAACTATTGGAGAAGACAAAATTGTGCCAAGTTTTGATGTGGTTTATCTGTTCACAACTCTTTTTATATTTCATTCACTAGGTATTATGAAATATGAAATGGAAAACGATCACGAAATTTTAGCTTAGAGTTAAATATCATCAGAAGACGGCCTAAAATGCTTAAAATTTGCTAAGAATCAACTTATTTCACTTTAAAAGGCAAAATATGCTGTAGGACAAATGGAGTTGCGATGGGGTTACCAGCATCTCAAATTGTAGTAAACGGGCTTAAAGAAAGGCACTGACAAATTTTAGTTGTCATCCTAGAAAATGTTACAGATTTGTAAATGACACATCTTTCATCATTAAGTAAGCTGAAGAAGAAGACTTTCTAACAGAGCTTAACATGATCTGAGAAAATTTAGGGTTTACCGATGTAGTAGAATCGGCTGTGGAAACTCTTAAGTTTCTGAACTGCCTTGTAAAAAGACAAATTGGAAAGAAACTAAAGTTTACAGTATACAGAAAACCGACAGATTCCAACAAGTACTTGAGTTTCAAATCAGATTATGCAATATGAATGAAAGTTTCAGTAGCTTTAAATCTCGTTGACAGAGCTAGAAACATTATAACAGATAATAATGATATGAAGAACGAGATATTCAATATAAAGCAGATTTTGATTGACAATAATTATCCGAAAAAGCTACTAGATAATATTATCAGTAAAAAGGAGCATAAGGGAACACAGAAAATTGAAAGATCTTGTCGACCGACGATAGCCAACGACCGAAAGGACAAAGTTGAACAACTTCAAAGACTATTTGCTTCATATATTATTTGAGTGTATTTCAAGCCCTCTAATTCTTCAGAGAAAATTTTGGTGAATGTCAAAGATATGGTTCTCAAAGTGTCCGAAAGTAACTGTGTCGACTGGATAAAGTATTATAAATAAGAAGCTTGTCGTATAGTGGAGAGCAGCAGACACGTAAATGTCAGAGTGAGCGATCATAGACTATGCACGAAACGTCCACCTAGAAATTATGAAGTAGAATTGAAGCTTCTAGAGGAAACATCATCCACGTCAATGCACGTTATAGACAAAGGACATTCGATCGATTTGGACAATGTCGAAATTCTAGGATGTGGATTTTATTTATATAACAAAGGTCGACCACATCGAATAAAGTAAACTGGAGGGATAGAGTTATCACATTCATGGCAGACTCTAACGAAGTCAGACAAATGATGGGGAAAACAACTTCAATCGTATATTATGATCAATATAATATGTTATCATGTTTTGATATTTTTCCCTATAACAAACAACATACACACACTCATACAGAAAAATAAGAACATATGACAATATGACAGTAGTCATTACAAATATGTGATAACTGTTTACGTATGCCTTTTGGTACAATTGTTTATCAACAAGTGACATTCAAATGAACTGAATACAAATTATGTTATTTTCTTTAGTTAATCAAATATGAATAATTCTGCTGAAGCAGCTTTGAATTACACAGAGAAACGTTCAATAAAATCTTGTTTTGAATTTTTCTCCAGCAGGCTGGGATTATTTGAAATAATATAGGGTTATTTAATCTGACTAGGAAATTTGTAACATCTAAAATCTGGATTTTATGATCACATATTGAAATTGTCCATTTTGTTTTACCAACAGATTGCACTATCGTCTGCGAATATTTTTCTTATGTGCTGCAAAATGCAAATTCATTTGCCATGTTATATTTTATTTGGCTTCGTCATTCTGGAAGACTTATTCACAATAATCTCCTGTATCTTTATCAGAAGATTTAAACCAGCAGTGTTCACAGTCCTGCTTCTTTTATCAATGGCTTTTCTAATAACTGGATTGACTTTGTTGTTTTCGTGGCCAAATAGTGTAAGTCAACTGAATTGTCAAGTGGTAGTTTGTGTTAAGACATTAATTTCCGTAATTACCAGAATTAACAATTCAACAAGACTTCCACTCATAATTAATTTCACTCACTTACATATCCTTGTATTTCTGAGATCGAACATGTCTGCATTAACAGGGAAGGGAAAGTCAGTTTTTAAATAATTGCCTTTCAGGTCATGAATCGCAGCACAGTCACCTGTGTGAGAAACAGCGTCACACTTATTTGATATGTGAAACTAAAATAGAGTGAAAATATCTCCACATTATGGTAGAAATGTGAAGCTCAGGTTCTAATTAAAAGAAGTGTTTCCGTACTCGTAAACACACCATTATCAGTTTCGTTCCATTAGACACAACTGAATTGTATCATCTACTTACAGCGATTCGATTCACTTATTTAATCGGCTACAGCTCACGGTCATCAATCTGTATGTTATTTACCTTGCTTTATTTCAGGAAGATTTGTCTGCATTAGCCGGAGGCTTTTGGAACACTGCTGTTGTTATTGTAAGTTTATACTTATTCTTTGAATTTTTATGAAATTCTGACTATGCTCTAGTGTCCGACTTCTGATGCTAGTTCGTTAAAAACATAAAGAATGTAAGAAAGAAGCAAAGTTGAAGTTGATAAGGGTTCAAATCGTGGTTGAATCTATAACAATTCTTAAGTCGTATGAATCAAAAATGCAAATTATGAATTGTTATGAATTCATCAATATAAACAAAATATAATTGGAAATATGAACATTCATAATGCTGTCATATTTATTTTTTGTTTATTTCAGTTAGCTCTGCTTTTCGTTAGCTTCCTGAAACGACTTTGATATCATTTGGCTCTTTCAAAGGACATCATGCGATTTTCTTTGTAAACTAAGTAATTTACAGAAGTATAGGTTCCATTGTGTCAAAACGGACAATTCACCTGTCAGTTTTGATGATAAACGAATAAATAAATAAAGTAATCAATAAATTAGTGTTTTTCACAGGTTTTATCAATTTTCTCACTGAAAGTCTTTCACTTCTTGTTGGTATTCCTAATTTTATATGTCAATGCGTTCTGTCGAAGAAACCATGGCATGCGTATGTGACTGAGTCAGGAATGCAATGATGTTTAGGTCAGCCGAATTAATTCAACGTTAGAAAGGAATTTTCGAACAGCTTTAACAAACATGGAAATAGGAAACAAAATAAGATAACAGAAGTGGATACTCTTCGAATCCGATGAAGGAAACTATTTATTGATCATGAGCTATTCACCGTATGATGTTGTGCAGTAGTGTGGTTTCAACTGGGCTTCAGAATTTCGTGTTACATAATCCTAAATGAAACTGGATTGTCTGCTCGCAATCTAGCATATAACCCTCCGTTGTCTTCTCTCTATTTCTATACTCTTCAATGCTATTAAGTCAACTAAATTAGGGACTAACGAAAATTTCTGGAATTGTTGTCTTTAACTGTGATCTGTTTTGATTCCGTTGTGCTAACCACGCCCAAGTAAAGACAAAATGTGACTGATGTCAACTGACCGTTTATCACGTTTTACTTAGAACAGTCAGGAAACTAGGGCGATAAGGAAAGTCATGAGAAAACATAAAATGGCGAATTCAGCGTTGATTTGCATCAATGCCCATCTTTTTTACACCTGTATTCGCTGAACAAAATTCATTTGCATTTGTCGCATATATTTTCTAGTAGAAATCTATAATCATTCCTTCATAATTTCATATCAAGTTAAACATCGCATTTAGTCTCCTTCGTTAATATTTCGAATTAAGCAACAATTGCATCCATATAAATGTAATTGTACAGGTAACGAGGATGAAATCTCTGAAAATATATCTCTGCTGAAGCCCTCCAAGTATTTAATGTTGTGTGAGGAAATATCTATTTAAGTTCACAGGAAGCAATTCAAACATGGTGTCGAGGAAACTACCAGAATTTTATAGTTGTTAACAACATATAATTAGTCTTCATTTTAATTTCGAAAGTTTTCTACATCAAGTTACTGAAAATGTCAGTTAGACACAAAATACAATGACAGGTTGAACAGTAACTTTGGAATCTCCAGTGAGTTAAGTTTACTCAGTAAACCACAATAAACTACATATCTCAACCCCATCGTGAAATACATTGCGAGTGCATTAAAGTCGAAAATATCTGCAAAGTATCAATTATTAGATGCTTTACTTCACTTTGTAAATTGAGGCTATCAAAATCTCCATCTGTGGCTAAATTTATGATTATCTCCTTACATATTCAAGCTGTGATAACACATTTATCATTAGCACTCCATACGGGAATTCCCGTTTGTTAATTTAAGCAGAGGAATGACAACGAAATGAAATGGTTCCATGTTATACTCCACCAATGTTCATTATTCCTCTACCCAAGGGTGAATACTGCGCAACCTATAAAAGTTCAGACACTCTCATCACGAAGACAATACTTGCTTTAATTCACCTATACGCGACAAGAAATCACAAAATGGATCAAAAAATACATCTGGGTATCAAAAACACCAGAAACCGCATTTGCTTTCAATTGAGATTAAAACACGTTTACTCAAAATGATTAACAGTCAATCACACAGAAGGAGAGAACAATCGCAGCAATCTATTCGGAATAAGAATAAAGGCAGACATTTAAGGTGGTGTCAATTTTATAATTACAATAATTCAAGTTATGCTTACTATGGAAAAAAATGTGAATGTGTGATTGTAAAGTGTTGATGTCCGTACGTCAATTTAAAATCAGATAAACCTTACGATAATGAATCCGATGTTTGTTGATGTTTTCTGAGAATACATACACTACATTCAAAGTACAAAATATCATGAAATATGAGCACTTTCATGACAGTATCACTGCTCATCTCAATAATCAACAATTATTTTCAGGTGTTCAATTAGGTCTCCTGGAATATAGATCTATGAAACGCAAGAACCTTATAATTCAGATCTGACTGTGTTGATTACCATAGCATTCCACCTCATTTCATTATGATTGCTCATTCAACGGTAGGTTCGTTTATTTCTGAATTTTATTCCGAATAAGTCTGATTCGGTGATGTAATGTGCATGTGAACTTGTAGAAAATATAAGTATGTTCCATGCGCACTATAGTAATTGGGAATGATACTTTGCACTATTGATATTAACATCCACAAACTGTTTGAAGTAAGACTCAAAATTTTCAAATTCCCCATAAATGTTGTATTTACACTATTCACTGATTACTCTGTGCCTTTTGTCTTCATGAAAAAAGGGAAATCATATGTGTAAAACGGATTTATGTTAATTTGCAACTTCGCTCATAATTTGCTCGACTAGTACGCATCTTGTGCTTCCACATATAGTACTTGTCATGTCTTACGTCTTTCTATTATTATTTATTATTTTATTCATTTTAGTTCCTAGTGAAATATGTGGATTTAAGCCAGAGCTCTGAAGTTTTGGTAGCAGTGGTGTTGATTTTTACGGGATGCGGTTGCTAGACTCATGCCCAACCTTCCTTGTTTACCACTCTAATTACCGGCTTAGCGAGGTAATGGAATACGTAGGTCGAGGATTGAACCCCGAACCACATGTGTGGTTGGCGATCATCCTACGACTGTGCTACCAACGCTTTTACTCAGAATAAACAACGAAGTCCGTCATACTTTTGGAATGAATTGACCATGGTTAGTGCAAACGAATTATATCTATTCATATGCATTGTGTGGAGACAGATCTTACAGAGAACGTGGAAGTCTTCACCCTCGATTGAATACATCTGGAATGATATTTTAATCCATATGCTATTTTCCAAATCATACGTTATATCTATCTCTTTCATCATCGCAGCGCAAAATCGCTCCAGAAAAGTTATTTACCAGGTGGGAAGGGGTTCTCTTATAAACATATTCAAGTTTCATTTTGATTTCATACAATGAGTGGGATTTTTGTCTTCATACTTTAGCTAACCTGATTCAATAGTGATGCAGTGACAATGGCACTTTAATTTCACTCATTCAGGAAAAATTTGTTTCTTAGGTGAACGTGTTGAACTTGAATAAAAGTCAGTGTATAGTACACAGAGACTACATTGTAATAAATAATTACTACTTAAACTTTCAACCATTCATTCAGTAACATGGGAAATGTGATAAATACACTAGCTAATAACAAAAAGAATTGAATTATAATAGAGTACGCAAAATATGTTCTGAGAGTACATTTGAATATGAAACAAGTATTCTGAAGGTAATCGTATCCATGTGAGGATATCTTGAGTGGTTCATCAATAAGCAAATTAAAGAAGTTAGCCCAGTACAAATGTCCATAAGTTTTGAAGAAAAATAGGGATGACTTAGAAGATCAAGTCACAAAAAGACTTGATAAATCTACAAGGAGAATTGATTGTGCTGCAGAATTTGTGTCCCTTGATTGAGTCAAGTGACTGCCTCAAGAATCTGGGAAACTGAGGTCGCCAGTTTTCTACACTTCACACTGCATAAATCAACTTGAATGTGTTTGTGGAAGCAAATACGTAGGTCGTAGGAGAAGGCGGTCTTCCACTCACGTAATTCAGCATTTGGTAAAGTCACGGAAAGCAAATGAAGTCAATGCATCAAAAAGTGCAGTACCAAAGCATTTCGTAGACTAGGGACATAAAACTGACTCTGCCAAGTCCTTCACTGTTGTCATTAAACGAACAAAATGGAAGATGCACAGAAATGCGGAGGCTTGCGAAATTGTGGTTCGTAAACCCACTGTCTGTGTACAGAAGGTAATCGTGTTCACACTTAAACCACTATGGAAATTTACCTTATTAACTGTTGTTATTATCGTAATAAATTTATTCTACCTCATTATATTCCTTAATTCATTTGAAACCATCATTTATCAGTAGTGGTACTTTAAGTCATTTTGATATTCATATTATTGCCATTTAATTATTATTAATATAATGAGTTAGCAGTTCTACCAAAATGAGATGGATTCATTAAATTCTGCTTTATGAACGTTTGTTGCCTGTTTAAATTCGATCAAATTTCAAGTGAATATCAACAACAAACACTAAATGATCTCGAAGAAATCAAGAATACAAATAAACTGGAGTCTTTGAGAAACTTACTATGATTACTATTGGGATCAACGCAATTTTTAAATTATTACCTTTTGAGTTTGAGGAATAATATGGTTATAGTAATATTCCCTGAACACAATAAAACGGGTGCATGTGAGCAAATCAAGAAGCCTGTAAGTAGTACTGAATAAGATTAATAGATCTACAGCGCATTCAATATGTAGCATGAAGCTGTCACTTGGTGAGTGTAAATGGTATAATTTAATGCCTGAAACTAATAACACTGGTATAATATATGGTACTATAAAAATACATAAACCAGTTTACCGCATGAGACCAATAGCAGATTTCAGAAATAAGCAGTCGCATGAATGATCGAAACAATTAGCTCTAATATTATGTCCCATAGAGATCGTTCACACTCTAAGCTAACCAATTCTAATGAAGTGAAAAGGAAACTAAGCGACATTCTGCTAGAAAATGATTAAACAATGATTAGTTTTGATGTAACTAGTCTTTACACGAACATACTAGTCAATATGGCGGTTGAAACAGAACTAACTTCTGATACCAAACTTAGTCATAGCAAAAAGCTGCCCACTGGGGAGATTATTTCAGAATTTATGCCTCACATCTACTGTGTCTAAATTTCAGGGCAAAATATATCAACAAACAGAGGGTGTAGCGATGGGATCACTAATACTCTCTATCGTAGCAGATATATTTATGGACAGCTGAGAAAACACTTCTCGGAATACATTTGATCCTACTACAAACATGGTGTAGATATTAGTTAAGTGTCTAACAAACCGAGCAGTAGCGCTAAGTAGCACAAAAAAGACCTAAATGATGAAATGAAACAGACAGAAGAAAAGTTGGTTCAAAATAACTCTCCTATAAAATTCATTAGGAAGATGCGGAACGAATAAAAGTAGGACTCCTAATAAGGCAGGAATTAGAGTGGCACTCAAACCTAAAAACCCACACAGGGACAAGCTCTGTAGGTTAAAAGAATTGGTGGACCCAATTAAACAAAATTATATAATTTAGAAAATACCTTGCAGTGACTGTGAGAGAAGTCAACAACACAAATCAAACTAATAGATCGAGAGTAATGAGATTGCTACCTTTGAATCTGGGTGGAAATCCAATTTCAATAAATGTCCCTTGCAGATTGCGTAGTTTTTCGTCGATTGACTCGTCAGTGTAACTCCTAAGGAGAGTATATCAGTTTCCACTTTCTGCTTAGAGTCACACAGATTTTAAAGTTAATAAACTTCGTTCCATGTAGGCTTTTTGTAGATGGATCTATTCAGCGGGTTGTCTGCATTTCTTCATAGTTGAATGTCAAGGAAATGAAACTTTGAGTAAGACACAAGTGCCAGGGTAAAGTCGGTGTTTGGGTGGGCGTTACTGAAGATTTGAAGTAGGTTTTTTAGATTTCAATTTTTATCAAAATTAATGAAACTATCACCGATCTATCCCTTGTAGGGATGGAGTTCGTCAACAGTTGATGATAAGGAGCTGTTTTTTAGCATAGCCATAAAGCAGTCAGCCAGGAGATGTCCTAGGGGAGATATCACCGCTAATCTTTCTACTTGCATGTACATTTCTCATAACATAAAAAGTGTGTCAAATGAGGTGTCGTAGAATTTTTACAATAAGTCGACAAAGCATTAAGTCCTTAATCGCCACTACTAGTCCCTCCTGCTGTAATGTAAGAAGAGAGTTTTGTAAAGGAAGGATACTTTTAGGAAATAAAAGAATTATAGGTACGTTTATGTTTGTTGACTCTGATAAAACAGCCTTCAGTTTACATCCGATAATTCTGAAAGTAAATTTAGTGCTGCTTCACTGTACATCTCTAAATAAATGATGTCAACGATTTACTCTTCGCTTCACTACACGTATTCCTATCAGTTGAAGAGGTGCTTTCAGATGGATTAAATAGAATATACCCTTACATATAGGGAATAATTATCTGTATTGCATAATTTCATGAAAAATGATGTAGGACTGACACCTTTAGGTCATGATTGATGACTGTGTTCACAAGGTTGCATATATATTATGGTTGGTTCTCAAATGCTGACAATCGCCTATCTACAAATCAGAAAAATGTTTGCTACAGACTGGTGATTGTATTCGTTTTGTCTACCATTGGTGTATTGAGTTGCATAATGCACGTCTAAATAAGGATATATTATTACTCAGACTCAGCATTTTATCAATCACCAATAGATTTGCTGCATTATGGGATTGAGTTATCTGATGGCTAGCCCGAGCTTGCACGGTAAGCATTTCATAATATGGAGAACTCTCCAAAATGGTAAGTGATAAGGGAGGAAAGAAGTCGTGGATATGTCAGCATTTCGTGTTTAAAGAAATACAATGCAGAAATCTCCACACTGAAAGTAAAAGGTAAAATGACTCGCAGCTGCGTACTAAAACATGTAGAAAAATTTCGAATTTAGAAAATAATTAACACAGGATATACATATGATATATTTTTTCATTGTGACAATGGTTAGTTCCCACTGACTACTTATTTACATTAAACTGCAAAGCGCACGGATAATCACTTCGTTTCAGCAACCATATCAGTGTTTGCAAGAGAAATAATTCTCGAGATAGATATGATAGACAAGATTTGTAGTTCAGGTGGATGATTTTAATGTGGTTGTGTTCTCTGAGCTGGATAGTAAATTTGCGAAGCTTTCATCGCCCTACTAGGCGACATCTTCAGCGCATACTTCAATTTGAAGTGAGCTTTTAGATTTCTCCACTAGTTTATTAATCATCTCTTCTGGTGACTTTGGACATGTTTGGTTGTTTTTGTGTGTTTTCATACCTTCTAGGTTATTTGTATTGTCACTCATTGTTTCTTTGACTTGAACTTTGTCCCTTTGTGTGTGAGGTTTCTTCCTTATCGGTTGATAAATTTTGTCTATCTCGATGTATCTATTGATTGATGATTCACTGGAATGCCAAGCTTCTAAAAATTCTCTAGCATTCTTGTTGTTTCCTCTGTCTAATATTTGAACGTTGTCCCAGTCCGTGCTTGTCTGTTTGTAGTGATATGAGGGAGTGGATATCATGTCTTTTGACAGCTAGCTTATTTTCGTGAATACGAAGACGAAGAGGCCATCCACTTTGGCCAATATAGTGTTTTTCGCAATTGATACAATCTATTTTGTAGATGATGTTGGTTTTATCTTCTTTCGCTGTTGAGTCTTTTGGTTGACATGGAATTGAGTAAAGTAACTTTGTTGGTTTGTGTGCGAAGTCAATTCCTAAAGGTTTGAAGAGTCTTGTAGTGATTTCTGAGATATCCTTTATATATGGTAAGGCGATTTTCTTTCTGCTTTATTTGAGGGCTTTTGATTTGATAGGTTGGCTTCAGGGTATATGTCTTATGATGGAAATCCGTGGACATCCATTCTTTTGGAAGACAACCATGAGATATTTTTCTTCAATTTTCCTTGAGGTGGGAGTGCTGCAATTAGTCCTGGCTGGCCCTCTTGAATAGTGTTTGTATGCAATTTTGAACGACGATTTGAATGAAGCGATATCTTGGAAATTTAGAAACTCTTCAAAAGATTTATAGAAGCGAAATATGGGCTCTAGATATTATCACTTATTGTTCAGGTATTTTATCTTAAACGTGCAATTTTTCAGTCATAAAATTTGAATATTTAAATAGCTGTGAATTCTAGTGGTGTCTTCTTTTTCTCGAACAAAGAAACACCTCCTTATTTGAATTCTTGCTTGCATTGCTCATATTGTGAGTAAAGTCCACGATTTATCAATCACTTATTGTCATACCGTTGAAGTAAAAAAATTGAGCCGAAATTTGAGCGTCGTTTTAAGATGCTAGTGAAGAGATAAATCATTCGATAGATTTGATGATTGGTTTCCCGGCACAGACTTGCTCTACTAATCTTTGATGAGCAATCTTTTGTTACAGAATACTGTAGTACTATTAACTTTGAGCGACTCGGTCACATAGCATTAATATTTATGTGGGTAACCTCACGCAGAATTATTTGACACGTCACTTAAACAACTAATCTGGAGCTTGAATTTCGTTGCTCAGTAAATTCAAAATACAAACTTCTCAATAACATCCAGATGAGTAATAATTTGAATTAAATGTATGAATGTTAATAAACCTAGTGAATGGTAGCTGTCAAGGAACTTAGCCCTAAGTTCCTATTCTAGTGAAGACGTTTTCGTTTTGAACCGATAAATACTATGTATATATCTCAACTTTAAATCCAAAACACCAGTATTCCTTGAACGAAATTATATTGTTTGGCAATTAAAGCGAGACAAAATACAAATTCTACAAACAAATGTTAAGTACAAATGAAGTTATAAGGTACTTTTATTCGTGTTCTTTCCACCTTCTTCCAACTTGCAAGCGATCGTTCCATTCGCGCCTTCGAATTGCCCACCAATGGTTGCCAGTTCCAATAAACAAACGTTCAATGTTCACGTCCATTTACAGTAGCAATAGCCTAGTGATCCTGATGACTGCACGCATCACATCACAAATAATTTAGTCAGCGTATTATGCGTGTGAGTGAAATAGTGGTTTGTGTTGTATATTCTTCGTGCAGGATTTCTTATTTCTTCGGTCCACGTGTCATAACCTGTTAGATGAATGTTGGCGATTATCTTAGTCATATTCCATTAATCAAACAGCTGCATGCATATCATTTGTGAATTAGAGAGCTCAACAATTAGTCTCACTTTATATAAAACAGTTTTGATGTCACTTCTTAGACTCACTAGAATTGTGCAGATGTGCGTATGACTCACCATGTTAAGTGTTCTAATGCATCTCTTGATGAAATAGTACTTGAAATGGTAAATCCATTGTTCTGAGATTTGAAACTATTAATTGCAAAATCATATAGAGTTATCCCCATTTTTGAACATGGACAATGCAGGAACCAACATTACTTGAACTTATTCTTCATTATTTCGATTTCTCTTTTGAGTGGGTGAATACTTGAGCAGCATCAAAATTTTAATTTCTCAAATATGACGAGAAGTTGATCACAGGAAATATATAAGTCGGTTATGATGTCAGATATTTTAGTCCTAAGAGTAATGACAACTTACACTCTATGCAATAATCAGACAAGTCTGCATATAAAAAAATATTGAAGGTAGAAACGATGTTGGACTAAAAACGAATATCCGTTCAGTGGGTGAAGTAAATACACAGAATATGATATAAAATTTTAGCGTGGACAGAAGAAGTTGATAGGATCCCACACACTTTGTTATTGTTCAATTATTTTAACGACTGTTAATCTCGCATAAGTGGTATATCATCATTTCCCACGCATTTTGTTATTGACTATTACGACCAATTATTTCAAATACTGTTAGCTGTCTGTATTGGTTGTAAAAATGTATAAATACCATTTCCTAAATAAGTTTCTTTGTCGTAGTTTGTCGTAGTTGTTGTACTACAATACACAGTCACAGACCAGCTTTTGTCTTTTGATATTTGCGTGGTTCGCTGAATCGGAAGGTACCAGAAGCAGATAGGCATATTAGTCAGGCGCAGATAGAATAAGGCGACAACGTTCTCATCTAATTCCCCTAGAGTTACAACAAATTGGCGACGGGGTTTACTTTCATTCATTGCAGTTATAACAAGCAAGCGACGACGGGTTTTATTCTGTTCAGCGCAGCTATAGAACATTTTTGACTGTGTTAATTACAACCCAATTACAATGTCTATCTCTCTGGATGATCTCAAATCTACCTTGCAGTAGCAGCAAGTCCAGAATGAAGCAGCTTAACTAAAATTAATCGAAGCTCTCACTCAGAAGCTGTCCATTCAAGTTGCATCAACATCTCATTCAGACAAATATGAAAGCACCTCAAATTCCATCAGTGAGTTCAACTACGACCCAATATCTGGTCTCGTATTTGATGCATGGTTCAATCGCTATGAAGACGTTTTCCGTATTGAATGCTACATGTTTGATGATGCTGCCAAATTTCGATTGTTATTACGAAAACTTGGTACTGTTGAGCACAACAGATATGTTAATTTCATTCTGCCTAAGAACCCACGTGAGTTATCTTTCGATGAGACAGTCACCGTTTTATCACAAATCTTTGGTGAACAGTCATCCATGTTTAATATTCAGTATCAATGTTTTCAGTTGACAAAAATGCCTTCCGATGATTATGTCACTTACGCTGGCAAAGTGAGCAAGGAATGTGAAAGGTTCAAACCACACGAAATGACATCAGACCAGTTCAAGTGTTTGATTTTTTTATTTGTGGGTTGAAGAACCCAGAAGATACTGACATAAGAACTCGACTTCTGTCACTCGTGGAACAAGACCCGAAAATGACTTTACAAATGGTGACAGCAGAATGCCAACGCTTAATCAACTTGAAGCACGATACTGCTATGGTGGAGTGCAAACGACAGTCGTCTGAATTTGGTTCAATTAACACAGTGAAAATCCTCCGATCACCGATAAGCACACAGCACGTCAGTCTCAGAATTCAGCTAAACCTCCTTCAGTGTGCTGGCACTGTGGTTCGTGGCGTTTTGTCAAGTTCTATCCTTTCAAGAAACATAAATGCCGTAATTGTCACCGTTTTGGACATAAAGAGGGTTACTGTCCACCACAGAAAAATTCTTCGGTGAAGAACAGAAGTAGTCGTTTCAAGCCGAAACAATCTCCTCGAGTACAGACCATTTTCACAACTTCCAAAGTCGATTTCGCAAGCAAACCTAAGTACATTACACTACGTATTAACAGCAAATCTATTCGTCTTCAGTTGGATATGGCATCAGATATCACCTAATTTCCTGAACTACGTGGCGCAAACTTGGGTGCCCACAGATTCTGCCGACCGAACATGTCGCTCAGAATGCCTCTGGAGATATACTGAAACTCGTGGGTGAGATAAATTGCCAGGTTCAGTTTGGTGAGAATCAGTTCAATGGTGTATGTTACGTCACAAACTACCATGATTTGAATTTGCTTGGTCTTGACTGGTTAGACAAGCTCCATATGTTCAATGTACCATTACATTCAGTAGGCTCTAATGTTTCGTCCTCACCAAAGAACGTTGTTCCCGGACATGTATCTGATCAGTCGCTCTTGCAACGCCTGCGTGCTTATGGAAAACCGAAGGGGGAGGGAACAACAGAGAAAATTTTGGATAGATTCTTGCTGCCTTATCGTACGAAGCCAAATCCTTCCGCAGCCAGAAGCCCGGGACGCAGATCACACTCTATCCAGTACCACGCGAAGGTCAACTGGACAAAGAAGAGCTCCGAAACCTTTTCAAATAGATCCAAAAAGCAAGTCCTACACTTTTAAAGGGGAGAGGTGGTAGGATCCCAGACACTTTGTTATTGTTCAATTATTTTAACGACTGTTAATCTCGCATAAGTGGTATATCATCATTTCCCACGCATTTTGTTATTCACTATTACGACCAATTATTTCAAATAATGTTAGCTGTCTGTATTGGTTGTAAAAATGTATAAATACCATTTCCTAAATAAGTTTCTTTGTCGTAGTTTGTCGTAGTTGTTGTACTACAATACACAGACACAGACCAGCTTTTGTTTTTTGATATTTGCGTGGTTCGCTGAATCGGAAGGTACCAGAAGCAGATAGGCATATTAGTCAGGCGCAGATAGAATAAGGCGACAACGTCCTCAATTAATTTCCCTGCGGTTATAACAGAAGTTGAGTGCTATCCTGATGAAACAATGAATTTTTCTAAATAGAACAGGAGAGCACAGAAGAGTAGAGCTTTTTTCAGTTTCACTTAATTTTAGCACCTCTGTTTGTGATTATTACTTTGGCTTAGGACAGTTGAATATTGTGAGGTGGAGTATCACGGATTTAGTATGGGTGTCTTTATCTTCCCTTTGCCAAAGTTTGAATATTCAGCTTCCATATTATGTGAATTGCGATATGGAGGAGAATGTTGTTTATGGAACTATTTAATATAATCTGAGAACATCGAATATGTAAACTACTATCCTCTACTGAATTCCAAGACCTGAGGGAGACCAAACTCACGGCATACATAGTTGACAGTGGTCAGTGTTACGTGTGGTTTCAACTAGTGTGTCTAATGTATCTTTAGGAAATGTATCGAAACATTTCAGGAATAAAAAGCGCATCAAAACTAATATTATCAGCTCTATTGTTTCACCTTTTCTAAAGAATATCTACATGGGTTATCTTCAACACACGTGATTGACTTCTGATATCAATGAAATAACCCATCATCACCGACATGTCGATGATTCTTTTTTCAAATCACCGAAAATACTCATTGAGTCATGAGGAAAATAAAGGAGAGATTGAGCGAAGAAAATTTCCTTTATCGACGAAATCATCTTCAGGGGCTGTACAGTCGTATTTATACTTACAAAAATGTATATTGGTCTTTTATTGAGTAGTAGTGGGTGACATAATTCATCTAATTACTCAGAAGGAGGAGCATATGAGAGTGATAACGGTGAATTGATTATTAAAGCAAAAGCAAAATAAAAGTAAGAATAAAATTACAAAAAAGAAAAGAAAATGTATCAAATTTTTTTAAATAGGGAACGATCAGTTAGACGGTTAAGACCAAGGTAGAACGAACGTTTTCTGTATACAGAGTTCAGGGTTGTATTGATGAATTGCCAAAAAATAGCTACAGTTCAGTGTTTATTCAAGCATTTCATAGGATACAAGTTTCTGCTTAGCAAGTAACGTACATCTTTTCAAGATTTCACTTGCACTTCTCAATAAATTGTTGATCATATTTTAGTGTGTACAGCTTAAGCACACCGTGGAAAGTTAAAACGTGAAATTAATGTAGTAGTATAGATGAAGTCATATTATTATATGAGTAAAACTTAGGCACTGTGGTAGCAAGTAATTCCATATTAGTTTGTTTATTAGATGTATCACACACTGAAGCAGTATTATTCCCTGGATGACGTTCCGAACACAATTCATCGTTCATGATCATACCAATTATAATCACGCGACTTCGAAACTTGAGTTTTATTGTTTCCTTTGCTCTCTGCATTTTGTCGTAGGCGTAGTAGAATTTTTCAGGTATCTGGGACAGGTGTGAATCATTCTTATTACATGTATTTGCAGTTGATTCAATCTCTCCCTCGACTCTGTGACATTAAGTTTTAGAAATGTCATCTTATCCCATCCTATTGTATGGTTGTGTGTAACTGTATGTAGTGCTAAAGCTGAACTATTCTCTAGATTTCTTATCTTATTCGGGTCAACCAATCTAGATTTGCTAAACTTTTGTGTTCGGCTAGTCTGACTACCCCTGTTCTACTAGTTTGACCTATGTATTTTACCTGACAATCATGCCAGCAGGGATTAAATAAACTAAATTGTTTTTTTTTAAAACTCCACAGGATTGATCCTTAAACCGACAAAGCTTGTTTCTAATTGAGTTTGTGTGTTTGAATGCCAGCACTTTTATTCCTGCCTTGATAAGAATTCTGCGTAAGGTTTCCGAGGTTCTTTCATTGTATGGAATTACTGCTGATGATTTAAATTCCTTATTGTTGGTATTGTCTCGCGCATAGTTTACAAGCCTGTCAACATTATTATTATTATCACTATCACTACTATCATTATTTATTGCATCTTTACATTTCCCTACATATTTCCTAAATAATTTATCGGGGTAATTACTACGTTTCAAGGCTTCTCTTATACGTATGACTTCCAGTATTAGATTTTCCTTGGTGCTACTTGGTTTTTGTGCTCTATCACTTGAACATTTCACCAATCTTATTTTCACTGACATAGGATGAGATAATCGGAAGTCCAAATATATGTTTGAATGTGTGGGTTTCCTGTAAACACTCGCGTTTACCTTCCAATCTTCTTTCCTTTTTGCCCTACAATCTTAAATTGGAAGCTTCCCTCCCTGACTTTCCAATTCATAAGTGAATTGAATTGCCTCCACCTTTGAATTGATGTGTTCGAAAAATCCATCTATATCCTGTGTTCTAAGTACAGTAAATGTGTCATCTACATATCTCCACCATACCTTTGGGTTGTGTTGAACGTTTCAATCGCTATGTTTTCCCACCTATCCATGAATATATCTGCCACAACCGGGGATATTCGTGACCCTATGGCAAATTCCCTCATTTTGTTTGTATATTTTCTTCTGGAATTTAAATGCTGTGGAAGTCAGACATAGCTGCACTCGCAGCATTATGTCCTCAAGTGGCACCTTCATCCTAAGTTCGAATTCCTGGTCAGAAATGAGCCTATTCACAGCCAATTCTCATAATTTCATATATTTTTTATCATAATTATCAATTCTAGTATCCGTAGTGCTTATATAAATTTAACTATAAATCCATTTCTTTCAAAACTCCGCAATGAATTACACATTTTTCAGCCTAATATACACACAGTTTTCTATACATTATCCTTAATACTCATTATTATCATATCATTGTCGAATACTTAGAATGTAATATTTCATATTTCATTGTTCTTATGATGAAATCCTCCACTAGAATGATGAAGCCACCCTATTTTAAATAGAAATTGTACATTTAACAAACTAATTCATGTATGCATATCAAACGTATTCAGAATACTTGTGGAATATTCGCCGTTGTATTATTGAACACCGCTTTTCGTTCGTTACATTTATATTTTACGTGGTTGCACACTTTTGCGTTCACCTTGCGCTCTTTGAAAAGTGGTTTCGTTAGCAATACACCTTTTGAAGATTTTACTTCCAATCCTTAATACAGTGTTGTTCATCTTTGATTGTGTACAGCATCAGCAAATCGTAGAACGTTAAAAAGTGGATTTAATATAGTAATATAGACGGACTTATCTTTAGTACACTATTAATTGATCAATTGAGTAGAATGGATAGCGTTTTTCGTGGTGATCAAATGAACATCCAGTAAAGACAACACAGACACAGGGATCAATGTAAATGTTGTCAATACTATTACAGATGGCTCCTTTCTTTTTGATGATTTGTTAAAATGAAACAGTGTTTTGATCAAAGTCGAATGCTTTCAGTAATATGGATAAAACAGTGTTTGTAAATGTGCTAATGTAGAACTTTGGACCAAAGTTTAAAGAATGAGATGAATATATTCCTGTACACGTATTATTTACCTATGCGACTCATTTTACTATTACTACTACAGTTACATGTAAGTAATGATTTTATTATGATGTGTCCTAATTTTCGAGTTTTTTGTTTTGTTAACAAGAGTTTTTTATGAGACCTCGTTTAATCAAGAAATACAACATGACTCACATATCTGATATATAGTAGTAGTCAGTTCAGATTCTTTAAGTGTTTCTCATATAATATGAACACCGACTAATAAACATTGTATTCCTTCGTAGTATCCCTCATATCCATATGTCAAACCCATTACCTTTGTTGCGTACGAAGTGTTGGTTATTAGGAGGCTTTCTGACAATGAACATGATGGACCATGACTATTGAAACAAAACTATTGTTGTGTTTTACGCTTTCGAATGACGACAACACTCATTATCTAAGTTTATAAAACAAAATCCGGTGATTTCATTTCTAATAATAATACTAGTAGTAGAATTACCATATATTTTAAGAAAACAGGGAAATTAACGTATTCAAAATTTATAGGTATCTCTCGAAGTAAGACAGTATTTTTAGTAACTTACTGACCCAGCGCTGAACTGCTCGAATTTGTGAATACCACAGTTCGTTTTTGTCATGAATAATGCACAGTGACCCGTTGCCTGCAAGTTTTTTCTTCATTAGGCTACCATATTTAAAAAGACATTGCTAATTTTAATGTCAGAAACACCCATTTGTTTAATACTGATAACATATGTGTTAGTGTTTATTTTAGATAAAAACATATCCCATGGAGGTAATGGTCATTGTAGCAATCATTTGCGCGTGAGTTAAACATTTTGCTATATTTGAGACAAAAACACAACTAAAGTAAAGAGATTATAAGTTTCTCTATGCTGTATGATGATTATAATTTAAAATCGTGATTAAAACCAAGTTTCAACAATACAAAAGATGAAAGGAAGTCGGCTCCAAAGTTGATTATTAATCTAACTTTCAAATAATCTTTTGATTGCATAGTTTTCTGGCTTTGTAAATCTAACTTTCACGGATCCTTTATTGAAAAAGATTTCAAATCTTTTGGATCCAATATGGTTCTAATTGATTTTGTCAAATGCTTCCGTAGACAAAATATTTTTCTTGCAGCTGTTGCATCACTGGTAGCTAGGTAATTAACGACGTTTAGAATTATGGACACTAATAATTAGGAATACACTGAAAACACCCCTACATCATCTGATCTAATGTTACACAACGAAGCGGCTCAGTAAGTCGATATTCATAACTTCTTTAGTCCATTACACATAGAAAACAAATCCGCTAACTTCCTCAATATCTGGAAAGCCTAATTACTTCTACGGTAAACAAATAATATCGACTTGAATTTCAACAATCTATTTGAGTAATATAAGACGTTATGCGGTTCTGGTTGATACATTTCTTCACATATTTCATAAATGGAATTACTCCGTTTCACTGTGTGATACAGTCATTCTGATCATAAACAACTGCATGTTAATGTATATTCAGATATGTTATATCGTGAATTTTTCTGTGTAATTCCTCATTTCTGTATTTCAGAACAGTTTTTGTGGCCCTTATTTCAATACTGTTCTTCAGATTCAGGCATAAACTTCTAGTTGCATGCTTACTCATTGTGATAGTTGTAAGTTCTCCGTAGTTTAAAAATGATGAGTTGATGTTGTTTAGTCATGACCGATTCGTTTTTGTTATACAATGTGGTGAAAAAAATATACAAACAATTTATTCAAAAGTGTATCTTTACAATGATATATGGGGAATTGAGCCATCTAAAAAGGATAATATTCCAGTTTAATCAAAACCCATCCATAGTGCATCTCGTTTGTCATAAGAGGATAAAATAGTCTAGTTTTTTGAATGAACACCTGGAATAACTGATGAAAGAAATTATTCAGCTGAGAGATATCTCATAAGGAATCAAGTGTCACTAAGTTTCGTCATGTAACTTACACAATAGAATGTCAGAACTCGCAAATCACCAAACTATAACACGCTACTTGTCTGCCTGTAATCTTCACTCTAGTGTAGAATTTAAGTACTCCTTAGTTAAAGATTATTTTATTCCTCAGACAGTTCTTCATTGCCCTCTGATCATTATCGAAATTTGAATAAAGTAATTAAATTTTCACTAGACTTTCATGTCTGATCAATACTTCAAAATATCACACACTTTCTTGGATGCAATACTCATTCCACTTTGAAACTGACGTATTTCAGTAAAACCCATGAACGACAAATAAGTCTCGATGATGAGATATTTCAAAGATATTGATGTCAGGCTTACTAGCCTGAGAGGATTTTGCCTGCATAGCCTTAAATTGAGGCCCACTATACTGGCTCAACCTGACACAAACAAATGATGGAGAACTATCAAAAATAGGCTGGTGATTACGTCTAATATGAGAGCATAGGATGAGACATCTGTGTTTCTCAGAGGTAGGAGTGACTCTTTGGAAGTTAAACATATTCTTGCACAAGCAAATGTTGGTAGGAATCAGGTAAAATTAATGGTGAATCATCACTATGAGTGTGATTTCAAATTGAATTGACACGAAGCATACATTTTCTCGATATTTTGTAGTGAATAAAACTTCTTCAATTTATTGTATTGCCAGCTTCTACTATCGTCTGCTTGCATCTTTTTGGCAGTTTGTAACGAACATTACTCATGGAGAAAATTAAGGTGTCCTCTTCTAATTAGCTTCATAATTTTGGAAGACATATTAGCAATCATCTTCATTTTCCTGATGAGAAGATTAAAATTAAAAGTTGCATTTGCACTGTGGTGTTTATCGTTGGCCAGTTTGGTCACTGCCGTATTTATGGCTGTACTAGGACTTCAGATGGTGAGTTTCATTGTTGTACGCCATCCGTTATTCTTATAATCACCTGAGTTTTCCGAATATGTTTAAAAACCCATATACAGTTTCAGACATTTACTGACCTTTATTTACCAGGAAGTTAACACGTTTGAATAAAAGTGACTTGAGAATAGTACATAAGCCAGTAAATGGCACTAGAAATTGATCAGTCAATATACTTATGATAAGAATAAAGATAAGTGAAATGGTGCACTGAGCGAGTAAATAATCGTGGAATAATTCCATCACAGATTTAAAGGATATGAAAAAACCCACATAAAGGCGCCAAATTATTTTGGTGATACTTCGAGGACAGTGTATTGCACCGCAAATTCCCATAACGTCTTACAGTTTTTGAAGGAACCACATTGTTTCCTAATCTCTTATTTTATTGGTGGAGATATTTTCTATATCGCCCATATTGATTTATAGTAACTTATGTCGCATGAGTTAGACAGAATCGACTGTAGAGAATTCAGTGATCAACCACTATCCTCATCCACCTAATCGATGAATAGTTATCTAACTATCCTGAACAGTCCAACGTCAACAATCCCATATTTTTTTAAGATTCTAATATGTAAAACTTGTTGTAACCTGTTTTTGAATTAATGCATATCCGTAGGGTATCCCATAAACACTCTAACAATTATTGAATTTCACGTCATATTTCGCTTATGTGTATCTAGACTTATAGCACTGTCATAAGCTGCTATATATCTGACTGATTCATGAACGCCGTTTTAGCTTTTCATCACGATATTTATCACTTCACTTAAATTACACAGGTAACTTATACTATTGAGGAATATTTTCTATTCAGTGAATACCGTTTTTACATTCACGCTGAACATCACTGATCAGTAAGTTATTTCAGATTCTACTGTACATTGCACTGAATAACAGAAGAAGAACCAAATAAGCCATTGTATAAGCGAGAGTAACTTAAAAAAGTGAGGCTTAAAGGCCTACACAAAACCCGAATAAGTGGACCTTAATAAATAACAATTCTAGAAGGAAAAAGTAAGGGTACTGCATTGAACAAACGTTGACTTATACACTGAATAGGATGGGATATGATGACAGCATTACGAATAAATACAATAGGGTGGAAGTGGAGACTGATAACTGAAACTGCATACACGTGAATAGAATGATTCAGCTCCTGCAATATATATTTCGTTAATTTTACTATCCTTACTGTGTAGAGGAAGAAGATTCATAAAAATTATGAGTGTACAATTTTGAATTGGTCACGTGCATTCCGTTGTATGACGATGGAGAAAACTGTTATGCGTGAAACTCACTTATTGATATATGTGTAATCCTTGGGCAATGTAGTAGTACGTAATTCAGCAATATTTTTTTGATAAGATACATCACACAGTGAAACAGTATTACTTACTGTTCATCCTTCTCATTTGTTTATTAGGCTCATTCATTATTGTTGATGAACGCCTGCAGAGTGATAGCTAGCGGCCTCGTCAACACTACTCTGTGTTTGGTAAGTTCAGCATAATTTCATTCTCTGAATTCCTGTTGAGAATATCAGAATGAGAACATTCATGATGATTTTCGAAACACATTTCGTATTCAACACATAATTTATTTCAATGACTTATGTATATAATCATACGCTAACCAGAAAGAAAATTGCAAAGCTGATATGGAAGTAACTCAAATTCTAAACATTCATGTCTTCATGCTACTCTTCTGTTTTCAGATCGCGGTAATTATTGCAAACATGCTCAAAAGATTTTTCGTATCAGATATTGCGGCATAATTTGTAATTTCTGATAATGTATCAACAATTGTGTGCATGTGAACAGTTGAATGTAAGACAGTTCGGAATTCGGACGATTAATCAACAAAATATTTATGCAATGAAACTTTCACTTTTATTCGCTTCCATCAGGTTTCACAAAACAATAAACGTATTATGAATTCTATTTTGTATGATGATGACTGTCTCATGGAACTTTACTTTTCAGATATGCTAACTCATTTGATTTTGTACTGATGCACTGAGTTTGATATGTGTGTACCTTTTCAATATGTTGAATGCAGAATTTATCAGGGCACTCTAACGTGTGTTTCACTTTGTACCATCACACTGAAGCTTGTGATTACTTTCTGATTGATTCTTTAACTTCATTGTTAAATATAGCCGTTTACCCTGTTGGTACTTTGAAACACATTTGGTGATTATTTAAAAAAAATCGACAAGTTATAACCAAACAGATATACGTATACTATTTTTCTTATAGATTAATTTTCAAAATACGATGTCTCATATAGTGTGTTGTGTCACGTATATGCGCTTGTTTGCAGACACATGAGTTTTCGAACACCACAACTGATTTCGAAGTTACGTTGACTGATCCTAGCAAACACTTGAACACATTCGCATTAACGCCACTGAAGTTTGAAGTACATTCGTCTGAGTTAAGTTTCAAACTGGTTAATAAGGATACATGACTGATATAGTAAGACGTGTTTAGTAGTTATCTTCCTTCTCTAGTGGTATTCGCTGGAGATTTTTACTTCTCACGGAGAATATCTACTTCAAACATTTCTCATATCCGTTGAAAATTTCTTGAATTTTAATACATTACTAGAAAAAGGGAGTTTACTCTAATTTTGTTACGTAATGTACTTCATTTCCCCCGAAAAGTTGGAAGAAAATTTCACTTTCGACTATCTGTAATGTAATGTTCTGAATTTTCTCCACTGACATATTGACAAGTCAGATTTGAAAGCAAAATTTCGAACTGACAACATCAGAATAATTGGAGTAAAACCACTCTAAAAATTCAGCTTTCTTTCCAAGTCTGCAGAAGTGCAGAACTACCAAACTATCCTCTTCCTGGAATATTTCTGTTGGGTAAGATATATGCTTTTAGATGTAACACCTCTCATGATACGTTTCCTCGATAGCTATTTGCTGTTTTCAACAAATGTAAGGAATTACGACCAACCACGTTGTGGATAGAAATGTGGGGTCCGTTGATTGATTTGATTCACTTGAGGATAGCATATTTGAAACTCATCATTATTTTATGTGACTTTTGAGTGTGAATTCGCAACAGTTTCTTACGAAATAAACTGATATGTAATTACCTGCCAATGATGTGTGAATGATCACATGATACTCAGTAATGAGGTACGTTTTTAGCTGTCAAACATCATATTTGAATAGTGTTATTAGAAGACGGAGATTATCTGAATGTGATTTATCTGCGTTGACATTTCAAACAATCTGATCACACATTTACTCGTCAATTGGATATATATGAGAAAATTAAAGTCAAGTAAATTGAAGCATAGTAAGGAACAAAAGGATTTAAGAATGACTAACACAACGTTTGATAATCAGATCGGATAATGATTACCAGGGTAGGATAAAAGTAATAATAAACATTTTTGCATGCACAGTTAGGGCTACAGTTTATTATTACCTATAGCCTCAGTGTATATCAATAAGCGACCTTGATCACTTTTATAGATGACCTTAAAGTCTGAGTAAACATCAATCTTATGGTTCATCTCGATTAGATGTTAAGCTATAGCCGAACTTTATGTTCTGACACCAGCGTCTATTGGTTTTTCCACAGTTCATTCGTTTTTCTAACCATTTAGAGATATGCTCTCCCACCCTCACATGCAATGCGCGGAATTGAATGTAGTTTTAAAGACTAATTCACTTATACACCTGTTTAAAATTTTTAGAGGTTAACCGTTTTCAACAAGAGTACCCACCAATATTTCATTTCATTTCTCTATAACAACAGCTAAGCAGATACGTTAAATCCTCTTAAATAGACATTTCACAAAGCCTCTCTTATATTGTTATGGACAGAAACTGTGAAAATTAAGCTATTGCTTTGTCCAAGTAGGCTTCCTGTACATTGCTCGTCTTACTGAACCATCATCTCATGGAATGTGCGTCAGTGGCACAGTGGTTAGGACTCTCGCCGACCATGCACATGGTCCGGGGTTCGATCCCCTGCCGACGCACACCTGATACCTATGGTCGGTCTGCAAAATTTAGGCTGCCAATATCACATGCTGAAAATTTCATACCTGTACCGAAAATACGGTGTGGAGTTAGGATGTAATCAAAAATAAAAAATATAACTTAGTATGTCTAAAAATGCAAGCTGGATTCGACTTTCTTTCTCGCATGTAAGACTTATATGATTCTGTACATAGTTAAGTCTATCTATCCAAATTTATAAAATGGACTAACTCTTATAAAAATTATATTGTCATGTTTTCTAATTTTCAAGCTATTATTGTGAAGTAAATTCACTAGTTGAGACACTGGTCTGAACAGAATATGGCTATGGAGAAATCGAGGCCATCTTTGTATTTTCAGAGTGACTTATCCTCTGCTTAAAACAAAACTGATTAAATCATATTTGAAATTTGCCTAATCTTTCAGCTGGTAGAATTGTGAGTCTCGACGATAACAACCCTAGCTATTGCATTATAATGTCGTCTAGAACTATATGTGGTGCTCATACCATCATTTGAAACCAATAATATGGCGTATAATATAATGTCTAACCGGGTCTTAACATTTGTCCTTGTTTAAGATTTGATAATCTTGATCAGCTGCTAAAAATACCATCCACGTTAGGCTTGCTCCAACTGACAGTATTACCTACTTGTCATTTCCATGAGTTCTCTGTCAGAATGGATTTCCTTTTTAGGCATTTCCTTTAAAGTGTTCGCGGATGTCTCTGTGAGATCGAAGAGAACATTTTATGTCTTTTTTCACTGTGGAAACATCAGTGTTGAGGATATTACAGAAGACAGAATTGGCTATCAGTAAAGTGGAAACTCTTCTCGCATAACGATTTCCATTCATTCTAATGAATATGCTAAAATATTAAGTGGTATTCACTATGTTCAAGTTCATTCGTTTAGTAATCATCTTTTGACTGAGTTAGATCCCAAGATGGCATTTCACGAATTGCAGTTCACTTAAATAACAACATTCACATTCTCTGTTCTTTGAATTTCGAAACAATAGCTGTAACTAGGTTGGCACAGAGTACAGTTTGCATGTAACATTCTCTTATTCCTATGAAAGTGAAGACAAACTAAATGTTATTCCATTCATTTATTTCGATGCGTATATATATTAATTCTCTAGGATTACGTAAATATTGCATCAAGTGCCATATATATTGATGCGAACATGAAAAGCATTTCCATCCAAATACGGAATGCTCAAAATATTATTGTACAATAAAATTCATTGATTGAGATGCACAGACGGAGTCTGTTACCTGTAAGGAAAATCACCTGCATTGTGTTAGAAAAATAAACAAACATAAAATTAACAATATAATCCATGCAGTGCCGACATTCATTATTGTCGACTTCTATGTTTGTAATATTGCGAAAATAGTAAAGTTCAAAACTTGACCAAAATCAAGATAATTCCTAAAAACCGCTTCATAGAAATACAGCCTGTTTCAGTCCTGAGTGAATGAATATTATCTGTGAACATAAGACATGTACATTCCTCAATTTTCGGCAATGTGTCACGTACCTATTGTGAGAAGATGGTATTTATTCAAGTTGTCTCGATTGACATGAAATGAATTCAGTTTATTATGAGAAATCACAAATATACTAACCTAATCACTTTTCACGAGGCATGGTTTAATTTCCTTATTACTGTCCCCTTCAGCGCTCTTATTGCTGTGACAGACATCAAGCTGCAACTAAACATTGTAAGTTAGGATAATATCTTGGAAATCGTTTACAAACAAAATGTTTCAAGATAAATATGACTGCTGTATATTTTGTCAGACTGCGATATGATAGTATAATCTACATCTTGAAATGATAGTAACTTCAGCGACGATCACTCTGATGAAAATTCTACAGTTGCAGTGATTATATATGACACCAAATCAGCTGCGGTAGGAGAGAAGCGAAAAAGTCATTAAAAAGTCAATTTTGTAATTCAAGTCAATACAAGGAGAGTCGAGAGCATTTAAATAGGAATAGGTTAATAAATACATATGAACTGTGATCAAAATTTGACCTCAGACTTTCGAAATTAGTCTACTTTTGTTAAAATATATGTGTATATGTGGTATACAATGGTGTGTGTGTATGCGTGTGTGGGTGAATAGTCATAAAACATTTGTTATTCTCGTATCAGCTGTGATCAAGATTTGACCGGATAGTTACAAAATAATTGAGATTTTTTCACAAATATAATATAATTCTATAAATTTGTTATTCTCTCCATAAGAAGACGTAGAAAATCGAGAATTTGCCAAGTGTGACTAGTTGTTGATGCATATCCAATTTATTTATTAGTCACGATTTGCCATGCATCAGCTAACATCACACCCTCACGTATATTCAAACTGTTGGGATTCACCCATATATGTAGGGCTTTTGTAGTCAGTCTTTCTTTTTATGAACCAAAACCTTTCTGTAAAACCTTAGTCTTATCAAAGTCGATTTTGTGTCCCGTTTCTATCGAATGTAGTGCAATCGCTGAGTTGTTTTCTAGCTTCTTCAAGTCTGCAGAGGTCTTTGGAACCACCTTTAGACATTGTTTATGTTCTTTCACTCTTACATTTACCTGTCTGGAAGCTTCTCCTACATATACGGCGTTACAATCCCCAAAGTTGATCTGGTATACGCAATTCTGCTGGTTTTCGTGTTCTATTTTGTCCTTAACCTTCACCAGTAAGGAGTTTAAGGTGTTTGATGCACGAAAATACACTCGTATATTATGGTCGTTAAGGATTCGCTTTATTTCGTCGGATGTTTCTTTGCGGTAAGGAACCACCGCTGTACTAACCCAACTCCTACCATCAGGTTTTGATTCATACTTATCTTCACATTTTAAACATGTATTTATGAATGATTTAGGATAATTATTTGATTCAAGAGTGGATTGAACCAATTTCAGTTCCTTGCTAATATCTTCCTCCTCAGTAACTAGACGTTTGGCTATGTTGATCAGATTCTTAGCCGCAGTTACTTTGGTGGTAAATGGCTGAGCTGAATGGTAATCTAGGTATCTATCCGAATTTGTGGGCTTTCTGAAAATGTTTATTTTAAATTTGCCATCTAATTTTCTTTTTACTAAACAATCCAGGAACGCCAACTCATTCGCATCGGATTCAACCTCTTTGAAGAACTTGATAGTTTCTGACATATGGTTTATTAAGTGAAACAGTCCATTTAACAAACTGCGTTTGATTATGATGAAAGTGTCATCTACTTATCTTAACCACATCTTTGGGGGACTAGGGCATCTCATAATTGCATTTGTTTCTAATGAGTGCATATACAGATTGACGACTAGCGCTGATACTGGTGATCCCATAGCAATGCTTCCCCTCTAAAAGTAAACAACTTGGATCGAAGACACAATTCTAATACCTTCATAATTTCGTAGCGATTTAAAGGACAACGACTACTGAGTTCGACGTCCGCACAAAGTATATTATTAATAGAACTTAAAGTATTATTATTTAGATGTACTTTTATATATAAACTTACAATTTTATTTATTTATCATAAATGTTGATGCTTGTTGCATGGTTCATGATTGGACAAGGTTTAAAACAAGAGTTGTTCCTTTTATATATAAACATCAGTTATGTTAATTTCGATTGATTTCCCTGAAGAAGTTCGGACCAGATTGCCGAACGAAACGTTGGAAATAATGATTTCAATTTCGCTGAGATTGTACAAATATAAATTTATAAATGTCTACTTCTCACTCAGCGCTCAATTATTTTGCAACTATCCGGTCAAATCTTGATCACAGTTCATATGAATTCAACAATAAAGATGAGTCAAATAAGCAGTGATTAAAGCAGATGAATTTTCTCCTAGTAGGTGGCTGTGAAAGTGTAGGCTGTCTCATTGTCTCCACAGAAGCCTGAAGAATATGTGTTTATCTCTTCGAATTTTCCTCACACTCCTATTCAGTTCCAAGTCTTACCCCTTGGTCTGAAATTTTGCAGTGTATCAAGTAAAATCAACGAATCACAAACCAAGGTCGAGTTTGAGAATTTAGTGATTATATATATATATATATAAAACTTGGGCACTGTGTTAGTAAGTAATTCCAAATTAGATTAATTATTAGATGTAGATATCTGGTTGGATAGGTGTTGAGTCGTTCCTCTTACACGTGTTTGCAGTTGATTTGACAAACAAAGCTTCCATTATCAATCTCCTCCTCCACTCAGTTACATTAGATTTTGAAATTGTCATTTTATCCCATCCTATTGTATGGTTGTGTTACTGCATGTAGTGCTATAGCTGAACTATTCTCCAGATTTCTAATCTTATTCGGGTCAACTACTCTAGATTTTGCTAGGTTTTTATTCTCGGCTAGTCTGACTGCCTTTGTTCTACTACTTTGACCTATGTATTTGACGTGACAATCATTGCAGGGTATTAGATAAACTAAATTTTTTGTTTAATTGGCTCCACAAGACTGATCCGTTAACTGGCAAAGCTTGTTTCTAATTGAGTTTGTTGGTTTGAATGAAATCAAAGCAGAAATTCTTAGATACCGCCTTTCTAAATACCTGAAGAAAACATTTTAAGCAGCCTTTTTACGTATACAATTCTCCAGCAGACAATTAATCCAGTCTAATGTTAAGAATAAGATACGGTTTCTTGCCACTCAACTGTGTAATTGTCAGTTTACTTACTCGTTTGGAACGCAGTGTATTGGCCGTACGCCATATCAAGTCCACAAACGCTCTCTAGCTTGGTGAGCCAGTGGATAAGAGAATACTGGCCGCTCTATCCTCGAACACCTGATCAAATTTGGAGATTTAGCAGCCCTTCATGAATGCTTGAAATTGCTAAACAAAATCACTCAATATCGTATAAAGGAACAGCACATACACCATATGTACATAGCTGAATCACTGGCTACACGGGATCTGAAACTGGACCTCTGCATTCAAACCACTTCCTATACTCATCACTCTGCAGCAGCCCAAGTGATATTTTTACCATAATTATTCTTCTTTTTATTACATACGTTTACTAGAAGTTTTGTTATTATTATTTTCCTATTATTATTATTATTATTCACATCATCCATGTCTTAGCGTAACTCTCTTACTGTTTATTAATAATATTCATTTTTCACAGAGATTTTATGAATACACTTTATCGTCTTTCTGCTAGTTCCTGTTCACTCTACACAGTCATATTAAACATTCATTTTTCTCACACTTACTACCTAATGCCAACTTTTGCCTCTTTACTGACTTTCAATTAGTCACCTATTTACGTAACACGTTACATAAAGTAACATGTATTTCGAAGGCAAATTTTCCTAGTATCTGATCAGTATTATGACTTATTTGTTAAATATAAATACAGATTATGAAAAAAGTGAATCGTCGAAAACACTTTTTGTCTTTTTCGTATGACTCAATATTGGAATATTTCGTCCATAGTGTTTAGAAGACTGCAATTCACGGGAGATTTTATTGGTGAGGTGATATCAGAACATCTGAGAAGAGGCTTCTAAAGGGCTTTAAATGAAACTAAGTTAAGCTGTTCACTAACCAGCTTCCCAATAGTTAATACGTGAAATAAATAAAAATGCCCCATTTCACATTTTCTATGTGTATTTGAAGACATAGGTATATTGGGTGCACGATTTGGCGAATTACTCATCTAATTTCCAAACATTATCCATCTAATTTTGGCAATGGCTCGAATGAATTGAGATTCAGCTCTATACTGGGCTTATTTCGTTGATATGGAAAATGAGGCCAACATTAACACAGCTTCCATATTCACTTATCATACATTACTCAAAGTTTTGGAATACTTTACGAAAACGATTTCACGCACAACATGGGAAATTCAGTTAGAGTAGGCTAAATGTCTTTCCTTACACTCATACGAACCCTTATTCAGAATTAATTGTTGTTCTCTGAGCTTTTTTTTGATCGACACCTCAATCATCACAGTCACCAACCTAAATTGCATGGTTAAGAACGAGTATCACGCCGATTTCCTAGGGAACAGAAATTATTATGGTCACAAAAGATTGTTGGTTCTGGATACTGCCAATAATTCGTGTAGTTGCGTCAACATTGTGTTGTTCTGCATTTAGGGTGATACCCATAAAACCTCATTTGCAGAGTTGTAATCCTTAGCATACTTATGAACCACACAATCTTCACTGAGCTACCTGGACTTAGGCAACAACTCACTCAGTGATTTTCAGCGCATCTCGAATTCACTCATCTAATATGTGTTATATTTAACTAGACATTGTTTCTCATATCTGCAATCAACGAAGATTCACGAAATCTTCCCGAAGTAAGAAGATTCGATAAATTGTTCTTTGTGTGAAATTAGGATGGGCTCCATGCATGAACCATTCACTTCTTCGATTGTGTTTTTTACAGTTTCTACAGATTTTTCGAAATTATGTATGTGATGTTCACTTAACGCATACGTATAACACTTATTCATGTGTTGGAGAGCTACACAGTATATGCCAAACAGTATAGGTCGCTTACCTTTTTAACTGTAGAAAATATAAGAATTGTAGCTTGTTGTATGTTTGTTAACCTTGATAAAGGCGGTCTCACTTTACATCCGACATTGTTGAAGCGAAATTTTGTGGTGCTTCGATGTTTGCTTCTAGTAGGATGACAACATGTCGACATTTTCCTGATGTATTTTGAAGTTGTTCTCTGGGAATAATTTTCTGCTTCACCATACGTTTTCCGATTGGTTTCAGATGTGCTATTCAACAGAACTAAGTGGAATATATACTAAATTGTGGGAAATGCTAATCTGCATTGTTTATATCCATAGGAAATGATTTACCACTGAATAACACTGAAACCTTCAGCTCATTTTTTGTAAATAGGGCCACATGGTCGTCTTTGAATTTCGGTTGATTCACAAACGCTGAGAAATGCTCATCTACTATTCAGAAAAATGTTTGATGCATATGACGGTTATTGTTTCAATTTCGTCTACTGTTGTATTAAAGCCCTATATTATACTGGTGTTAATCAAGCGACATTTGTGTTAAAACTCTACTTTTCATCTAACAACTAACGGGTTTATTTTACTGTTTAATTCAACTATATGATATATTTGACTGAACTCGAAATCAGGTGTCAAGAATGAGCGTTATATTATATTTGGAACTATCTTCACCAGTAGGAAAGAAGTTAATTAAGATATTTGATCTGCAAGTAGATGTTCCGTCTTAGATACTATGTCAAGAAACTAAAAAAATCTGAAATCACTCAACCTCTGCTTTTACAATTTGTTAACTGGTGTACTCTACTTATTTTACTTCACTGGCCCACTGAAAAAGGACTATATCACTTTGAGAAGGGCATTAAAGGTTGTTGACAAGGCAAGTGGTGTGCAACTTAGTTAGCTTGTCACTACATAAATTGATCGACATCCTTACTGACGAGATAAATGGTCTAAATCTATATTGTCTGACACTCAACACCTCCTCTGTTCCCAACACTCTCACTGTATCTCATCTTTTTGAACTAAAAGTCAGAATAAAAGATGATATGCGCGTACCACCAAGTATACGAACTCAACGGTAACATATTTAGCCGTGTTTTATATGATAGAGACAATATAAAGCGTGAAACTTATGATTGCCGGTGGTGTTAGCTAAATAAATGGCCCTATAATTATATCGTTTATGTAATTATGTAATCTAATGGTGACACTATATCAGTCAACTGACAATCTCAGCTGCCAACCTCATTTTTTATGCATATACGCATAACTTCGTAGTCACTACAAATACTATATAAGAATGGCCATTCCAAGACTAAAATAATATTCTCAAATTTTTAATGTTGTTTCATATAAGTGACCGATAATGTCAACCACTAACATTATAAACACAAGTTTAAAATTTTCGATTTGTTTATGATCTTACTGTCACTACCAATACCAAATAAGAACTGTCGTTAGCAATCCTGTAATATAATCACCATAATTATTTCAATATTATTTGATTAAATTAGATGCGATAATGAAGGGAATGCTGAAAATTTCACACTGTAATATCAGTACTGTCAGCAATAAAGCAAATTATTATTAATTTAATCCAGATATCTGAACACTACAAGCACAACTTCAGTTTATTCTTATTCCTGTAGTGAAAGATTCAGGAAAAATATTCAACATAAGATATCGGTAGGATACCGTTCGTCAACACAGCACTCGTTGATTCTCGCTGACTAATTATTATTACAATACTCACCAGTCCGCCAACAGTCAAAATGATTGAACTATCATTTCAATGGTTTCAAGAAACTAAATTCTCAGAACACTTGTGATAAACAGATTTCTGTTGACTGTTATTTTTAATAATGAATAAGAGGGACTTTGCTCAACGCTAACTACAATAAGTAGTGAACTATTGTAACTGTTTTCAGGAGATGAAAATAAGAAGGTTTCGTTTTTGTTTACTCTCCGCTTATTCATGAATCTCCTGAATGATTTCGAACTATGTACTGTAAAATTGTTCAACTTGTTTATCAGTAAATGTTGTTTTATTATAAATAACGATTCATTATTCTAAATATCAAGTGAAAAATATTTTGTTGATTAGAGAAGAGATGCAAAGTTTAATATTTAAAAACAATTAGACAGTTGAATAGAAACGATTGATATGCATTATAATAGTCTTCATAATGACACGTCATTTAATTCAAAATAAGGATTCAAGATAGGCGCTTAAGTTGATCTTAACAGGTAAATAATATTTAAGAACACCAATATTGGGTGCGAAAAGCTACCGCAGAAAATCACAAAAAATTCGTCTATCATACAACATCTCTTTGATAGATGCCTACATGTTCGAAGTATCTGCTGATTTCCATCAAAGAATAAATTTGTTTATTCAAAGCCAAAAATGACACAATATTACCTACTGATAACGTTTTGATCACAGTTTACCGCTTTAAGCCACATTAAGGCATTGAAATGGCTTCTAAACTCTGTTTACATAATTTCCTTGTTTAATATCCTTTGCCTTTACCGGTAATAACATCTTTCACGTCTCAGGTTCGCACATTTTTTCATTCATGTTTCACGTGCTACTTAAAGATTCGAGGAAGAAAAATTCAGTGATCAACACATCCCTCCACCAGCCTTAATTGGGATTTTTAATCTGCTGCAATTCTCTCATGTGTTTCAATAATCTGACCATTCCGGGCCACTGGTCCAGTTCATGATGTTGTTCATGTAGTTTGCTATAGTGATCAAATTGTATCGTAACATCAATGATACGTGAGATTTAAGACGCAACATATAATCGTCGGTCAAAAGAATAAAGAACACCAATTCCAGAAAAACTGATCATTAAGTCAAAACGTCACATACTCGTGCCAACAGTGACATAATATGACGTGGCGGAAGACTTTGAATGAGAAAGCACTCTCGCGTGACGAAATAAAACACAAAACCGAGATATCTTGAAACAAAATCATTTTGAAAAAGGACACCCGCAGACATTCAGATTTTTCACGCAAATTGCATATTATTATCAATAGAATGATTGTCTTTATTATGGTTAGTAACCTATGTTCCGAAAAGTACTGGGCACTCATCTGGATGTCTCTCTGCACCATCGATTTCAGCTGGATCCCATGATATCTCGAATGCTGTGGTTCCCTGCTCACTATGACATAGCTGTATGAGATGTAAAAGTCATAACTTCAAGGTATAATTTCATTTCGTGATCTGTCGAGTGACTTCGACTGAGCGCATACTCAAAATATGTGCAATCTATCGTCATTTACTTATGCATATTTGTTCAGTGATAATTTGTTACCTTTTACGCTGCAGAGTCTTTGTTCTTATTCTTTTTATACCACCTGATCTTAATTATTGCGTGAACGACATCTGTATGCTGGTTGCTGCAAAATTCTCTGTTAAATTTCCTAGACTGTTAACCATTTAGTTAAAGTGAATTGAAATTAGTAATAAAGTAGGCGGAGTGTTTATTCTCATAAAAAATAATCAGCTGGGTTCATTGTAAAATAGTTCAAGAGATCTATAAATATCAAAGTGGTTAACGAAGATTGGTTAGCAATTCAGACAAAGTGATAATTATGATGAGACAACATATCAAATATTCCACTGAATTAAATAATGAACGTTGACAGGTGAGACAATGTCAGGAAGTATGGGGGTGAAATTAATAGAAACTCGGCACATATGATCTTCTCAAGATCTGAGGATCCTTTTTTTATGCGACTTTCCCATTACATCACCTCAGTAACAACTGCAAGGAAATATTGACTCATATGTCCTTAAACGCAGAGCATAAAAGCTTTAAAATACGTCATCTTGCAAACGTCTTATGTAGTGAGGGAAGTTTAAAGCATGATTCTAATATATTAACGCGGAACACTGAGTGAACGGTCCTCTTCATTCTTCATTTAATTGTCTCAATGTTGCTCATATTTCATTTTAATTTCCTATTCGTATTCTTTTTTAACAGGGTTATCAGTGTAAACACCCTGTTCATTCTATATCTCTGTAGTATGTGATGAGAATATTAGTTGCAATATTTTATACATGCTGAAAATTCCAAACACTATTTAGATTTAAATTTGCATTTAATTGAATTTTTTTGGATTTTCCCGTCGATTGATTGGACCGAAGTGCTCGGTCTCAGGTTGACATGTCGGCTTCTCGAGCAGATGCCTCGACAATGTCTGGGCATTGATTAAGTATTTAATTGGTGGATGGTGACTAGCAGTGGAATCCAGGATGCGCGTTTCGCCCTACTTGGGACTCGTCATCTGGATGTAGCTGCATTTCTCAATGAGTGATGATGTTCCCACCGAGGCTCGAACCCAGTGACCATGGTTTCAAACGCCAAAGCGTTATCCACTAGACCACTTGGGCCACGAGAGCCACCTCTTGTGCCGCGGGTTATGTTGATTAAATTGAATTTTTTGGTAGGAACATCATCACTCACTGAGGTGATGTAATGGGAAAGTCGCATAAAAAAAGGATCCTCAGATCTTGAGAAGATCATATGTGCCGAGTTTCTATTAATTTCACCCCCATACTTCCTGACATTGTCTCACCTGTCAACGTTCATTATTTAATTCAGTGGAATATTTGATATGTTGTCTCATCATAATTATCACTTTGTCTGAATTGCTAACCAATCTTCGTTAACCACTTTGATATTTATAGATCTCTTGAACTATTTTACAATGAACCCAGCTGATTATTTTTTATGAGAATAAACACTCCGCCTACTTTATTACTAATTTCAATTCACTTTAACTAAATGGTTAACAGTCTAGGAAATTTAACAGAGAATTTTGCAGCAACCAGCATACAGATGTCGTTCACGCAATAATTAAGATCAGGTGGTATAAAAAGAATAAGAACAAAGACTCTGCAGCGTAAAAGGTAACAAATTATCACTGAACAAATATGCATAAGTAAATGACGATAGATTGCACATATTTTGAGTATGCGCTCAGTCGAAGTCACTCGACAGATCACGAAATGAAATTATACCTTGAAGTTATGACTTTTACATCTCATACAGCTATGTCATAGTGAGCAGGGAACCACAGCATTCGAGATATCATGGGATCCAGCTGAAATCGATGGTGCAGAGAGACATCCAGATGAGTGCCCAGTACTTTTCGGAACATAGGTTACTAACCATAATAAAGACAATCATTCTATTGATAATAATATGCAATTTGCGTGAAAAATCTGAATGTCTGCGGGTGTCCTTTTTCAAAATGATTTTGTTTCAAGATATCTCGGTTTTGTGTTTTATTTCGTCACGCGAGAGTGCTTTCTCATTCAAAGTCTTCCGCCACGTCATATTATGTCACTGTTGGCACGAGTATGCGACGTTTTGACTTAATGATCAGTTTTTCTGGAATTGGTGTTCTTTATTCTTTTGACCGACGATTATATGTTGCGTCTTAAATCTCACGTATCATTGATGTTACGATACAATTTGATCACTATAGCAAACTACATGAACAACATCATGAACTGGACCAGTGGCCCGGAATGGTCAGATTATTGAAACACATGAGAGAATTGCAGCAACTTAAAATTCCCAAATAAGGCTCGTTGAAAGGCGATGTCGATCACGTGTAACATGAATGAAAAAATGTGCGAACCTGAGACGTGAAAAATGTGATGTGAAAAAAGGCAATCATGTCAACGGAGTTCAGAAGCTAATTAAATGCCCTAATGTGTCTATAAGCAGTAATTTGTGCTCAAAATGTTATTATTGGGTAATATTGTGTCATTTTTGGCTTTGAATAAATAAATTTATTCTTTGATGGAAAACAGCTGGTACTTCAAATTTCTAGGCATTTATCAAAAAGGTGTTGTATGATAGACGAATTTTCTTTGGCTGCTTTTCACACTCTCCTGTTCTACTGGTTGTGTAAATGATTTTGCACCGAATATCGCCAATCGTTCAATAATCATTACTTTAACAATATTGGTGTTCTTAAATATTATTTACCTGTTGCGCCTATCATGAATCCTTATTTTGAATTGAATGACGTGTCTTTATGAAGACTGTTATAATGCATATCAATCGTTTTTATTCAACTGTTTAATTTTTAGTATTAAACTTTGCATCTCTTCTCTAATCAACAAAATATTTTTTCACTTGATATTTAGAATAATGAATCGTTATTTCTAATAAAGTAACATTTACTGATAAACGCTTTCAACTATTTTACAGTACATAGTTCGAAATCATTCAGGAGATTGATGAATAAGTGGAGAGTAAAAAAATTAAACGTTGTAATTTTCAACTCCTGAAAACATTTACAATATTTCACTACTTATTGTAATTCGTGTTGAGCAAAGTTCCTCTAACTCATTATTAGAAATAACAGTCAACAAAAACCTGTTTATCATAATTTTTCTGAGAATTAAGTTTCTTGAAAACATGGAAATGATAGTTCAAACATCTTGACTGTTGGTGCACTGGTGAGTATTGTATAAGTTGTCAGCAGGAATCGACGAGTGCTGTGTTGACGAATGGTATCCCACCGATATCTTATGTTGAATATTTTCCTGAATCTCTCACTACAGAAATAAAAATAAACTGACGTTATGCTTTTAGTGTTCAGACAACTTGATTTCATTATTATTTTTATTTATTTTGATTTACAGCTTGATTGCACACCGTATTTTCAGTACAAGTATGGAATTTTCGGCATGGATATCGGTAGCCCAAATTCAGGCGACTATAGATATCGGGTGTGTGCCGGCAGAGGATCGAACCTTGGTCCATGTGCATGGTCGGCGAGAGTCCTAACCACTGTGCCACCGACGCTTTATTGCGGACAGTACTGATGCTACAGTGTTGAATTTTCAGCATTTCCTTCATTATCGCATCTAATTTGATCAAATAATATCAAAAACAATTATACTGATAATATTACAGGTTTGCTAACGACATTTCTTATTTGATATTAGCAGTGACAGTAAGATCAATAACAAATCGAAAATATTAAAATTGTGTGAATAATATTAGTGGTTAACATTATCAGTGAATTATGTGAAACAACATTTTAAAATCAAGGAATACTATTTTAGGCTTGGAATGACGATTCTCATACGGTATTTGTAGTGACTACGATGTCATGTGTATATGCACACAAAACAAGGTTAGTTGCTAAGATTATCAGTTAATTGGTTTAGTTTCACCATGTATTACATAGAAGAGATAATAAAAAGACCACTTATTTAGCTAGCACCATAGTTATTCATACGTTTTACAATTTACTTTGTTTATATCATATTAAACATGGTAAAATATGTTACCGTTGAGTTCGTATACTTGTTAGCACGCGCATATCATCTTTTATACTGACTTCTTGTCCAACCAGATGAGATAAAAGGTAAATGTTTTGAATAGAGTAGGTGTTGAGAGTCAAAAAATATGGATTCATACCATTTGTCGTATAAGTAAGGATATCGATCAACTAATGTAGTGACATCATAACTGCGCTGTACACCACCTGCCTTGTCAACAACCTTAAGCGTCCTTCTCAAAGTGATATAGTCCCTTTTCAGTAGACCAGCGAAGACTGAGTCCGACGGGGCAGTAAAGTAAAATAAGTAGAGTACACAAGTTAACAAATTTTAAAAGCAGAGGTTGAGTGATTACAGATAGTTTCTTGACATAGTAGCTTAGACAGAGCATCTTCTTGTAGATCAAAATAAAATATTCTAATCACCGTCATTCCTACTGTTAGAGATAGTTCCAAATATAATGTAGGGTTTATCCTTGATACCTCATCTAAAGTTCAGTCAAATTTATCACATAATTCAATGAAACAGTAAAATCAACCCGTTAGTTGATAGATGAAAAGTGTAATTTCATCACGAATGTCGCTTAAGGGACACTAGTATAATATAGGGCTTTACATCAACAGTTGACGAAATTGAAACAATAGCCAGCACACATCAAACATTTTTCTGATTGGTAGATAAGCAGTTCTCAGCGTTTGTGAATCAACCAAAATCCAAAGACGACCATGTGATCTTATTTACCAACCATGAGCTGAAAGTGTCAGTGTTATTCAGTCCTACACCATTTTCCATGAAAATCATCAATGCAGATTAGTATTCATAACAATTTAGTATATATATCTTACTGCATCACATTGGGCTTTGATCGAATAATTTTATTCTTTGATGGAAAAAGCAGGTACTTCAGACTTCTAAGAATTATTCAACAAGGCGTGGTATGATAAACGAATTTTTTGTGATTTTCCACTGTGGCTCGTCATATTCCCCAAAACTACTGATTGCGTGGTTCATTTGACGCTAAGTATTGGCATTCATCAAGTAATCGTTATTTTAACAATACTGGTGATTTTAAATATTATTTATCTAATAAGATCAACTTGAACGACTTTCTTGAATCCCTTTTTTGACTTATATCGAGTGTCAGTATAAAAACTGCTGATGTGAACATCACTCATTTTTATTCAAATGTCGATTGTTCTCCTTTAGACTTTGCATCATCTATCTATTTAACAAAATATGTGCTAGGATGACATTTAGAGTAATAAGTCACTATTCTAAAAATTACCATCTACCGACAAACACTTTGTACAATTTTAGAGTACACAGTCCAAAATAATTCAAAGTATCAAGCCTCAAGAGATTCATGAATAATCGAGGAGTAAAAAAACTAAACGTCTTAATTTTTTCATCGCCTGAAAACAGTTAAATATTTCAATAATTATTGTAATTAGTGTTGAGTAAAGTCTATTGAATTGATTATAAAAAAGCAATAAACACAAAATATATTTGTGTTGTGAGAATTAATTCTCTTGAAACCACTGAGATCATAATTCAAACGATTTGACTACTGACATACTTTAGAGCGTTTTATTCAGTAATCAGTATTCAGCAGTAATCGATGAGTATTATAGTGACAAACAGTATCCAACGGATGCTATTTGCTGGATATTTTTTCTGAAAGATTTGCTCCTTAAATATGAATCAACTGACATTATGCATTTAATGTGCAGATATCTGAGTAATATGACATCCAACAGAAAACATTCTTATCCATGTGTTTTTTTCCTCCAGTTAAATAACTATATCAGATAGTTCCAAATATAATACAGTACGCATACTTGAGTCGCTTGCTAGTGTTTAGTTAACTTGATAACATAGCCGAAGTAAACAATAAAATCAACCCATTAGTTAGAGATGAAAAGCGGAGTTTTGGCATAAATATCTTTCAGTTGACATCATTACAATATAGTGCTAAATATCAATAGTAGAGAGTGGTAAAACGATCACCCTTATGAATCAAACATTTTCCTGACTTATACATACGCGATTCTCTGTTCTTGCGAATCAATGGATGTTCAACGAAGACCTTCTGTCCACATCCACCAATCATGAAGGTGTCAGTGTTATTCATTACAACATCATTTTCCATGAAAATCATTAATGCAGATTATTATTCTCACGTATTCCACTTAGTTCTTTTGAATAGCACATCTGCAACCAATCGGAAGACGTACATTGAAGCAACGATTAATTCACAGAGAATAACTACAAAATACATGGGAAGAACATCGGCATCAGATCGTCAAACTACAGACAAACATAAAGACACCACAAAATATTTCTTCAATAGTATCGGATGTAAATTGAGACCACTTTTATCAGGGTTAACAAACCTGAAATTAGCCGTAATTGTTTCATTTGCTGGAGGTAAAGTTTAAGCGCCCCATACTGTTTGGCAGACATTGTTTAGCTCTCTAATAGATTCATTATAAATCATAAATATATATATATATTGATGAATAATAAAATCCGGATAAATCTGCTGAAGAAGCTGTGGATTACACAGCGAAACGCTGAAGAAAATCTTTTTTTGATTTTCTTAACACGCTGGGATTAATTTAAATAATTTGAAATCAATCAATCTGAATGGGCGCCCAAATTATTCAAGGAAGTTCGTAACACCTACGGCCTTGAAACCTGTAATTTTAAATAGATGATTAAGTGTTACCTCCGTGTACGAATAAAAAATCACTCCAATAACTCAGAAATAAATATCACGAAACTGTAAGCAACACTATCAAAGAATCGAATGGTTTGTGCAAAAAGCATATTCTAGTTGCAAACAAAGAACAACTTATCGAATCTTCTCACTTTCGAAAGATTTTGTAAATCTTTGCCAATCGCACATAGGGAAAAGTAAATTCACATCACCATTGTTCAAGTAATCAGAGATAACCACAATGACCAACGGTTTTTCCCTGCCTCTTTCCTACAATATTCTAAGCATTGTCGAGTTAGATATAACACCTATTAGATGGGTAAATTTGAGGGACACTGAAAACCACTACAAACATTCGGTTAGATGACTTTTATTCAATTTATTCTATTCATCTATCCATCAAGTAGTAAACAAAACCGAGATGCTCAAGTTATTTTTTTTTATTTAACGTAGTTTGAAAGGTATTTTATTTAATTCCTTGATACGATGATGAAAAATATATTGTGTTTGAATTGTTGTGATTGTATAATACTGCATCACTGGGTGCTCCGATCAGATAAATTAATTCTGAGATGTAAAATCACATGTACTTCGAACTTCGAGGCATTTACGGAAAAGGAGTGGTGTGATGGACGAATTTCCTGTCTCAATTTCATTTGACCACACTCTTTGCCCCCTTGTATGACTGTATTTTATCTCGCTTCCTAATATCACTGGTTGTGTAATTCATTTTACACTGAATATTGCAAGTCACCGAGTAACCCTTATTTAAAATAAAATCCATATTAGTTTGTTTATTAGGTATATCACACAGTGAAACAGTATTATTTACTGGATGACGTTTCGAACAAAATTTATTGTTCATAATCATATCAATTGTGATCACACGACTTTGACACTTGAGTTTTATAGTTTTCTTTGTTCTCTCCTATTTGTCGTATGGGTAGTAGAATTTTCCAAATATCGGGGACAGGTGATGAATCATTCCTATTACATGTATTTGTAGTTGATTCGATAAACAAAGCTTCTGTTATCAATCTCTCCCTATACCCTGTGACATTAGATTTTAAAACTGTCATCCTATCCCATCCTATTGTATGGTTGTGTGTGACTGCATGTAGTGCTATAGCTGAACTATTCTCTAGATTTCTTATCTTATTCGGGTCAACCAATCTAGATTTTGCTAAGTTTTTATGTTCAGCTAGTCTGACTGCCCCTGTTCTACTAGTTTGACCTATGTATTTGACCTGACAATCATTGCAGGGTATTAGATAAACTAAATTGTTTTGTTTTAAAGGCTCTACAGGATCCTTTAACCGACAAAGCTTGTTTCTAATTGAGTTTGTGGGTTTGAATGCCGTTTTTATTCCTGCCTTGTTAAGAATTCTGCGTAAGGCTTCCGAAGTTCCTTCCTTGTATGGAATTACTACTGATGATTTAGATTCTTTATTGTTGGTGTCGTCATTAATATTATTATTATTACCACTATCATTATTATTGTTATTATCACTATCACTACTATCATTATTTATTTTATTTTTACTTTTCTTTACATATTTCCTGACTAATTTATCCGGGTAATTATTAAGTTTTAAGGCTTCTTTTATGTGTGTTAGTTCCTGTTTTAGATTTTCTTTGGTACTACTTAATTTTTGTGCTCTGTCATTTAAACATTTCACCAATCCTATTTTTACTGACATAGGATGGGATGATCGGAAGTCCAAATATCTGTTGGAGTGTGTGGGTTTCCTGTAAACACTAGTGTTTACCTTCCCATCTTCTTTCCTCATTACGTTACAATCTAAAATTGGGAGCTCTCCTAGCTGAACATAAAAACTTAGCAAAATCTAGATTGGTTGACCCGAATAAGATAAGAAATCTAGAGAATAGTTCAGCTATAGCACTACATGCAGTCACACACAACCATACAATAGGATGGGATAGGATGACAGTTTTAAAATCTAATGTCACAGGGTATAGGGAGAGATTGATAACAGAAGCTTTGTTTATCGAATCAACTACAAATACATGTAATAGGAATGATTCATCACCTGTCCCCGATATTTGGAAAATTCTACTACCCATACGACAAATAGGAGAGAACAAAGAAAACTATAAAACTCAAGTGTCAAAGTCGTGTGATCACAATTGATATGATTATGAACAATAAATTTTGTTCGAAACGTCATCCAGTAAATAATACTGTTTCACTGTGTGATATACCTAATAAACAAACTAATATGGAATTACTTACTACCACAGTGCCCAAGTTTTACACATATATTAATATGACTTATGGTCTTCCTGTACGAAGATTTATCAATAAACTCACTCGACTTTCACAAACTGAAGCAAGATATGAAAATCATCGTATTTTCAACATTCGATGCCAAAAAAATGAAATCATTCCTAAATATTTACGTCTACGAGCTCCTGTTCCAACGGACAGAGTTAGAAGCAGAATAGAAGGCTTACAAAAATTATGCCTGAAAGAAGAAATCCACAGAATCGTAAAATAGTTGCAACATATCAGATCCGAAATTGAGCAATTAAAACAAAAGATAAAAGGAATAGTTACCAGTACAGATTATGATCTTATAACACAGTCCTCCAGCATTGCAAAATCAGCAACTTTCAAAAAGTCAAAAAATAGTCAAATCAAAAAGTTCAACAAATTATTAGAAGAGAAATCCACATCTCAGAATGATGAAGTCAACAACCAAAAGTCAACGGCGATCGATAAATCAAAGTGGGTTATCAATCTCTCAACACATATATTAAGTCCTACGGAAATAAGTGTTTTAGAAAAGGGACTAAATTTCAATGTATCTGTAGACAAGCTGAAACCTGAGGATGTCATCCCTAAAATAGAAATAGCACTAAGTGGAATAGACAAAACTACGGCTGATGAAGTACGGGCACAATGTGCACTAACATTGAAACGACAAAAATGTGGAAAGCCAAACCTGACAAAACAAGAGTTAGAAGCCCTGAAACACCTTAAGAATAACAAGGATATAGTTATCACAAAGTCAGACAAAGGAAATGCAACGGTAGTATTATACAAATCAGACTACTTGGACAAGGTAAACACTCACATACGAACAGGACCATATGAGGAAATTAATAAACCAATTGATACAGTTATGAATAAAGTTAAGAAATCCACAGCGGATCTTATACGCCGAATGAAGCCGTTTCTAGGTGAGTCTAAGTGGTTTAACTTAATGCCCAAAACTAATAACCCCAGTAGGATGTATGGTGTTGTTAAAGTTCATAAGTCAGGATATCCTATTAGGCCTATAGTTGATTTTAGAAATTCACCTACTTATGAATTATCTAAATATTTAGCCATGGTATTAAATCCCCTAAAAATCCACTCGAAATCTAGACTAATTCTTATGAACTCAAACGTAGATTAGATAATTTAAAATTAGATAATGAAGAAAAAATGGTTAGTTTTGACATAGTTTATACACACGTATACCAATAAATATGGCTATAGAGGCAGTCAGAAACGAACTCATTTCTGACCAAGAACTCGAACTTAGGACAAAAGTGCCACTTGAGGACATAATGCTGGGAGTACAGCTATGCCTGACTTCCACAGTATTTAAATTCCAAGGGAAAATATACAAACAAACTGAGGGAGTTGCCATGGGATCACCAATATCCCCAGTGGTAGCAGATATATTCATGGATAAGTGGGAAAGCATAGCGATTAAAACGTTCACCCCCACCCCAAAAGTATGGTGGAGGTACGTAGACGACACATTCACTGTACTTAGAACACAAGATGTAGATAGATTTTTCGAACATATCAACTCTAAGGTTGAAGCAATTCAATTCACTTATGAATTGGAAAATCAGGAAGGGGAGCTCCCAATGTTAGATTGTAACGTAATGAGGAAAGAAGATGGGAAGGTAAACACTAGTGTTTACAGGAAACCCACACACTCCAACAGATATTTGGACTTCCGATCATCCCATCCTATGTCAGTAAAAATAGGATTGGTGAAATGTTTAAATGACAGAGCACAAAAATTAAGTAGTACCAAAGAAAATCTAAAACAGGAACTAACACACATAAAAGAAGCCTTAAAACTTAATAATTACCCGGATAAATTAGTCAGGAAATATGTAAAGAAAAGTAAAAATAAAATAAATAATGATAGTAGTGATAGTGATAATAACAATAATAATGATAGTGATAATAATAATAATATTAATGACGACACCAACAATAAAGAATCTAAATCATCAGTAGTAATTCCATACAAGGAAGGAACCTCGGAAGCCTTACGCAGAATTCTTAACAAGGCAGGAATAAAAACGGCATTCAAACCCACAAACTCAATTAGAAACAAGCTTTGTCGGTTAAAGGATCCTGTAGAGCCTTTAAAACAAAACAATTTAGTTTATCTAATACCCTGCAATGATTGTCAGGTCAAATACATAGGTCAAACTAGTAGAACAGGGGCAGTCAGACTAGCTGAACATAAAAACTTAGCAAAATCTAGATTGGTTGACCCGAATAAGATAAGAAATCTAGAGAATAGTTCAGCTATAGCACTACATGCAGTCACACACAACCATACAATAGGATGGGATAGGATGACAGTTTTAAAATCTAATGTCACAGGGTATAGGGAGAGATTGATAACAGAAGCTTTGTTTATCGAATCAACTACAAATACATGTAATAGGAATGATTCATCACCTGTCCCCGATATTTGGAAAATTCTACTACCCATACGACAAATAGGAGAGAACAAAGAAAACTATAAAACTCAAGTGTCAAAGTCGTGTGATCACAATTGATATGATTATGAACAATAAATTTTGTTCGAAACGTCATCCAGTAAATAATACTGTTTCACTGTGTGATATACCTAATAAACAAACTAATATGGAATTACTTACTACCACAGTGCCCAAGTTTTACACATATTAAAATAAAATCCAGCTTCGTTATGAAATCAACTTTCATGCGAATCAGACGTGTTTACTAATTTTAGTGTTTACTCAATATTAGACTTTGAATCTCGTCATTAATAAACGAAATATTTGTTGAATTCACATATGGAGTAAAAAGTCTTTTTTTTTTATTAACTAACAATTACTGAAAAACACTGAATAATTTTAGAGTACACAGTTCTAAATCGTCGAGACTGTAAGGCTAATTCAGCTTAATGAATAAGTGGAGAGTAGTGAAGTAAATAAAATAAGCCCTAACATTACAATCTTTATCGCTTGAAAATGTTTACATTATTTCACTACTTATTGTAATAAGCGTTGAACAAAGTCCATTATTCAAAAAAAAACAATAACGATAAATCTACCTTTCCTAAGTGATTTGAAAATTGTTTCTTTTTTAAACAGTGAAAAGTTAACTAAAACGATTTGTCTACTCGTATGCTTCACAGTTTAGTGTATATAAGTAGTCAGTAGGAATCAACGATTGCCACAATGACAAAAGGTGTCTTCATACAACTGGTTCCCTTGATAAATTTAGATAAAGAAAGGAAGACGAAATTTGCAGTATAAAATGATATCATTCTATTTCACAGGTTCTCATCAGCTGCAGACTACCTGAAATTACAATGGTTATATAAATGATAATAACATACTTTAATGTTTGATTAGTAGTAGAGAAGAGATAAAATTGACGCATCCAAAAAAGAATGAAAGCATTACAATTTTTAGTTTAAGATATCATCATCAATTTATACACTTTCAAAGTCGATGATCAGTGATCTCAACTCACTGAGCAAATCTCAATCTTATAAACTGTAAATGCTTTTGTTTTTTGGAGTTGCCATGTGAACCTACAAGCTAACACTGTTTCTGTTAATCAATTTTTCTATTTTCTGTCTTCCCCCTACCCCCCCTTTTCAACTCTGAAAGTGTATAAATTGATGAGGATATCTTAAACTAAAAGTTGTAATACTTTCATTCTTTTTTGGATGCGTCAATTTTATCTCTTCTCTACTACTAATCAAACATTAAAGTATGTTATTATCATTTATATAACCATTGAAATTTCAGGTAGTCTGCAGCTGATGAGAACCTGTGAAATAGAATGATATCATTTTATACTACAAAAAGGTGTCATTTTTTTATCCTGTGTTGTATATTTTTTGCTAAATTTAAAATTTTTCTAGATGATTTACTACGCAAATATGAATCATTTCACGTTGTCTTTCATCTGGAGATTTCTAGATTATATTTCTTTAAAAACAAAATAATCATATCCACAACTACTCTCTCCCTTTATTACTCACTATTTCAAAGTGTTCCTTTTCGTATGTAGTGTTTATCATGGATGCTCATGCTAGCCACCTGAAAACGTAATCACCTATTACAGCAAATCCATTGGTGACTGATGAAAATCGTAGTTTGAGAAGAACAATACATCCTTATTTACAATCGCCTTTAAGCATCCCAAAGTTTCTGATTTGCAGTTGTCATCATTCGCACATCAACTTTAATTTAAAGACAACTTCGTGATTACACTCATCAATCATTACCTGAAGGTGTTAGTCTTACATCGTTTTTCATGAAAATCATCAATGCAGATAATTATTCTCTACAATTAGCATATATTCCATTTATTTCAGTTGAATAGCACCTCTGCAACAGGTTAAAAACGTGTAGTGAAGGGACAATTAAATCGTTGACATTAACTTCAAAATACATGAAAAGAACGCCAACAACTGATCATTGAACTACAGATGAAGAGCAGAGCAGTAACATATATTGCTTCAAAATTATCGGATGTAAACTAAACGTACGTTTATTAGAGTCAACATAAATGAAATTAGCTAAAATTGTTTTTTATCTTGAGGCTATTCTCCCATTATAAAGCTCTCTTCCTTCATAACAGCATGAAGGAATAATAGTGGCCATTAGGGGTTTTTTGGTTTATCGACTTATTGTAAATATTCTGCGATACCTCTTTTGGCACGGATTTCATCTGATAAAAATGTGTAAGGCCTGAATCTGCTAAATTATTGTGAATTATTTAGTGAACAGCCCACTTCATTCTTGAATTCAGTAACATAGTGTTTTTATCATATATATTTAATTGAAGTTATACTTCAATATTTTGAAGAATACTGAAGTTATTCACTGTGAAAGTAGGAATAATAGTGGATTTCACAGCCCGAAGAAAATGTCTATCTGACTAATTATCGATAAGACGAAAATGACGATTACTCTGAAAAATGTAGTTGAAGGTATTACAGGATCTCCAAAGATTGGAGCAGAAACTGTTCAGTATAGAGTTCATTGTGAATCTAGTAGAAAATAAACGCACTGACGACTCGAAACACAGTCATTTAGTAAACGTACATCATGAAAGAAACTATCACACGAATAAAGTTAATGTAACTTCATCATTTTTTAACTTTTTCAATATTCCATTGTTATATGAATTAGCCACCTGGTTGATAGTAGAAAAGTATTTTCAGTCGTGATTTAAATTATTAAATTAACATGCAATAGACGACTTGATTTTCTTTCTGAATATAAATATTACCAGTTATAAACACTTCAGCATGAATGTAAACAAAGTTTGAGACAAAGTTCAGAGAATTAGGTGAATATATATTTACATATAAGTTGAGCAATGATGCAAGTCCATTTCATAGCGTCTGGTGTAAGATGATTTTTATTTTAGAGGTAAGCACTTCAGTTCCTATGATTTGTAGTTACTATCAGTTTCTTGTCATCAATGGCTGCATTCTTCGTTTAGTCTTAGGCATTCTTATTTCATGATTTCATGGTTTATGAGGTTTAATGTTCGATATAAATATTGAGCAGTCATCACAACATCAAAGAATCTGTTGCTTTACGCCGTTTAATTCTTTTTAGGGATTTTAGTGACACATCCCATTACTGATTGCAATTCCGAACATAGTGCATATGAGAGGACAGGCTTTTAGAAGAACTGTTATGGTGAATGAAAACTGTCAATTCACACGCTGAGGGTTGTCATGTTTCTTTGTGTATAACGATAGTTATTTCAGGCCGATTTTTTGTCTCTGAAATATTTCAATCTTATTCCTTGTTTGATATCAACTCCAACTTTTGAATTTTTTACGATATGAAATTGTCACACAATTAACATATTCATCGATGTCATCGCTCATATATCTAGGCAATGCTTATGCATTAAATCATTCATGCTGAGAAATAAGGACATATTGGTTTTATCTAAAATCAACAGTCACCAAATGTCTAACCACTATGGGCATCGCTTCAAAATAGCTTTCTTGATTTTGTTTAGATTCAGTCACCAATGGACGCTACCAGAATTTTTACTAACATGAACTAAATATTTTTTCTTCAGGCAAACGAAAGTTTTGGTGCTCAATGGAAGGCTTATGCAGCAATCGGTTGTCTTTAAGTCTTCAATTTCCGTAATCTTTGAGAATAACACTATTAACTGTAAATGGCTTAAAATACCTTCACATCACTTCGTGATTATAACCTCAAAACTCAAATCTTGACATGATGGTGTGCGTGGGTGGCCCAGCGGTTAAGATTGCCGTCAAACATGCACATGGTCCGAAGTAAGACCCCTGTCGACGCACACCTAATATCAATGGTCGGCCTGTGAAGTTGGGCTACCGATATCACACGCTGAAAATTTCATACTTGTAGCAAAAATACTCTGATTTCGTGCTTATTGGGGTCTCTCCGGATATCTTTTGACGTCTCTGCTCTACATGTAAAGACAACTATTGAGTTCCATGTTTTCGGAATGCGTTTTCAACCATACTAATGTCAGTGTTAATTTTGTTGATTAAGTTCTCTTGGTAGTTATTTTGTTTAAGAGTCTCAGTAATCTCTTCCCTTCGTAAATGTTATCAATAGGTGTGCTCGTCTAAGAAGACTTCAAAAAATTGCTAGATTTGCGTTGATAGGCTGCGGTGATTCGAAGTCTAAATATGTGTTGGAATGGGTTTTCTTCCTGAATATGGATATACTAAAATGTCTGTTTTCCCTCCTTTCAACTAGGCAGTCTTGAAATGGTAGTTCACTGACGTCTGATTCTGTATCTGAAGTAAACTGGATTTTCAGAAATGGATTGTTCAGTTTCTCCAAGAATGAACTGTGTAGATTCTTTTTCAGCGCAACAAAATTGTCATCAACCTATCTTAACCATATTTTAGGCGTGAGTATGCTTAAAAAGATGTTATCCTTGAATCTATTCATGAAAAGATCAGCAACTATTGGGAAAACCAGTGAACCGAAAGCAACACCATTTATATGTCTTTATGAATTCCCCTTAAATGTAAAATAATTACTTTTTAGACAGAATTTCAAGCTCTTAATTATTTCACTGGTGTCCAGTTGACATCTTTTTGATAGCGTTGTATCTGATTCTAGTAAACTGAAAATGATATCAAAACGCGATAATGAGAATACTTGTACATAATGGATGAATATCACAGCATACCATAATATAGTCGTTATACACTTCTCGGTGTTTTATTGTGCATTTGAAATCACAGTAATCTGAGTGTATTTTGCAGTGGATGTCATATCGAAAAGAAGTATCTGAAAAGATTGTATGTCAGTGAATTGGTAAAATCCACTACTGTTCTTAATTTCCCATTCAGGATTGGGTCTTGAAGGAGTCTGTTGGTATTCAGTTTCATTTTGTTCAGTCGCCCAGATTTTTCCTTTTCTTCAGAAAGTAAGTGTGGTTCATCGGATAGGTCTTCAATCGCCTTTTTTTCTTTATCACTCTGGTTCTTTATCACAGTGACGTTTTTCTTGTCGACCTTAGTTATAACGATGCTATTTCCTTATTTGCAGCTTCTTAGGGCCTCATATTTTTGCTTTCTGGGAATATATGGTATGTTTTGCACAGATTGCTATTCTTCATTGGTAGAGCAGGATCAGTCATAGGTGCCAATTCCTGAATCGGTAATGGCTTCCTAGCGATGTTGGAATTCAATCCTTTCTGTAGTAATGATATTTCATTTTCAGAAAGTATCTTGTCCGACATCCTGAGTATAGTTTTAGTATTCTTCATATCATTTGCCGAGACTTTCTTTGATTGTTTCTTTTCTTCAAGTGTCTTCATATTTCTCGTCTTTTGGTTACATTATGAAAATTTGATACTCGTTCATCAAATAATTTTCGAATATATTAGAGTTGTAACAAGCAGGGTTAAACGGTAGTCAATATTCTGATCCTCATATACCTCTTTCCGCAGAGAACATAGAGTCGAGGTTACTTCTGTAAGGGAATTCAATTTACGTAATAAACCAATCGTAAACAAATCAACGCAAAATCAGGTATACCCAGTGAATGTTTAAAAATTTTACTGAATAAAAATGAAATGAATTGAAAGTATCATACAGCACCAGAAAGGAGTACCTACACGATAATATCACTATAGATAGTGAACATAGTGACGTCCTGCTCAAAACTAGGGCTATCGAAAGTTTGCATGTTGCACAATGAATGTGCTTTTCCAGGTTTATCTTGCTTTATTCATTGAGTTATATCTCAAAATCTTAGTTTCTACTCCCCGGATTATCCAAAATGTTTCCTACCAGTGGCGGATCTACGAGTCTTTAATCAAATTAAGAAGATAGCATCATGGTGGGTGGAAACGAGCTTTGGAGCGTATTCAAGTGGATCAGATGAATGTTCCTGTGATTCTGAGCACAGTTTTCAAGTCATTACTGAACAAGATAGTATGCTTGATTATTTTGAGATGTTTGTTGCAATACAGGTGTAATAGCGCTTCAGGAAACTTAACTCCACGATTTATATGATGACAATTTAGTATCTCTAAATGGATTCACTATGCACTGATATGGCTGATTCGGTTCAAAGTAGAAGCGAAGTGGTGGTATTGCCACTTTTATTATTCTTATTGGTCTGCTGCTAACTACTTCTGCTTCAAATTTTAAAACGATCCTACTAACTGTGTAACTGTTAGATGTCTCAGTAAAACTTCAATTTTATCACGAAAACTTATGTCGCACCAAGTCTCCTGGCGATTCATTGGACACATTTCACCTGTGCAAAGGACTAAATATGTTTCGATAAAGAAAGGAAGACGAAATTTGCAGTATAAAATGATATCGTCATTCTATTTCACAGGTTCTCTTCAGCTGCAGACTACCTGAAATTACAATGCTTATAAAAATGATAATAACATACTCTAATGTTTGAGTAGTAGTAGAGAAGGGAGAAAATTGACGCATCCGAAAAAGAATGAAAGCATTACAATTTTTAGTTTAAGATATCATCATCAATTTATACACTTTCAAAGTCGAAAACAGAGCGGAGGGGTAAGACAGAAAACAGAAAAATTGATTTACAGAAACAGTGTTAGCTTGTAGGTTCACATAGAAACTCCAAAAACAAAGGCGGTTACAGTTTTTTAGAAGCATTTTATTTCGACGTGGTAGACCAGCTGTAGATATTTTGATCTTATTCCTTATACTGCCCATGGGTTTCTAGAATACCTCATATATGCCTGTTCATTTTGAAATTGACTAATAAGGATATTCGAGGCTGAACGAAATCTTGAACTGCAATGTCAGTGGCGGTTCCATATTTCAAATATAACGTCGAAAGAGAAAAGACTTGGTAACGGACTCTTATTAGGCATATTTCAACATGGATAGCCACAGTTCATGTAAGTCCGTTCAACGGATATGTGGTGATGCGATGAGCAACTACTCCAAAAAACAGAAAATTAAGAATAATTACGAATGCAGTTGACGTCATTATTTTTTTATTTTTGTATGTATTTCTTACATTTCATAATTTTAAAGTACATCGTATCAAGTTTTATATTTTTGAGTTAATATTTTATCTAAACGTTTTGTCTGGAAATTTGGATCAAAGTTTCGAAGAATGAGATGAATATATATGAGCACGAGCACTTTATTCGAATATCACTAATCTGACGTTAAGTTTTAAATCATATTTTATTCACTAGTAAGTTATCCACCTTCTTTTGTTTGTCGGTATTATAATTTTGTTGTCGTTTAATGAAATTGCGAATATATTAGTGTTCAGCACACTTCCTTCACTCGGGGCTATGTGTTACTTCAAAATTTCGTTACATCATTTATATATGCATATATTAAATAAACTATTTGTGCCTAAGTATGTGGAGACTCAATTTGAAAGAGGATTTTTAAATGTGAGCAAAGTCGACCTACTTTGTTCCTGCGAAGTTTGTCATTTGCGTTTTACGTTTATACATTGAAGCATCACTGAACCAATATTAAAAAAGGGAAGAAAATGCTGTAATTTCATGCATGAAATAGTATAAGTAGTGACAGCCACACTGTCCACTGAGTGAACTGTCCGAATTCGACACTATGTGAGTGTAAATGATAAGCAGCTTCAAAACAAACCCTCACAAATATCGTTTCACCTAAAACTTATAATGAATTTCTTGTTCTTTAGGTCAGAGAAATATTTTAAGATGAAGTTGTCGCACACTGAAGCAGTCATTTGCATGTGAGTCCCACATTCTACTATATTTGAGTGATAAAAGCCATTTATGAAATTTACTTTTATATACGTCGTTGTTAACCAGTGATTACAAGCACAATGTTCAACTAGATGAAAAACAATCAGTTCGTCTGAAGCATGAGATAATGTGATGGTCAGAAATGTATTTTGTCGCATAATTAGTGCAGGAATACTCCTTCTACGTTGGATTAATACACATGCTTGTAAATAACACCACTGAAATTCACTCCCCAGTTTCATATATGTCTTTCAGAGCAATTATTTTCGTCATCATTTTAATACTTTGCCTCAAATACAACGGAAACTGGAGAATTGAAAGAATATTCCTCGCAATAGTGGTAAGTTCTCCTGTATGCCAGCTTATGATGATCGTTTTTCGTATACTGGCCAGCTCACTATAAAACTGAAAAATTGAATTTATTGAGACAACTCATCCATAGTGTGTGTGTTTGACTTGCATTAACAGAATACGAGTCTGACCATCATTAAATCTGCACTTGGAAAACATGATAGATTTCTGAATCAGTAAAGGCACTTGACTCTTGTCTAATAAAACTCAATCACTACTTGTTATTGAAAGAAACGTTTTTTCTGACTACACATCACACCTGATAATTGCTAGCCCCCAGTTTCGGTAGTTCACTGATAAAATGTACCAAATCGGCATACTATAAGACAGGTGTATATCTGGCCTGTAGCCACGAAGCTCCACCGAAGAAGCGACTCTCGTACGAGCCTCTGAGACAGAAGCTTTTTGAAGTTTGATATAGTATAATTTTTTGTGCTGAATGATATTGAAGTTAGATATGGCACAACATTTATGAAGACTATTCAATTTGTTCCATTTATTTATACTTTTTCAATTTTATTTTGCCAACAGCTTTTACTATGGTCGGCAGAAGTCTGCTTGGTAGATTGCCAAGGCATTAGTTTAAAGTGTTCATACTTATTTATGTTCACTATTCTGGAAGATTTATTAGTGATTATTTTATTCTTCATGAGAAGAAGATTGAAAATAATTGTGGCTATCATACTGGCGGTTTTATCGATAATTTGTGCAGTTATTGCGGTAGTTTTCACGTTCATACCTTGGTATTTTGCGGTAAGTAAGATGAAATGTCAAATGATTTGTTACTCACTGACGTTTGTTGTTGAACCGCTGGAGTAATTTTACAATTTGCATAGAATTTCAAATATTCGCTAGTCTCCGAATTCCCTGAAATTAACATACACACATAACAATGCATGAGGGAAGCATAACAGTGTCACACGGTAAACAGTTTCCAATCTTAGAAGGACGAATTAATTTCGTCAATGATCAGCTGTTTAAATAACCGTTTAAGTGAACGACGTTTGTTCACTGAAGGAAACTTTTGTGAATCATCGAAATCTCGTTGACTGCCAAATTATGTATTCAATGACATTTTCGAGTAATGTCAGACTTCTCCATCCAAAAGTAATTGCAAAAAAATGACCCGCATTTGTATACAACCTGGTGAAGTCAAAGATTGATAGCTGATAATTTATTTGTGATGACATTTGAGAATATGCATGTAATGGAATTATCCAGTACCTGTCCATGACAATATAAAATCCTACTACCCACATGGTGTATAGGAAGAGAGACAGCATTTCGAAGCATCTTGTTTGAGTGATATACATTAACTTTATAGAACGCGACTGGAAGAGCAACGATTTGTATTAGAATCAGTTTACAGCCAGTCAATCGTATTATTCTGTGAAGTAAATAGACGACACAACATTTTGTTCATCGGTGGTTAGGTAACTTGGAATAATTTTGTCAAATATGCACAGCATGCAGGTTATATGGGATGCATTAACTTCATTTTAAATCGTTTACTCATTGTAGCTAATATATCGTAGGAATCACACATTTAGGCATTAAATTCAACCCAGAAAATTGCGGAATATTAGATGCATAGCAACACTTCATCTCTTCACTAACTCTTATTCACTCTTATTTCTGGACATTATGCTGAATATGTCTTCAATTGGATGGAAGAAAGCTGATTTAGGTTCTGAATACACAGTTATTCTAGTTCACATTATTTTTGCAGCTTTGTATTTTACCGCTCAATAACTCCGTGTGGACTCTTAGAATTCTTCTTCCAGGTCGCCTCGAGTGTTTACAAGATTCAATGTTTATTTTGTAGGACCTCTTCGAAATGCTGGTGGGCGCCTTCCTCAACACTTCAATGTGTTTCGTAAGTTCAGAATAATTTCCCTCTCTGAACTGCTGAAAAGCTTGTCAGACTGGCAGGATTCTTACTAAATTTGAAACACATTTTATTCCGAAAAATACAAACTAAGCGAAGATATAGACTCCTTTCTCAAATGGTTCCTCGTCATTGTCTCTACACCAGTGTATGTCATTGTTCATCAAAATTACACCAAGCATGTATATATTTTAGCCAATAAGTATGACCAGTTTTAAGTGAAGAAAAGGATTTTTCAGAAATCGTCACAATAATTAACTAGAAGATGTTGGTAAAACGATGTCCATATTTTGATGGACGGGTGAAAGTAACACTGTAATTAAAGATCAGTATATTTGTAAGGTATTAACAACAAGATGATTTTGTAAAAGTGAAATTTCTAGAATGATGATGACTAAGAAGAAGGGAATGACCACGTAGAATTACGCAGTAGTAATACGATAAAAACACGGTTGAATAAGCTGCGATTGTAGCTGGAATAAAATAACACTGGGAGTATAGAATCGTCAGTAAATATTTTTATATATTATGAAGTTGGCCACGGAATAGATAGAGGCGCCACAAATTTCTTTTGTTAGCGCAAATTTGGCTTGTTCACTTGAATTCCAATTTCATTCACTGTAAGTAGATGTCGTACTTGTGGAGTATGTGAAAGGTTAGATAATATGGGATTGATATGATTTATAAGCTTGAAACCTCTTTCAGTGTAAACGTGATGTCCAGTATTCAGGAAGACGAACCAGCATGAGTGTAATAATTTTGATGTAGGAACTAATGATTAATGTATAGCCGATGACGAGGAAAATATGCATGTATTCACCTTACTCTTTGCTTTCCTAAATGTGCAAATGGTAATTTTCAAATTTTCACGTTTTCATACAATTTTCTTTTTCTTTTTTCAGATGTTAATGGTTGTTGCGAACCAACTCAAATCAGTTTGATATCATACGTTCACGGGACAAAGTGTATTGCTAACACATTTGCCTGAAGTATGATTTCTGTGAACTCGGGCAATATTTTTAGAATATGTGAATGAAATATTTTTCAAATGGCAGATATTGAATAAAGCAAACTCTTTATGCAGTGAACCTTGAACTTATATTTGCTTGGAAGAATTGATATTTTTTGAGATATGAGTTGTATCATGGAAACTGTTTTATGGATCTCCATGATTCCTAAATGCCAGCTAATGTGATTTTGTATCGATGTACTGACATCAACACTTTATGTTCACTGTTGTGTTTGCTTTATTGTAAATCAGTAGATCATGATTGCATACGATGCAATAGTTGTCAGTGCAGTTGGAACGTCTGCCTTGATTGCCGTTTCGTCGGTCTTTGCATATGAGTTATAGGGTTTATATGACACTAGACGAATATCATACGCGAATTCCAGATTTTTTGAATCACAATATCGGTTCAGAGCACTCCTTTTTCACTCGCATGACACTCCATCGTATAATCCAATCCACTACAAATAAGAATATCATCACAGGCAATATACAGGCTTCTCTTAATTCTGTTTACACTTCCAAGACTTCCCTGAGTTCTCTATTGTTGATCCTCTGAAATGTGCTAAAGTCCTATAGCTGTTGAGTGACAATGATAAAGATTTGGGGCGTTCCATATGACTGAAGCGATTTTAAAATTACTTCACAGTCAGCGTCGCGTACCTGCAAAATAGGGTTAATGGAGCTAAAAGTACTGCACTGCGTACTGGGAATGAAATCAAATCTACATATTATTATTTACATTGTCTGGGTATATAAGAACAGAACACATTAAAAACAAAAAAAACTGAAAATTCACTGCCACCTCAGAGCTTCATGCAAATATGGACGTGTTATAATAACCCTGTATTTGTTGACCAGATTCAGAGCAGCCTTACCATGTTCTGAAGTGTTGGATAACTTCAGTGAGCTAAACGAGCTGATGGTCAACTAACTTGGATGGGGTGAATACTTAGTGCCTAAGATGATGCGTCAGATGTGTCCGATGAGTATTTATGAAATAAGGTGGTGAGCCAGCTTAAAAAATGTAGCATCCGAAAAAGTAAAAAACTAAGTCTCAAAGTGCTGATCAGCCATGAAAATGATACAGTAGGTTAATTCGCGTGCACAAATCTTGTAATCATGGATGCGAATACGTTACACTAATATTATCATTGTTATTATTGTATCGCTTAATTCCTACAAGAACATAGGGCTTCAGCCGTGCGTCTCCATTGCGTTCTGTCCTCTGCTAGAGTCTTCACCTGGCTTCAAGTCTGCCCACACGTTTTCATATCCTCTTCATATGACCTCCTTCAAGTCACCCTTGCACTGACGACCAACTCGCTGCTTCCCTTTCGGGTTCCACTCGAGCAATGGCTTGTCTATCGATGTCACTCATTTGATGGTTTCCTCAGAGTATGGCCAATCCAACTCTATTTCTTCCTGCCTTTTTGTTTCACAATCGGTTCCTGGTTGGTTCGCTCCCAAAGATCCCTTATGCTGATCTTTTCTGGCCACCTGATCTTAAGTATTGAGCGAAGACAACTGTTATTGAACGTCTGTAGTTTGTTTGAGATGCTCTTTACGACGCGCTGGCCAAGTCTCTGTTCCGTATAGTAGCACTGACTTCACATTGGAGTTGGAAATCCGGATCCTATTTTTGATGCTGAGTGTTGTTGACCTCCACACAAACTTGAGAGTAGTGAAAGCTTGTCTTGCTTTTCCGATTCTTGCTTTGATATCCTCGTCAGTTCCGCCTGTAGTTGAGACGTTGCTTTCAAGGTAGGTAAAAGAGGTTGTTTCTTTCAGGTTCCTCCCATTTATGCTGATCGTTGTCTGTTGTTGTTCTTGTCCAGGAATCTTCATCATCTCTGTTTTCTCTATGCTCACCTGAAGTCATATCTTTGATGCTTCTTCTGCCAACTTGTTACTTTTCGCTTGCATATCTTCGCTTTGCATATATCACCGGCGAAGTCCAGATCCTTCAAGTCTCTTTTTGTGTGAGTCCATTTTATGCCTGTTTCCTCATTGTCCGCTGTTTGCCACATTATCCAGTCTACTGCAATTAGGAAAATCATTGGCGATAGTAAGCAGTCTTGTCTTACTCCTGTCCTCACTTCGAAGGATTCAGTGATTTTCCCCTTTGTGGATTACTTGGCATACAACATTGTCGTACAGCTGTTGGATGAGATGCATTATTGTCGGCGGCACCCCTTGGTGGTAGCGAAGTAGTTGCCAAATCACCTCTTGATCGACGCTGTCAAAGGCCTTTACAAAGTCGATGAAGTTGAGATAGAGGGGTGATTGCTTTTCCGAGTTTGTTCAATGATGATCCGTGATGTGGTGATATGGTCAATGCATGACTTGTTTCTCCTGAATCCAGCCTGTTTTTTATCAAGAGCATGTTTGATTCTCTCCAGGATGATGCGGCTTAGTATCTTGCTTGGGATGGACAGGAGCATAATTCCGCGCCAGTTCTTGCATTGACTTAGGTCTCCTTTCTTTGGTAGTTTGAATAAGTATCCTTTCTTCCAATCCTCGAGTACTTTGCCTTCTTTCCACTTCTTCTTCAGAAGTGGCGTCATCAAGTCCGCTGTTGTCTCTGGGTTCATTTTCAATTCTTTTGCTGGGATTCCATCTGGTCCTGCTGCTTTTCCAGCTTTCAGCATCTTGATTGCCTTCAGGACTTCTGATTTCGTCTTAGGGTTGATGTTCACTGGTAGCTTTGTCTCCGTTGTTGGTATTGTTAGGCGCGTTGTAGGTGGTGGTCGATTTAGGAGTCTTTTGAAGTGTTCAGCCCAGTGTTTCATTTGCTCCACTTCTTTGGTGACTGACTTTCTATTGTCATCCTACACTGGCTTAATTTGTGTCAAACGTTTGACCGATAGGTACCTAGTAGTTTGGTAGAGTGTAGCGAGGTCTCCTTTGCCTGCAGCTTGTTCTGCTTCCCTTGCCATGGCTTCGTAATATTTTCTTTGTCTTCCCTGGGACCCTTCTTTACCATTTTGTTCAGTGTCTTGTGACTTGCATTCAAATCCTGTTTTAGTTGCTCATCGGCGCACTGGAGAATCTTTTGTTTCACCATGCTTCTCTCTTCTATTAGTTTCCAAGTGTCCGTAGTGAGCCATTGTTTGTCCTGTCTCTTCTTTCTGCCTAGAACTTCCATGCAGGTTTGACTCCACACTGCTTTCAAGATGATCCAGTGCTTTTCGACGCTGACCTCTTCGCCAGTGTTGATTTGTGTCTCGGCTTTTTCTTTTATACTTGCAGTGGAGATGTCGTTTATGTCCTGGTCCTTCAGGTTTTGAGTGTTGAACATGGATTGTGGTCTATCTGCAGCTCCTGTTTCTCTGAAGGTTTTAATTTGATTTGGATTGTCCCTTGTAAGAGATAGTGGTCTGAGCCAACGTCTAGTTCACTTCTTACTTTTGTGTCCAGTAGGCTGTGCCTCCACTTCCTCGAGATTGAGATCTGGTTCGCGCATCTGGTGACACCCATTTAGCCTTGTGGATATCCTTGTGTTTGCAAACGCTGCCACCAATCACTAGTTCATTAAAGGCACAGAAGTTGGCGAGGAGTTCTCCATTTTCATTCATTTCTCCGAGAGCTTCTCTACCCATGATGAGTTCCCTTCCTGTTTTTTCTGATCCCAGTTTGGAGTTCATGTCCCCCATTAGAATTTAATGTCATCAGCTGGAGTATTGACCACTGTTACATGTAGTTGTCTGTAGAATTCTTCTTTCTTTTCGAGGCCTGCGTTGTTTGTCGGTGCATAGCATTGTATAACTGACACTTTCCTTCCTTTGAAGTTGAATCTGGCGGTAGTTATTCTGGGCAAGATCGCCTCCAATTGCATCAGAGCCTTCATTACTGTTGGTGATATCATGGTAGCCACGCCCTCGGTGTGTGTGGTTATCGTCTGGTTGACCGGAGTAGATCACTGACTCACCCGTTGACAATTTGGTGAGTCCATTCCGATTCCCTCTGCTTTCACATATTCCTAGTACTTGAACTCCGTATCTTTTCATTTCGTTTGAGATGTGGACAGCTTTGCTAATCTCGTACATGGTGCGGACATTCCATGTCCCCACACAGACTTTTCCTTTTGTCTCAAGGAGATACATCGTGCTGAAGTTTCTGTAGCAGGTTTGTTTACAGGGTGGGGTTGCTAGCGTCACGCCTGAGAAGGGGACTGTTACATTAAAATATAGTTTAGAGAGAAGCAACCTTTCGGGTTGCTCTTCTTAAAACCAGGAAAACAAGGAATCAAACAATCAGAACAACAACAGCACAGGAAAATAATTCACAACAAGAACGGTTACAAGCGACAACAACAACAATAATATCACAGTCATGTAAAGTTAACCAAAATGATACCAAAATCATAGACTCACTGACTTGAGCCAACTTGAACATGGAAATCCATCAGTATATACAATTATAAGTATTAGTTAGTGTTAAACAAGCACAGAGTGGCCAATAAACAGTTACAGGTATTATCTGTCAACAGTTTTATATCCAAATATTCAGTGTTTGACAGGCGAATAATTGCAATAGTTTTTCGAAACTTTTTGGCAAGATATTCCACAAAAATAAGAGTTTCAGGTACCTGTGTGAATGTAACGTATTAATCGGAAAGCGCGTCAAGGTCCGATTGTTGGAATGTCGCCCCCGAATTATGTTAGTTGCTTAGATTATTAACGAACGAAAACATTTAGATGAACGTATCGTTGCTTGATTAATATTAGCAACAATACGAATAATAGTAATCATTGTAGTAATTGGAATGATGCGCATTATCAGAACCACTATTCCGAAAACTTAACTGAAATGTACTCAAGGCCAGTTACAACATCCTGGTGGAGTACTCATAGTGTGAACCGCTAAACATTCTAGTTGGAATTTGTTCATCCTTAGTAAAAACTGGTAAATATATTTAAACTTACATGACTTCATACTGACCAACTGGAATCAACGTTGTAAACTGACTCCCTTATATGTTACAGTTGTCAGCGGACTTTGGTCAGTTGCTCATATTCTAATATGAAATTGATCGTGGTTCATGTTCTCAACCTGTGTGTGATTGCTGGATCATTTTTTTGTTGTTTTTGTGTATTTGTGTACAGGCCAAAAATCAAAGATACCTTTCAAGTTATTTTCTCAACTGTTGTTTTCAGAAACGAATAATGTAAACATCAGCACCACAGATTCACAAAACGTTAACTGTTAGTTAGAAAATTGAGGTGGATATCTGCTACCGTTGAGACATTGTGTCGATTATAAATTAAGAGTACTTGAGACTAGGAAATCGACAGTCGTCGCAACAAATGTATACATCTTAGATAAGCACGTATTAAACACCTCACAGCCATACAGTGTTAACAACTGGATGATACTTCGAGCAGAATGTATTGATCATAGTTACATCGATTTGTCTCACGTGCATGTTTCTCTTTGTGTGTGTTCAGGTGGCTGATGGTTGGAACTTTGCAGGCGTTATGTCATTCTGATTGCATGTGTGTGACGTTGAATCGAAAAAATGTTACAGTGATTACCTTCTCCCTATACACCGAACTATACTACTTTTGAACAATCTGACACTCTCCCTCCTGTCTATTTCAAGAACGCAGTGCAATGGATGAGGTTGTTTACTTAGCATAGTCAGTCATTCTAGGTCTATTTAGCATTTTATGTTCTGATAATCTACTTGCCTTGATCTACTAGTTTGACTTAAGTAGTTTACCTCACTCACAGTCACTACGTGGTGTATCGCAGATTGTGCTATCTTTTCTAATTACATATATTGGGTCTTTAGCCGACGATATATTTCTGAGAGAGTTGTTTGAATAAAGTGCCACTTTTATTTCACCCTCACTGAGAATCCTACATAAGGCATGTGATGTTCTTTGTTTATATTGCAGTACCACAGATAATTCGAATAATATATTATTTCCGCCATAAGTATTGTTAATTTTATTCATAAATAAAAACACAGATTTTTGTTCAGCGAAGAAATTTCTTTTCAACGACTTCATTTTCAAGCTGTACAGTCGTATTTATATTACAGAAAAGGTCATTAAGTGGCACTAAATAATCGCTCATTCAATATACATATATGTGATAAGAATAACGATAATTAAAATGTTATAAGGGGTAGAGTTGAAGTGGATAAATTACAAAATTATTAAAGATTGTTTTATAAGTGAATTGAAAAATGTTTTAAAAATGTCAAGTGTTGTCTAAAAATTATATAAAATAAGAGTACGATTACGATAAGAATGAAGATGTGAAGTGAAGTGGAAAGAATTCAAGTGATAAAATAAAATAAAGTAAAAACTAGAAAGAACATTACTATGAGCAAGGTAAGGAAAGGAGTTTGACAAAACGTTTGTGAACACGTAATTTAGGTTTCTGTTCATATATAGCTAAAGCTTCGGCTATGCATAAGTGAAGAAAACGTAAACTTTTGGATCGATTCGATTTTGCCATGTAGAAAACTTTGAAAGATGAATCACGTGGGGCTAAATGACCTGACTCTAACAAGTGATCACAAATAGTCGACTTCGCAGCTCTACGTTCGGCTTTCATTAATCAGACTGGATAGTGTTCAGCTACACGTTTTCGGAGATTATGCTTACAACGTCCAATAGAAACAGCTCCACAAGAGCGGGTAAAAGAGTAAATACATATATATGTGGACAAAAGTGGTAATCTATCCTTGAGGCATTGTCTAATCATATTACGGCTGGTAAAAACTAGTTGCAAGTCAGCTGCAAGAAAAGTACGTTTAATACATTTAGATAAATGATTTTCAATCAATTCCGAAATGGTTTCACCTTTGAATGCCATACTCATAAACAGTTTTTTCTTTGGCACTGTAATTTGTCTAGGGGTGGATTCTTTCTTGATGTTACGTTCGATAAACCTTGTAGGATAACCATTGTTAAGGAGATTTGATCGAAGGTTATCTAGTTCACTATCGATTGTCTCTGCAGAGCAGATTTTACGAACTCTGCAGCAAAAGGAATGAATGAGATTTCTCTTTCTCCCTAACGGTACCCATCTGTTGAAGTTAGTGTACTGCTCAGTGAATTTTGGCTTTGGGTAAATCGACCTTAACAGCGTGCCATTCTCTCTTCTATCAGGCTTAGCATCAAGGAAGTGAAATGAGGAATTCGACACTTCTTTGAATGTGGAAAGCAAAGATGGGTGAGAACCATTATATATTCCAAGAATTTTGGCAGTTGAAGGGTTTTCTTCACATACAATAAAGGTGTCATCTATATATCTTTTATACATAAACAAACTACCTATGGTTTCCTTTAGTGGGCCATTCTCAAAGCTAGCCATGAAAACGTCCGCTAAGAGCGGTCCTAAAGGAGAACCCATTGCGACTTCATCCCTTTGATTGTAGATGACATCATTAAATCTAAATTGCACATTCAGTGTGCATCTCAATAATAGTTGTTTAAGATATTCAGTTGGTAACCCAATGTTCATGCTATTTGAATCAATATACTCACATAGATAGCAGATAGTGTCTACTAGTGGTACATTTGTTAACAAAGAACAAACATCTAGCGTAATCATATGCTTAACAGACACATTAATTTCATCAACACAACTGACAAAGTCAAAAGTGTCGGAAAGACTATGTTTACATAGATTTAATCTCACTGGTTCCAGAATTTCCGCAAGCCATTTAGCGGTAGTGTGATGCGGTGAATTCAGCATATTCATTACAGGTCGCAGAGGGACATCATCTTTGTGCACCTTTGGAAGACCATATAAACAAGGGATAGTTGAACCAGATGGTTTAAGCTGTTCAAACATATATGGAGTAATGACACATTCTTGCTTTAGTTTTGTCAAAGTTTTCCATAATTTTATTTTTTCTTTGGATAATACTTGTCTGAAAAAGTCCTGCTAGGTAGTCCTCCTGTAGTAAAAATTTTCTTTGTTTGATGTCATTAACTGAAACTTCGAGGTTGAATGAAATATTCATCTACAATACCGATGACGCTTTCCTATTTCAAATTAACCGGACTTTTAATAAGGAGAACTACATCCCATTTATTTATTTCAAAAGCATTTAATGTCAGGATGGGTGAAATGAACTGTTTAAATTGTCCGTTGATTTTCTGAAGATTCAACTTCAAGACGAAATGTTGCCCAATGAGATTCCTGACCACAATGTAAATAATATCAAAATTGGAGGAATGATCACCGTTACTTCTACACTTATACTACTGAACTATCTTGTCAGTAGCCACTTGAAAACGTAGAAAATTCGAAATAAATACGAATTCACTTGATGTCATTATTCATTAATTCTTCCGTTCATTTCGTATTGTTACAGAACAGATTTTCAAGGGTTATTGTCAATATTTTTCTGTAGAATTTTGGACTAAAGCTGTGAAGAATGAGAAAGATATATCTCAGCATGAGGATTTCTTCCTATATTACTGGTATAACTATTAGTATTAGGCCCATTTTATTCACATTTGAGTGATTCAGATTCCTTTAGTTTGCTACTAATAAATTTTCACTGTCAGCTACAGAAATAACAATTGAATTACTGTTCATCAGCGTTCCTTAGATCAAGGGTCATTCATTATTTCATTATTTCGTAGCGTTGAAAACTGAAGAATTCAGACACATGGGAGTGGTGACATCAGTTTCTTTATGGATGTTTGGTAGAATGTGAACATGGTCACCCATCAGGGTTCCTACGAGGTATCATTTTTGCGATTCATGTGTTCGAATGAAATCAGCACTCATCTTATACTCAACTTGTAAAAAAATTTAGGATCCAATAATCGGAATGACAAAAATGGTATTATGTAGTATTCTCAGAATACAGGCACTCTGTATTTCACCAATCACCGATTCGGAATAACAAGACTTGATAAATAATTGAAACATCAGAAATCGACATTATTTCAGAGCAAATAATGAGGGGTTTACAAATGCCCCTTTGGAAATATCGTTTACCCTTGAAACTTTTTATATTTTTTTATTATTCAGATAGGAGAAATACTCCTGCGATGGACTGGCATTACATTGTAGCAATCATAATAATAATAATCTACTTTATTCCAAAAACAGTACTTATAATACAGAATGGAATTCTCAGCATTTGTCACAATATTGCAACTGATTTACTCGAAATATAAATAAAATTAATAATTTAAACGAAACTAACCGAAGGAATTTGTCCACATTCACGACATAAAGTTAAAAATATTGGAATCACGAAGTGAGATTACTAAATATCATTGTCGATTCGGTTTGGAAACTGTAGAATGTTATAGATTATTAGATCTAATGTTCTGTTGATTTAGTATATTGAGGGGAAATACAAAATTAACAGTTATAACACAGCTTAAATTATGTCCACACTTATGATAAAAAATAAACAAAACAAAAAATTGAGAGGATTACAAATATAAGAAATACAATAACAATAAAGTTTGATGCTTTTAGGGTGGAGGAAATGGTTTATTTAGTGGTGCTAAGAAGGTGAGTTATTTCATGCCTGACACTATTTTCATCACATAAGGTATGTGCTATATATGGTATAGTGGTATTTTTATACTTAGACGTACGTGCATAAGTTATTCTGAAAAGACTTCTTGTTTTACCTGAGGAGACTCAAGGTTGAAGCTGCGGGTAGAGTGGATGCTCAGAGTCTGACAAACTTCCCTTTAGCGAATTTGTTGCATGACATAAAGTGCCTATCAGTGGCAATGTCAACTATATGGCCCAAAGGGATACCACTCGTCCCAATGACAGTCTTCAGAGTTCTACGAAGTATGGCATAGTCTTTTCTAAGCAATGCAGGAAAGAATAATGGTGAACAGTAAAGAAGAATAGGTAAAATACACGAGTTGACAAACTGTAGGAGGAGTGGTTGAGTTATGCCTGAGTGCTTTAACTTCTTAATATAAAAAGTCAGACGAAATATTCTTTTAGAAATCCCTAAGATATGAGAGGACCAGGATAAGTCAGAAGAGAGAATCAAACTAAGATACTTAACTTCAGACTTGCTTTCTATTTCAGTATCATCAATTTTCCAAGAGTCATAGGAACCAACGGCTTCATTTAACTTTCGTTTACATCGAAAACTGAAGTTAACAGTCTGACATTTGGAAGGATTAAGTTTAAGGCCGTTAGACGAAGACCATTTGCTGACTCCTGATAGAAAGCTGTTCATCTTAGTACAGTCTAGCTGGAAGTTAACAGACATTGAAATAGTTAGATCGTTGGCATACTTAACAAAGTTCATTTCATCAGAGTGAGGCAAGTCATGCAAGAAGAAAGAAAACAGAAAAGGAGAAAGGACAGCGCCTTGAGGGACACCAGCCTCAGTAAGCAATGAAGTGGACGACTTTCCCTGACATACAGTGTATTGCTTTCTTCCTGAGAAATAAGAATGGAGCCATTTGACAACTCAACAGTCAGTTTGAGTTTCAGCAAGCTTGTTTAGTAAAATGTCCCTAGGTACTGAGTCGAAAGCAGATGTGTAATCTAGGAAGGTGCAGCAAACAAATTTAGCCCCCTTGTCTAAACTGGAGACAATGTTATGATACAAGACTGCAGCTGCATCTAAATGACTTCTATTGTGTTTATAGGCGAATTGTTTAGGATCGTTAAAGGCTTTAGGTAAAGGTTGAAGATTAATTAAGAGTATTTTTTCCATAGCTTTTAGAAAAGGGGAAGTAATAGTAATTGGTCTAAATTCAAAACATGTTGCAGTATACAACTTAGGAATAGGTACAATTTTAATGTCCTTCCAAACGGCTGCCACGACACTTTTAGAAAAAGATTCGTTAAATATGTTCATGAGAGGATAACACAGGATATCTGCACACTTTTTAAGAATAACACTAGGCAAACCGTCTGGACCCAGGCTACAAGAAGGGTTCAGACACTGGAGACATTTTAGAACATCATTTATAGTAAATCCAGGGAAGCAGTTTTCATTAACACTTGTAACACTAGAAAGTTTGGCATTTGTGGGAGAATGTATGAAGGACTTGTTTAGTGTGCAATAATCAAGGGAATAAGGAATACTGTTCATCTGCTTACCACCAGTAATTTTTTTGAAAAGTTTCCATATATTAGACGAATTTTTACAGGATATAAACTTTTGGTTGTAAATTGAATTCAACCTGTGCATTTCAGACCTTATTAGGATGTTAATTCTTTTCCAACCAGAATTATCCTTCATTTTATATATTTTTCATTTTTGTCTGCGAAGCTTTTTAAGTTGAGGGGAGGAAAAACGGTCAAATCTGATGAAGACCGTTTCTCTGGGACAACAGGTGTCAAGACAAAATTTGAGATAACTTGTAATACTAGAGATTGTGTCATCAAGACAGTCTTCTTTAAACAGGTCCCACCTTGTGTCTTTGAGCATGCCTCTGAGATTCTGAACATTCTCCAATACAGTTTTCTTGGAAAGGTGTGAAAAGGTTCCCTTGTGTTACTTTCCATAAATTTTAGGTAAAACCCGTACAATACAATGATCTGAGTTAAAGAGTGGGGCTCTTTTTCGAGCTTCGTATATTCCGCAGTCACTTATAAATACAATATCAAGAGAATTATCCAGTGTGGTGGGAAAGTTAACAACATTTTCATGACCTATCACTGTGAGAAAGCTGCAGTCACATGAATTAAAATCACCTGTCACTATGGTCAGGGAGTTACTAAAAGAGGCAGCAGCGAAAATAGTGAATTCATCAGCAAACATAGATAACTCTGAAGTGCTACAACAAGGTGTGATATAAATATTCATGATATAAATAAATCTGTATTTAGATAGGTGTTTAGGTCGACATTTGAAAGTTATACAGTTAATTTTATCATTTGAGAATTTGAAACAGACGTTGTTGGCAACATACCACTGAGAATTGATAAACGTAGTCATACCACCACCCCGTTTCTTCCTTGAACTGCTTCAGTCTTGTCTGTGCATACTGAAACCGTTCAGTCAGATTAAATTATCATCATATGAGTCGTGTAGCCAAGTTTCTTGAAGCGTTATTACACCGGTATTGATGTAAATATTTGTACATAATAGAGCATCGACGTAATTAATCTTGTTTTATAGTGATCTGCAATCTGTGCTCATAACCACAGGAACATTCATCTGATGCATTGGAGTACACGGAATAATCCCCACTATGATCTCCTATTTAAAAGACCTATCAATAGATGACTTTCGTACGCCAAAATAAAATTCTTGGATAGTTGAAAACTTGGGGTGGGGGGCGAAATCGGGGGCTGCGAAATCATCCATTCAATGTCGTTTTGCCTTATACTGAAAGCCCTCCCAGTCTAAAAGTCATTTCGAAATCGACGGGTTAATATGTACATCAAAGAGGAGGGCAAGATTTTAAGCAGTCTCTTTATTTATGGAAACAAATGAAGAGGCACGTGAGAGGAATAATAATTCGTGATACCTGGAAATTCGACTGCCTATTATGTGCACGGGAAAGAAAACTAGAACTTTAAGATTCAAAACCGTCCTTATCGTTTGTGACACAGTTAGTAGCATTCGAATTATTCGACAAGCAATCATTCACACGTACACTCCTTAATATATTGCTGAGTGGTAGTTGAATGAATTCATTCTGTCAAGTCTCTACACTTTGCACGTCACATGGTGTACACGAATGTAATTTTGATGCGTTTCCTCAGTATCGATACGATTTTTTATTGCTTTACGCTTTTAGTGAAACATAAGGCTTCAAGTGACAGGCTTGTAGTTTCGGTAGCAGTGGTGTTATTTTACGGGAGGAATTACTAGCCTCATGACGAACCTTCTCTCTTTACCAGTCGTATTACTGACCTAGCCAGGTATACGAATCAGCACTTGATTTGGAAATATGTATAGTTTTAACACTTTACTACTATAAACCAACAATTTGGAGCTTTCAACAAGATTCACACAAATAATTAGAAACTCAAAAGATTGCAAAAATTACTGAACTACATCGTTTCAACTAGAGTGAAAAAGAAAAATAATTTGGTGGCAACATCAAAATTCAATAAGTATCGGAGTATTTGTACAAGTAAAAATGACAAGAGGTAATATTCGAGATTACGATGATTATGGTGATATACGATGTAAGACCATTAGTCGAAACAATTCCAGGTTACGAAAAATAGTGAAGATACAAACACGCACATAGAGAGAAAATTTAAAAAACGAAACAAATTTTGAGTGAGTAAATTAATAAGCAAATTCAGAGTGTACTAAGACCTCGTTCAGAGAGACTACTTACTCTTTCTGCACACTTTCATTTCATGTGCTCTAGTCAAACACAAAAATCTACCTTGGGTTCCAAATATTATTTCAGTTTGATTAATTGTCGATGTGTGAGTGTTGAGGATCGGATCCAGTTTCGAATATAAAGGTATTTAAGATTTGTGTGCATTTTTACAGGTTTTGACATATTGTGTGAATAAGATGTGATAGGAATCAGTGTTAGTCAGTCTGAAAATATGATATTTTTGAAGCTGAATGACGCGGTACCACATCGCAAATCTGCTCAAGATCAGATGGCCGGAAAGGATCAGCAACAAAGATCTCTGGGAGCGAACCAACCAGGAACCGATTGTGAAACAAATAGGCAGGAAGAAATGGAGATGGATTGACCATGCTCTGAGGAAACCATCAAGTGACATCACTAGACAAGCCCTTGAGTGGAACCCGAAAGGGAAGCGACGAGTTGGTCGTCCAAGGGTGACCCGGAGGAGATCATGTGAAGAAGAATTGAAAGTGTATGGACAGACTTGGAGCCAGGTGAAAACTCTAGCAGAGAACCGAACGCAATGGAGACGCATGGCTGAAGCCCTATGTTCCTCTAGGAACTAAAGGAAATAATTAATAATAATCTGCTGAAACAGGCGCAAAATCTATGTTGCCTAAACGCGTCTTGAGAGTCGATCGTTTGTTAACTATTACGTTTCATAATGTTTTAAGTGGGCTGAAATTACTCAGTAGATATGCAAGTTGTCAATTATTTCAATCTGGTGTGAAGACAAACACTGGCAGATGATACTATCTGGCGGCTGCGTTAGAATCGCGAGTTTACAGAAGTTACTGTTCTACGGTCATTGAATTTCCGTCCAGTTAGTTGAATGGTTAACTAGCTAAGACTGTCAATATGAATGTACAGGTTCGATCCCTGCTGGGATCATGGATGCATACTGATGAAGAATCCTAAACCATGGCAAAAAAGATGTCCAGTACTGCCTGACTTTCAGTTGTTTTCCAGCTGACATGGATCCATGATCAAATGTGAAAGAAATCAAACCTCTACAAACAAACTTATGACAACTGGAGTTTATTCTAAACCTAATTGTGATGTTCAAATGTACTTATGCTACATTACAATGAGGTGCAGATGGAAATGCCTTACACTCCTTGTAAAAGGTTTGATGGTCATTTTTAATTTACTAATGTAGCTCCCTAGAAAAACAGTTTTCTTTTTGTTTCCTTCCAGCCTAATGCTGATTCGGAATGAAGTCACTTCTACAGGTGACTGCAATAAGACGTAATGTTTTCTCGATCTGCCCAACATGCGAATTATTATTTGCACATTTCGTTACTCTGCTCATTGAATATGCACACATATGCATACATGGTTTATTAAATATGTTTAGTTTGAAGAGAGTCTCTATTATGTTTGAAGAGTGAGCAGTGAACGAAAGGAAGGATCATAGTTATTCACTGTTTCATAACGTCCATTACTAGTTTGTCTAGCCAAACTGACATTTGTTTCGATTCGTAAAAAGTTTGCTGCAAGTGTTGGCCAGATCATTTCTCTCAAACGAAGAGATAATAACAAGAGGCAGTACTCAGATGCATCAAATACACTTATTAACTACAGTGAAATTTATGTCTTGTGTGTGATGATGCCTTATACCTAATCAATATTTCGACTGAAATACTTGATGCTGCATTCCACTCGTTGGTAAACATATGTACATAGTTATGAACCGTACTCCCAGACACGAGGACAGTAATACTGGAGGAGGAAGTTATATGTATTCACCAGTATGACTGCCTAAATCATTGACCAGGATTTTTAAAGTTGTAATGTGATTAGACGAATACGTTTAAGCTTTTGCGTTAGATGGCAGTCGCAGAAAACACTTCGATGAATGGCAGATTCCAATAACTTTCTTTTCAGGTTTCTGGAAAGGAACATTTATCTCGAATAATGATACTGCACTAAGGACAGCATACTGTAAAATGAATAGTCTAAGAATTTCACAAATACGTGTATATCTGAAAGCTGAATTTCTCTGTTGTCTTAAATAAGACTACGTATTCGGTAATAAATGATAAAGCTAACTGTGGTGATATGGAAAATAAAATTTTCCGTAGGTACTTCTCATGTTTAGAGATGGATTCAAGTGAATGTCATTCATCTATTTTTGTTATTCAGAGGATCCCGGATATACTTTTGTGCTCGTTGCATTGTTTAAAGGGAACTAGGAAAACTGGCTGCATCCACATATTGTCTAGTTAATAACTGGCAGACTTGATGATAACATCGGTCTCTATGCATCACTGCACTGTAAAGTACGATTTTATTGAAGCGGAAATATCCTGATGACAGTTATTTCTATATGCAAGTACTGTCTGTTACCTAACAGTGCACATTCTCGTACTTAATTTAAGTTCTCTCCGAATTTGGTGAAACATCAGCTCCGAGGTCCCATGCATGCCACTGATTGTAAACGAGTCACCTTTGTTAAACTCACAAATTGTGTTTCCTCTTCAACCCCTTGCATACGGTACAGCCAGCACATTTACGAAATACATCACACTTAGACTAAATGAAATCCTGTGTCGGCTAACTGTGCTGACTAATTTAATGACAGAAGTAGTACATGGATAACTTAAAATATCAGTCCAAAGAAAGAGTTGTATTTTTTTCCTTTCTATATTATTCATGATATTTTGCACACGAATCGATAAAGTGTGCTAAGGTGATTGGATTTAGTCATCGATGTATACCATTATGACCCACTCGGTGATGAATACACTCAGTGCACTGAATCAGCTGCGAAAGTTGCGTTCTTATTTATCGTGGTACCTTTAGCTATCGTAATCGCCCACCTACTTAAATATATTCATTGACCCTCTTGAAATTATCTCGTTTCTGAGTACAACTGCTGCAGAATCGTGACTACTTTTTCAAAACTGCATTGATCAGACAGACTGAGCGTACTGTCTCATTGATGGTATTCTGCTACCGACGATCAGATCCTGAGCACAAGGAATACAGTATTACCAGAATATATTTGTACTATCAAGAATTGCGAATGATCCGAAGATATAGTGTTATTTCATTGATGGAATAATTGTTGAAATGTGTGAAGATAGAAGCACCAATAGAAAGAATACCAGTAGTTCAGTGAGGAGTCTCTTTTCGGCAAATAGAAACAGTTAAATGCGGATTTCAATATTTTGTGTTTTTGCACTGATGTTGATTATTTTAAAGTAGATATCTTCACAGACCGACGAAAGTGAGATATCATAGAAAACCAGTTGAGTCAGCCACATCCAGGTGAAATCAACACCATCCGAAGACACTGATGAGTTTGTAGTGTACCTTGAATGTTTGGAATTTTTTTTAACGCATTTATGTAAAATGGTGCCGGGCTTTCGCAGTTCTTCCAGCTTGACTGATCACGCTTGGCTCGCTTCTTAGTTGTGCTGCCACTATGGACACTTTTCGAGTTTGCTTTCCCAGCCATTTATCAGATAAGTTGTCCAACATTCCTATTTATTAAATTTGACACATAATCAGTGGTAAATGTATAATTCTTACCAGGGCACACTACCAAGTCATAAGCCTTTTTACTTCGAATGCGTTAATCGGTGCTTACACGTTACGTGGATTAGGGTATTAAGATGAGAATTCTTTATTAGGTGAGATTCATCAAGGTCTACCTGAAGTACAACCAATCACTTACAATTAGTGACCCTTACATTCAAATCTCTGCGTCATCTGAACTCAACAGTTTCACTTTATTTTATTTCACTTGATGAATGGTTTTCCTGTTTATCTCAAGCAGTTTTACTACTGCTTTTCTATTGGTATTACTTTGTTCTGTATTTGCATAGTTTGACTTACCCACAACTTGACTTGAAATGGCTCATTCTACAATGGTGATTGTGCTACGACTGCCTTCTTTCTGGGCCAGTCGCTCAACAGCGTGGTTAACACACGTGGAAGCCTGATTGACACTTCGTCGCATTCAAGTGCAGGAGACAAAAGCCAATCTAGTCACAGTTAGCTTTCCAGAAAACGTTATGGAAGACGTTTCAGAAGTCCTAGACGATCCTGCCTCAAACTTCTACGATCACCTCATAGCTGACCTCATTAAATGCGTTGCACCAACGGATAAACAGAAAGTGCACGAACTCTTTCGTGATGTACTTCTTGACGACCGTAAGCCCACTCAAATGCTATGGCAGATGAAACAGCCGGTTGCTGATTTCAAGATTGATGGCGCTTTCCTGAATAAGAATGCCTCAGTCAGCCTAAGATATTTTAGCACCATTTCAAAACTCTCCTTTGCTAGAGTTAGCAGAAGCGGCCGACAGAACTATGAAGGCCACTAATTCAAACATTGGCATTTTCGCCGTGATACCAGGTGGTCCTGCCTAATTAAAGGATCGTTCTGCTGGGGGTTTTCAAGTTTCAACGCAGTAGCTAAAATCCCGAAGCTTTACGAGGAGATTTGTAGCCTCAGGCAAAAGATGAGAACTAGAAGTCAGTCCCGTAGTCGCAGAAACCCATCTTCTAACAAGTCCTTCTCACGTGCTAGTGATAGGCACCAGAGGTCACGAGAATCCCAGCCTGCAATGTGCCGGTACCACTGACGTTATGGTGCCAATGTTCAAAGGTGCACTGGCCTTTGCATCTTTGATATGAAATAGTCAGGAATCGTGTAAGCCATCACGTGATGGCGACTAACGTCGCTGGTGAACTACTTTCTTGTCTCCTCTTCTGTTTCACACGTCGTCACTCTGCGATATATTTCTTGATTGATACCTGGACAGAAGCCATTTTGGCTTTGACAGTGGTTGGGACTTTCGCCGACCATGCACATTCTCCAGGATTTGACCTCCTGCCTACGCACACCTGATAGCAGTGGTCGGCCAGCAAAATTTAGGCTACCGATTTCACATGCTGTACTTGTGCCAAAATACGGTGTGGAATCAAGCTATGATCAAAGAAGTACAACTCTGTGCCGCCAACGGTTCGCCTATCGCAACATACAGTCGTAGATTCCATACTCTGACATCATTCAGTCTTTTCGTGACCTTTCCAAACTGGCTCCTGAACACCCATGCGTGACTTTCAATGCCACTCATCACATTATGATGATTGGCACACCTGTTTTTTTCGAAACCACGGCGGTTATCTCCAGTAAATTACTAAAGTGAGTTTGCATATATGTGTGATATTGAAAATAAACTCATCTAATATGGAATAAAATCCTACCACAGAGCCCAGGTCCTATAATAACTTTCTGAAACATAGATCTATGGAGAATAGCAGCGCTACAGAATACAATTCTAAGCAGCTGGAAGAAAAAATGAATACGCCTGATTCAACTAGGTTTGAAAAAAGATATCCAGGACTATGTATCCCAAACCATATCACAGAGACCGGTCAAAAATTTGTTTTCAGTAGTGCTTCTAAACCAGTCTATCAAACAAGATTGAGCACTTACGTAAATTCATTGAAACCAAAGTCTTAAATGTTTGAGTATGCGTGCAATCCCGCTAGATGACGAAGATTTCTCCGCGTACGTCTCAGACGGTCTCTACACAAGGACTTATAAAATGTTAGAGGATGTAACTTAAACTGAATATATTCGTTGAAATGATCGCTCCTAGCACAGCGTCAAGCAATCGAAAACCTCAACTTCACCAAATCATTAACTACCTAGACGGCAGTTTTTGAGACAGCATATACGACAAACGGTATCCATCTAAGATTAGCAGATGATATTTGGATTGTTTTCGAAAGCAAATCAAAAGTGGAATACTTATGATTAAAAGTAAATTCATGACATCATGATCTTAACTTCAAAACAAAACACGTGGAATATAGTAACAATGCGACATTAGAAAACTGTTCGATATTCGATCCGGCAGTACGATAGGATACAAAATGAAGTTCATAACGGATATTATATCTTTGAACGCAAACCACAACTAGTGCATCAATGAATATCTTAAAGAAATAAGCCCTGGTAAAATTATCCAAATATAATCCAAAGTAGCTGTGTTCATCAATGTGCCTCTGAAATCAGATGATTCGCAAGATAGGGTCCAACGTGGACTTGATGAAGCCCTTCAGGAGAACCTACTAACGTCAAATAGTGACATATTCTAACTTTCAAATTTGAAACAATTTTGTTGCGTTTATGAATTTTCACAAGACAATTAGTAGAGGCGATGAATTTGAATTGTCTATTGAATTGACTCAGGAAACGTTTTACAATATGATAAGACACACACACATGTCTCAGGAATTTATAGGGAAGATATTAAGATGTTATGAAGTGGAAGAATTATCATGTTACTGTTTCTTTGAGTTGCACGTATAAAACAGAGATTCAAAAGCATATCTCCACTTCGTAGTACAATTAGCTGAAATAATATATCTGGACACAAGTTTCCATATTGTCGCTCATCTCGCATTCGCATGATATTCTGCATGACACGATCAGAAACAAGCTCAAATCTCTTTATCAGTGATTTTTGAATATTGTTGCCACTTTAAGGTTTAACTACACCCCAGGTTTATTCTAGTACAGTGGTCAGTCAACGGAAACAATTCAGTTATATTAAAATACTGAGAAGAGGAATATGACAAAAATTAAGGAGAGAAAGAAATATGCAGGTAGGGCAAGAAATCAGAAATTCAAGCAAATCAAGTTTGTTTGGAGACAAATCAAATCAGTTCACATGAATAATACACAAGAATAATTATAACGAAACTGTCGAAGGTCGAAGTAGATCATCAGTGGAATTGATACCAGCTGCGCACATGTTATGCGCAAACCGTTTGATGAGAAGGGAACACTTGCCAAAACAGGTCATTCCTTAGCCATTATTCATGAAAGAGTGATTAACGGTGAGAAATGCTACACGTGCGTTTACACAAAAATGGAAGTGGACTATCAAACAGGTATAGCTTATCAACGTGGAATATTTAAAATCCTGGCTAGATTCAGGTGCCTCTTTGCAGTGATGTTGTTCAAATCGCAGTGAAATGGTCAGGACTATACTCAGGCTGTCTACACCTGATTGCACAGCAGCTCACAGAGAACAGTCAAAGGCTTCAATGATTGGCGCCATAATAAGTTTTAACTACACCTCAGGTCTATTCCAATCCAATGATTCATGATAAACAAGGTATCTCGATATTCCTAACACGTATACTGGCCATCATAATTGATGCAGTTTCACAACTGCATAGATTAGGAAAATAAAATGAAGTATCGTTCTAGCTGTAACTTCAACTAGTCAACAGAATTTCATAAAAACAGTGAAATTTATTTTCTAATGTTCTTTATAATTTATTAATAAACTAATACTACCATTTCGTTTTCATCTTTTCTTCGTCTTTGTCTGTTTGATCTATAAACCGAGATATCTTTTGTGTTGAATATAATAGAAATACTACAATTTAATTATATTCAGTTGAGTGACGTTCAATCTTATAAAATTTTTGAATCAGTGAAAGTACTCTGCCTTCCTAGAAGACTAATTAGACAGAATAGAATGTACTGAAAGCTGAATGAGCAAACAACACACTCAACTGAGTATTAAATGGATTTAGAAGAGAAAACAAACAAAATATTTCAACATAATTAGCAAAGGAAAAAAAACCGGACAAGAGAAACAAAGGTGCACCTCGATATCACATTGCTTACATAACTTAATTTGAACAAAATAAACGTCACTCAACTGAATATAATTAAATTGTAGTATTTCTATTATATTCAACACAAAAGATATCTCGGTTTATAGATCAAACAGACAAAGACGAAGAAAAGATGAAAACGAAATGGTAGTATTAGTTTATTAATAAATTATAAAGAACATTAGAAAATAAATTTCAGTGTTTTTATGAAATTCTGTTGACTAGTTGAAGTTACAGCTAGAACGATACTTCATTTTATTTTAATACCTGCGGACAATTGAATGCACTTTTCTTTGCGAAAAATATCATCAAGTTCCAAGCTGAGTATCCTCTGATTACCATAAAATAATGGAAGGTGGCAGGTAGGTAAATCGGATTGTGTGTGTGCACGTATGTTTCTGATCTCACTGTTCTAAGAGGCGGAAATGAGGCAGTTAGGCGTCTCCAACTGTAGGTGGTGATGCTCTGTCAAGCTGTCGTGTTCGGTGGTATGAGGATCTGAGTGTGATTGGGGATTTACTTAAGGAGAGGAAATTAATCTATGCAGTTGTGAAACTGGAATAGACCTGGTGTGTAGTTAAAACTTATTTTGGCACAAATCCTTGAAGCCTTTGACTGTTCTCTGTGAGCTGCTATGCAATCGGGTGTAAACCGCCTGACTACAGTCCTGATAATATCACTACTATCTTAGCATGGACTTATCGAAGAAGTTTTTCGAATCCAGGCAGGATTTTCAATACTCCACGTTGATGATCTAAACCAGTTTGATAGTCCAATTCCTCTCTTCTATTGGCTTCCAGTTATCTTTTGAGAGTGTCTATTATTTCTTCCTAGAACAGTTGTTCATGTGTCCTTGAATATCACTTTCAGTGAGTTAGTTTGAATGTTCTTCCACGCTGATATAAGTACAGAACTTCTACATTGTGGTAGAGTATAATTTCATTTTGGGTAAAATTTAAATCCATATTAGTTTGCTTATTAGATGTGTCACACAGAGAAACAGTATTATTTACTGGATGACGTTCCAAACAAAATTTATCGTTCATAGTATTTTTTCAATTTAAATAATTATTGTTCATTTATTGTTTATTTATTTATTTATAATAATAATATATAATATAATAATATATATGATATGATTATGAGCAGTAAATTGTCCTCGAAACGTCATCAGTAAACAATACTGTATAACACTGTGAGATTTTATCGAAATAAATTTTACCCATAATGGAATTCTTCCACGCTGATTTCTCCACAAATATTACGTCGTGTCACGAACTTTGCCCTGATCTGATATGAAGTGAAGGCATCTCTTGTAGTTTTGTCCTTCAGTTTCTGAATATTGAACTTGAATCACAGTGGCCTGTCTGCAGTTTTATTCAGCGATTTCAGCTACACCTTGATGGTTCCTTCGACTAGTTTATGGTCTGAGAAGAGTTCTCCATCCTTATTCATTTCGCCGAGGGAGATCCTCTCGACCCATGATGAGTTCTCTTCCTATATATTATCTGTTCTCAGTTCGGCTCGCATTCATATCACCCGTGAGGTTTTTGATGTCTCCATTCGGGATATTGTTCATTACTGCTTGTAGTTATTTGTAAAAATCGTATTTCTTCTCTTGTTCTGCATTTTTTATAGCACTGTGTGTATGATTGGACAATTGTGACCTTGCTTTCTGCCTTTTGAGTTGAACCTTGCTTCCGTGATCCTGGATTGAAGTGGTTCCCCCTGCATTAGGGCTTTGCCTGCCTCTGGTGATATCATGACAGACACTTGCTGCAACAGTGTGCTCATGGTTGTCGTGTGGGTGACCAGACCGGAGTAGATTACTGACTCTCCAGTTGACAACCTTGACAGTCCATATGCATTCCGTCTGCTCTCATAGATACCAAGCACTTATATGCCATATCTCCTCACTTCTTCGGCTTTCTGGGCAGCCTTCCCAGCGTGTTACAATGAACGGATATTCCACGTCCCCATTATTATTCGTGCTTTCATTGAGTGAGAGAAGATTCATCGGATGGCTGACTGGCTTGTTGAAGGTTGGCTTTCACCAACCCGCTGTATCATTTCTCCTCTCCGATTCCGGCGAAGAATAAGTTTGTTTTTAAGTTTTTTTTGTTTTCAAGATATTTCTGTTGATATAAGTATCAAACTTGGGCAATGTGTTAGAGTATAACTCCACTATAGATAAGATTTTATTTTGATAAATCACACAGTGTTATACAGTGATATTAACTGAAGTTTCTCCAGTAGTTTGATAGCTTTTGTGGTTTAGAGTTGCTAGCACCACACCCAACACTGTCACAAGTGACAGGCCAGAAAACTAGCAAGCTTGTAAACTAGGCGAGAGTTTTGTTTCATTTGACAGGATTGAATTTATTGTGCTATAACTCTTGGTCAGCATTCTGAATGTAATTTACCTCAACATGCATATATCAGCCGAATTAGACTGCATTGGACTGTGGGTTTTGGAATGTTGCTTTAGCTTTTACTGGGGATTTTCAAAACTCAGTTCTGTGTCAGCTTTAATGTTTGAATTGAGATGCTAAATAATTCCTCACGACAAATATTCTGTAAAAGCGGCAAAGTTTATGTCAAAAAGGCTTGATAATATGGCCGAAAATATCAAAACTTTTCCAGTAGCATTTCATGTAGATCTCACTGGCCATTTTATTCATTAGTGTAAACCACGAATTTTTATCCATTTAGATCAACAAAACTGACATAAATGTTGTTGAAACTCTGTTTATTCATGATATCAACTCTGTTATGTCGTTCCTCTTAGGCGGCTCCAGTTTTCAACAGCTTCATTAAATAATTGTGATATCACATGACTTCGCCGCATTGAGTCATACAATTTTCAATGGGATTCATGTTTTACGATAACGTATAGGTTCTATTTAACATGATCGAACGACAGTTCGCATTTTCCACTTTTGTCATAAATTATTGTATGTGCAATTTAAGTTTCGCTTTATTTTCTGCACAACAGTTTGTCTAGAAGGTAAAGATTAGTGTGTTTACACGGATTTGTCGATTTTCTCATCGAGAGAATGTCACTTGCTGTTGAGAATTCATATGAGGTTGTGCGTTCTGATGAAGGTACCAAGTAGGTTATATGTAGGTGAGATTAATAAAGTTATTCAAATTATTCTAGATCAAAGCGTGATGAGAAATTGTTTGAACAGAACTGAAACACATTTAGGCGCGAAGCGAAGCCGGGTAGCATGAATGGATCTTTCCGAAAACCCGATGAAGGAAACTATTGAATTATCATTTGATACTCATCATGTCTTGATGTACAGTAGTGCGGTCTTGATTGAGTATCGTCAACGCACATTGCACAATCTCCCGTAACAAGTACGGTTGTCTATGTAACCTCCATCATATGTGCCTCTGTCGTCTCCCATCTTCCCTTCTACTGTACAATGACATTTAGTCATTGAAACTAGGAGCTGAGGAAATTTCAGGAAATTGCTGTGGTTAGTTCAGTAGATATGCAGGATCATTTCCATGCTGTCATGCCAACCAAATTTTAACGAAGGTGAAAAATAACCAATGCTGATTACCTGTATCTTGTTTTGATTAGAAAATATTCAACAAATATATTTAATGACTGTTTGATGCTTTAGAAAATGAAGTATGTCGATTCGTATACAAGATACGCCCCAAGCAAATACAAGTTTATCTCCCACAACCTCTCGTATAATACTGGCCACTAGTAAGTAGCATCAGCTTTATTATTCCTAATAATCATGATTTCGGTATTTAAGTTAAACACACCTTATGCAGTTGATGCAATTATTTCTCTTAGTTAGACATTATAAGCTGTATGTGTCTTATTTATATGCACTTCACTGTTGATTGTTGTGCATTGAGGTTTCTGTAGCAGTTTGATTAGTTAAATGCGGTAGGATAACTTGCCCGAAACCCAAACCTCCCACTTTTCCCGAACTTGCAAGCGGCTAGGGGACTCATGAGCTAGTAATCCCAAATGGGAAGCGATGGGTGTGTCGTCAGTGTAAGGGTGAGATGGAGGAGATCGTTTGAGTAGGAGGTGATAGACTATTGACAATCGTGGACCCAGCTGAAAGGATAGCATCAAAAAGAATAAAGTTGAGAAGTGTATTTGAAATCCTCTGTTCCACCCGAAAGCTAAGTGAATAATAATGATAAATAATTACTATTCAGTATTTTTTATACGTAACCCCGTATTATGTGGCTGTCAATCGCGTGCTGTTCAAACCTACACGTGAATCTCTTTTCACACTGCTTTCCTGGTTTTCTTGTTGGCGCACATGGACTGTGCTTTTGATGGCGTTCAGCCACAGACACCTCACAATTTCACGTTTGTATAGTATATTTCATTATGTTGGCTTTAATATACTACCGTGTTCTAGATGAATCCTGTGCTTTGGATTTTATGCGTCACTCAACGCTTGGTTTGAGTACTCATTTTGATTATCACTCCAGTTCTCTTACACGGAATCCACACTCAGTCACGTGAGATGACAGACAGACTATCGACTGGAATCCAAGTAGCAAACAATGAGTTAACCAACTGAGATTGACATTGTTGAGACCGTGTGAGTACAGGGTTAAAGGTGATGAGAAATTGTGTAGACGGATTAAAGAGCCTGTGCAAAGCAGAATAAAATAGAGAAAATTCAGTTATTCGGTTGGAAACTCTGGGTGATGAGCAAAACTCTGATTGGTGGAAGATCAGTCACAGTACTTTGATATTTCCGCTACATTGAAGCCGATTAGCGAACCGAAATAATATATGAATATGAAGAAAATGTTTATATTGATGTCTACTGATAAGAAGTAGGCAGTAATTTATTGAATTATGCAATTATTGAATATTTCAAAGTATTTCTGTGTCTGAATACCGTTATTCTCGTTCAAGCCTGTCGTACACAAATAAAGTTCAGGGGGAAAAATCCACTAGAAACGGAAACACTCACACAATGACAAATATTTGTTCCAGGTAACTAAAAGTGAATATATTCGCAATTTTAAATGATTCATCTACCTGAGCAAAACTGTTCTCGATGTATCGTTGAAATGCCAATTCAACGTTATGGACACATAGGAAATTCTACTGAATCAATCAAAATGAATTGCGCTAATCAGATTGGTGATTTTTACGTGACCCCAGTCTAAGTACAAGAAGTTAATACAGAGATGGAAGATGTAGTACCACCTGCAAACATGTTATGCGTGAACAATTTTATCGGCTGAGATTACATGCCAAAACATGTCATTTATCAGTCAATAATCAGTTAAGATTGAAAAGCGCGTTTAATTGCTTCACAGTGGATTATCAAAAAAGTAGAGCTCATCAACGTGGAATATTGAAAATCCTGCCTGGATTCGAAACACTTCTTCGATAAGTCCATGCTCAGATAGCAGTGATATTATGAGGACTGTAGTCAGGCAGTCTACACCTGATTGCATAGCAGCTCACAGAGAACAGTCAAAGGCTTCAATGGTTGGTTCCATATTAAGGTTAAACTACACCTCAGGTCTATTCCAATCCAATGATTCATGATAAACAAGGTATCTTGATATTCCTAACACGTGTTCTGGCCATCTCAATTTATGCAGTTTCACAACTGCATAGATCAATTTCCTCTCCTTTCGTAACTTCACAACCACACTCAGATCCTCATACCACCGAACACGACAGAATGACAGAGCATCACCGCTTACCGTTAAGGTCAGTTAACTGCCTAATTTCCTCTACTTTCAACTGTATGATACCAAAAATACATGCACGCACGCAATGCGATTTACCTACCTGCCACTTTTCAGTGATCCATGGAAATCAGAGGATATTCAGCTTGGAATTTGATAGTATTTCATGGAAAGAAAAATGCATTCAATTGTTCGCAGGTTTTAAAATATAAACAAGTGTCGTTCTAGCTGTAAGATCAACTAGTCTACCGGAATTCCTTCATGAATTTCGATAGAGAAAGAAAGACCAGATTAGCAGTATAAAAGGATATCATTCTATTTCACAGATTCCTATCAGCTGCAAACTACCTGAAATTATAATGGTTATAAATAATAACATTTCATACTTCATTGTTTGAAAGGTAATAGAGAAAACATTATAAGATGAACGCATCCGGAATATAAGGATTAAAATTTATAGTTTAAGTTACCATCAATTTATATACTATCAAACTATGAAAAAAGAAAAACGGGGGTGAGAGAAGACAGAAAACTGAAAAATCTAATAAACAGTGTCAACATGGCAACTCAACAAGGTCAAATTTCATCAATTTGAAAACTTGCTTAGTGAGTTGAACTCACTAGTGTGTATGAGTAATCAGTGTAATGAAAGTGATATGGTTACCAAGGAAGTGAGAGATTGACTACACTCTCTTTCTGTGTGCATAAGTTTGGTCTGAGACGTTTGATTGCAATTGCTTCAGCAAATCGTAGTAGATTCGCTGTCCTTTGTATGTTTAATATTTTGAAGGATTTGGAAATCTCGACAAAATGGCCTGTATCCACAAGGTGTCTGGTAATTGCACTTTGTAAATATCTGCTTCCTTTTAAGCATAAGTTTCTCGGAATATGCTCTGAAAACCGGATAGAAGCCCTTCTTTCTGTCCTTCCAATGTACTTGCTGCCGCAGGTGCACGTAAATTTATAAATGCAGTTGGAGATAATATCAGCAGGGTAGTTATCCAGTTTCGATTGGCTTACAGAGCATGTAGTACTGGACAGTGTCACCAGATTGGCTGCAGGGAAGCATCTTTTTATTGTTCCTTTCATCATCTTTTCAATCTTTTGCGATACTTTTTTCCCTTTGTATTGGAGGCAAATGAACACTTTCTTCTTTTCAAATGTTGAATGCTTCTCTTTCTCATCTCTTTCTTTGCTGTACTTTAGGATAAATCCTTTTGGATACCCGTTTTCCTTAAGGCATTTTTCAACAAAGCTTAATTCTTCTTCTACCTTGTTGGGCGAACATAACTTCCTGGCCTTGTCGTACAGTGTCCTTACTAATCCCTGCTTATAGCTCATAGGGCAGAAGCTGTTGTAGTGAAGGTGTTGTCCGGTCCAAGTTTCTTTTCTGTAGATGGACTTTTCGACTGTTCCATCGTCTCTTCTTTTTACATTTAGGTCCAGGAAATTGAGCTCATCATCGTGTTCGTATTCCATGGTGAATTTAATGTTTGGGTGGATATCATTTAGGCGGTCAAATAATACGGATGCCTGACTCATGTCGTTACAAACAACAAAAGTATCATCGAAGTGTCGATGGTAGTATGTTGTTTCATTGATAGCGTCACTCAGTCGCGTCTGTTCGAGATAGCTCATGTAGATGTCTGCTAGAATGGGTCCTAGAGGTGAACCCATGGCGACCCCATCAATTTGTCGGTAGAATTGGTTACTGAATCTAAATTGGATGTCTTTTGTGAAAATAATTAGTAGTAGTTTCATCTCTGACTCCAAAAATTGCAATAGATCTGTTTGTTTACAAATGATATCTATTGTTTCCATCACTGGTACATTTGTAAATAAGGCAGTCACGTCGTATGACACCATTAGTTTATTCGAAATATCAACGTGATCGACTTCTTTAGAAAATTGGAAGGTGTAATCCAAGCTATGATTTGAAAAATTTCTGTCAAATTGGCTTTAATGAATCAGCTAGCAATCGAGCTAGTTTGTGGCACGGTGAGTTTATCCACTTCATCTACCTGCCACATTCCCTTATTCCATGGAAATCAGAGGATACTCAGCTTGCAACTTGTTAGTATTTTATGCAAAGAAACGTGCATTCAATTGTCCGCAGATGTAAGAATAAAATGAAGTATCGCTCTAGCTGTAACCTCAACTAGTATACAGAATTTCATAAAAATATTGAAATTTCTTTTTTAATGTTCTTCATATTTAATTAATAAATTAATATTAACATTTTATTTTCTTCTATTCTTAGTCTTTACCTGCTAGACCTACATTCCGCGGTAATTTCTGCTTTGAATTTAATAAAATTATTCTCATTTAATTATCTTTAGTTAAGTCACGTTTATTTTGTCTAAATTAAGTAATGGAATCAATGTGATAATGAGGTGAACCTTTTTTACTCTTGTCAGGTTGTTTTTTCTTTGTTTATTTGTTTGCTTATTATGTTGAAATATTTGCGTTTGTTTTTCTCTTCTAAATCAATTTCTTACTCATTTGACTGTGCAGGTTTTACTCATTCAGCTTTCAGTGCATTCTAGTCAGTCTAATTAGTCTTCTAGTAAAGTAGAATGTAAGAGTACTTTTACCGATTCACAAATTTTATAAAAAATAAACGTCCTTCAACTAAAGATAATTAAATGAGAATAATTTTATTATATTTAACACAAAATATACCGCAGATTATATGCGAAGCAGATAAAGACTTAGAATAGACGAAAACGAAATAGTAATATTAGTTTATTAATTAAATATGAAGAACATTAGAAAAGAAATTTGAATACTTTATGATATTCTGTATACTAGTTGAAGTTACAGCTAGAACGATACTTCATTTTATTTTTACATCTGCGGACAATTGAATGCACTTTTCTTTGAATAAAATACTATCAAGTTTCAACCTGAGTATGCACTGATTTCAACGGAGTAATGGTAGGTGGTAGATGGGTAAATCGGATTGTGTAGGTGTATGCATTTTTAGTTTCTCACAGTTAAAATTGGAGGAAATAAGGCAGTTAACTGCATTAACGGTAAGTGGTGATGCTCTGTCATTCTGTCGTGTTCGGTGGTATGAGGATGTTGGTGTGTGTGAGGAGTTACATAAGGACGATAAATTGATTGGTGCGGTTGTGAAAATGCATCGATCCTGATTATATCACTGCTAGTTGAGCTGGAACCTCTCACAGAAGGCTCCTGAATCCATCAGGATTTTCAATATTCCACTTCAATGAACTATGCTTGCTTAACAGACCAATTCTTTGTTGTGTTAACGCCTGTGAAGCAATCGACATCGCAATTCACGCGTGTATGATCGATGTCTGCGAAATGGCATGTTTTGGCATGCAACCATATCTCATAAAACTGTTCAGATATGCCCCGTTTTCAACCGATATCAGCTTCTTTATCAGTTCGCTGGAACCTTTGACAATTTTTGTATCGTTATAAGCTTTATGTGGTTCAACACCTGATTTCAAGATTGAGCAGCAGTAAAACTAATTAAATCAAATTAGTAGAATTTCACGTCCAGTTATTATATGAAAGCTCGGTTTTTTAATAAGTTTAAACGAACAAACAGCGAATAGCCAGATTGCAAATTGCTCATCGGATTCTTGACTAACAGATGTTTAACGAAATGGAAGGAAGTAAACCTTTTTGCTAAAGCAATATTGAAAATGTGGACAGTTTCACTTAATCAAATTCGTCTCATTTTAAGTAATATTTCTCATCAATAATCTGATTCACAGCGCAATACTCAAGGAATCTTATGAGTGAGCAACAACCAGGGGGGGGTCGCACAACAGTTACGTTTATTTGGAAACTTTCGCTTCTCTTAACAGTAAACGAGTTATTTTTTGTGAACTGCGTGAGTACCTCCAGGTAATAATTTGCTTTCTTCCTATGATAACAATTTTAATTTTTGGAGCATGTATCACCGTACCGTCATGAATAAATAACTGCTTTCCAGCTTTTGATATTCATTGAAGCTGTTTCTTACTGGTATTGTACGGTAGTACTTGTGACCTTGAGTTATCTTCTGTACTTCAAATCGCATTGATACTGATAGGAGGGATATGAAGTATTTCAGAGTATCAGGTTAATAAGTTGGCTTCATTGCCTCGTGATAATTTTTGTGTTTGTTGTTCTGTTCACTCGAAAACAGATTAAATGAAAACTGGCAAGACACTCCAGTAAAGCATGATTTAATGAATACATCGAATTTCAGTCGAACGCTTCCTTTAAATACTTTGCACATAAGGATATATATATCTTTTCTATAAGAATTACATCAAGAAATGTTAGACGAAGAATTAAATAAAAAAGATTGAACTAATCATGCTGAGCTATAGGTGGAATAATTAATACGAATCATGTACGAAATGATAACTGGGGTTAAAATTAAGCAAATTTTATATGATGTTTCAATTGCATCATTTGAATGGACGATTATCGATCAGAGAATGAACGTGAATACGTATCGAGTATTGTGAAGTGAATAATAGCGTGAATAATGGTTATAATGACAATGTTGTAATTAGTTAAGCTAATGCTACTAATAAAAGATAATTGTTAATGAAGTAGAAATAGTATTAAAAACAAGAGAAAAAATAAAGTGTAAATGATGTCAATGACAATAATAACAATTGATAAGTAAAGCATGAAAGGATCAAAATGACAGCCATTTCTTTTTGTACACAGAGATCCGGTTTACAATTCTAATTTCACAAGCCAGCATCTTCCTGTTAATTTACCTGCTGACAATTGTAAATTACTTTATGAAGTAGGTGTCATGTCCGCAGTCTACAAGATTCTTCCTAATAAACAGTTTGGTACTTTGTCTTCAGCCAAATATAACTAGGTTGGTTAACACTCCATCATTCAAGTAGGTGATCGCCTTTTCGTACGTCCAATGCATTTGCTAAAACAAACACGCTAAAAGTGATAAACGCAACTTGTAGTATCGAGGATTGGCGATCATGCGCTCTTTGATTGCAGCAGCACCCATTTGGTGATGGTGATGAACGCGAGTTATGTGGCATTGTAGGTTCTCCTGAGGGCTTCTTCAAGCCTTCGTTGGACCCTATCTTGCGCATCATCTGATTTCTAGGGCACATTGATGTATACAGCTACTTTTGATTATATCTGGATAATTTTACCAGGGCTTATTTCTTCAGAATATTCGTTGATGAACTAATTGTGTTCAGAGATAAAATATCCACTAAGGACTTCATTTTATATACCAATGTACTGCCAGGTCGAATTTCTGCTTATATCGGATTGTTATTATATTCCACGTGTTTTGTTTTGCAGTTAAGATCACGATGTCATGAATTTATTGCTACTCATAAGTATTCCGCTTTTGATTTGCTTTCACAGACAATCCAAATAGCATCTGCTAATCTTAGATGGATACTCTCCGTCGTATATGCTGTCGCAGAATACCGCTGTTTAAGCAGTACATGATTTGGTGAAGTTGACGTGTTCGATTGCTTGACGCTGTGCTAGGAGCGACCATTTTAACGAACATATTAAGTTTAGGATACATCCTCTAACATTTTATATGTCTTTGCGTAGAGACCGTCTGAGACCTACGCGAAGAAATCTTCGTCATCTAACGGAATTGCACGCACACTCAAACATTTAAGACTATGGTTTCAATGAATTTAAGTAAGCGCTCAATCGTCTTTGATAGACTGGTTTAGAAGCATTACTGAAAACAAATTTATGACCGGCCTCTAGGATATGCTTGTTGATTTATTTTGCTAGGTTTCTCTTTGGAAGTTCATTTGAATCAGGTGAGTATATTTCTCCTTCCAGCCACCTGAGATTGTGTTCTGTAGGCCACCTATTTTCCACAGACCTATGATTCCTTAATGTTATTAGAAAACATGGCACTTTGTTGTCTGTAATTGCATATGATATAATTTTATTTAAAATATCACACAGTGATGTAGTAATAAAAAGTCATTTAGTTTGTCTAAGGAAGCTTTGTTTATCGATATAACTCCGCACACGTTCAGTCTGATGGCATCCCCGCAGAAGCATTGAAAATGGGCCCAGAGACAACAGCGGACTTGATGACGCCACTACTGGAGAAGGTGTCGAAACAAGGCAAAGTACCTGAGAATTGGAAGAAAGGATACTTATTCAAGCTACCAAAGAAAGGAGACTAAAGTCAATGCAAGAACTGGCGCAGAATTATGCTTCTCTCTATTCCAAGCAAAATACTAAGCCGTATCATCCTGGAGAGAATCAAACATGCCCTGGATGATAAACTTTGACCGAAACAGGCTGGGTTCAGGAGAAACAAGTCATGTATTGATCAGGTCGCCACGTAACGGATCATCATTGAACAAAGCTTGGAATGGTAGTCACTTCTCAATCTCAACTTCATAGACTTTGAAAAGGCCTTCGACAGCGTCGATCGAGAGGTGATTTGGCAACTACATCGCTACAACGGGGTGCCACCGACAATTATACATCTCATCTAACAGCTGTACGACAATGCTGCATGCCAAGTAATCCACAACGGGAAACTTACGGAATCCTTCGAAGTGAGGACAGGAGTAAGACAAGCTGGCTGCCTACTATCGTCAAAGATTTTCCTGATTGCAGTAGATTGAATAATGTGACAAACAGCGGGCAATGAGGAAACAGGCATAAAATGGACTCACACAAAAAACTTGGAGGATCTGGTCTTCGCCGATGATATATGTCTGATTTCCCACAAACTGGAAGATATGCAAGCGAAAAGCAACAAGTTGGCAGACGAAGCATCAAAGATGTGACTTCAGGTGAACATAGAGAAAACAGAGGTGATGAAGATTCCTGGGCAAGAACAACAACAACAGACAGCGATCAGCATAAATTGCAGCAACCGGAAAGAAACAACCTCCTTTATCTAACTGGGAAGCATCGTTTCAACTACAGGCCGACGGAACTGACGAGGATATCAAAGCAAGAATCGGAAAAGCAAGACAAGCTTTCACTACTCTCAAATCTGTGCAGAGGTCAACAGCTCTCAGCATCAAAAGCAAGATCCGGATTTTCAACTCCAATGTGAAGTCAGTGCTACTTTATGGATCAGAGACTGGGCGTGTCATAAAAAGCATCTCAAACAAACTACAGACCTTCATTAACAGTTGTCTTCGCTCAATACTCAAGATCAGATGGCGAGAAAAGATCATCAACAAAGATCTCTGGCAATGAGCGAACCAACCAGGAACCAATTTTGAAACAAATAGGCAGGAAGAAATGGAGATGGATTGGCCATACTTTGAGGAAACCATCAAATGAGTGACATCACTAGACAAGCCATTTCTCGAGTGGAACCCGAAAGGGAAGCGGCGAGTTGATCGTCAGTGCAAGGGTGACTTGGAGGAGGTCATGTGAAGAGGAGATGAAAACGTGTGGGCAGACTTGGAGCCAGGTGAAGATTCTAGCAGAGAACAGAACGCAATGGAGACGCACGGCTGATGCCTTATGTACCTCTAGGAATAAAAGGAAACAATAATACTAACGATACCGGAAATATCGAAAGTCTCAATTGGAAATTGGAGAAACAGAAGGAGGGAAAATGCATATAAGACAAATTGTGAAACCTGAGATTCACATCCATGGTACACATTAGCAGCCTACATGGAAAAGATAATACCCACATTTTAATTGTTTTTATCCAAACAGCTTTAAATGAGCACTAGTCATGACTTAATACTGTGGAGGTAGGAGATTATGCTCTACAGAGAGATTAGAAGAAGAATATATGTTTCTCGAAGATATGTTGGAAAGCGATAGTTACACTCAAAGGTTCATTAACAAGTAAGGAATGTCCCAATTCTCAAATGTCAAGCAAATCACAGTGAGGCAAAAAGCACACCTACATTCAACTTGACTTTGAATGTGAAAATATAACAGTAACTGTCAACAGAAGATTGAGGATGTCACCAGACAAAGACTTTCCCGCAACCAAGCTGCTTCTCATCTATCGAACAAATTGGCTCTTGGAACAATCAAAAATCGACAGATATCTTTCTCATGTTAACAAATTAACGTGTATGTGTAAGAGCAGTAACATTTGAGAAGTAGAAAGAAGCTCAAACCTCCGATCTTCTGAACACGTACCAAAGATCCTGTCTAAAACGAACAAATGCTTTGAAGAGTCCCGCAGCCAGGCATCTCCTTGACCCGGGTCATGTGGTGGGATTCGCAAGACCATTCAAAATAATCATTGGCTAAAAAAGTTCAATTATCCTTTTAAGTTTACCAAAGCAATCTCCACCGAGCGCCTGAAACCCAATTTATGTGTTCAGAAAGAAGCAGTTATCAGTCTTTCCTTGTCCTGGAAACTGAATATTTTCATCTTAGAGTTCGTTTGATTATGTGATGCCGAAAGTTAACATTGTGTATGATCATTATTGTTCGAGACAAGGTGTTCATTAATATATATATGATTATTTTATGCGTATATTGATTTATTGTTACGTCAGCGTTGTTTGAGACTCATCGGAAATACGTCACCAATCGTGTTTGAGTGCAGGACCTTTCGATTGTAAGATAAACTTCGAGACCATTCAGCTATTGAGACCCGACTCAACATGAACATACGAATTCTAAACCCTACGGATTGGTGATTTTAACGGAACTGGTACCAGCCAGTTTTATACACAACGAGAGTTTGTCCTCACTCTCGAGTGAGTGGACTCCACCGGTCAGGAGTTATCACTAGTGAGAATCAGAATAATTTACAAGATTTAGTTTATAAGAAATTGATTTGTTCCATGTTTCAACAAAGATAAATACCTGTCAGGGAAGCACTGATAACCAACATCAACGGTACGTAATAATAAAGGTTTTTGTATTTCCCAATGAGTGAAAAACAAAACGATATTGTTTTTACTGATGTTTCGCTATTCAATGCTAATAGCTTTATCAAAGTATTATTATCAACGGTACGTATTCACCGAAATTGTGCTAAAATCAAGAATAAGTTTAAGTTATAATTCATGCAGCGGTCATTGAGTCGTGTCTTCGTGGCTGAACGATCTGTAAGCTTGCTATGTAACTTGAAGATCCTGGTTCTGAAATTGAATGTGTGAGTAATACCAATGAGTCCCAGTCTGGGGAGAGGAAATAGATGTCCAGTACTCCCTGGGGTTTTTCAATGGTCCTCTAACCGTAATCTATCCATGGTTAAACTTGAAGCAAATCAAGTTACTCCATGCAAACTTATTCTTGAAAAATCTACCTTATTTTAAATCCACTCAATAGGCATCAGTCTATTTTATGAGAAAGGATTGGTTGATTTGCCTTTACATGGAGGGTGGCCATACACAGCAACAAAGACCGTGAATCAGTATACTGTTGTTTTTTCTGTAACCAATGTACTACATATTGATTTTATATGCTAGCTATTATGCTTTGTTAATTGCTAAATATAACTGCATCTTTAGATAGGTGAACACAAAATTGAGATACACATATGTACACCACATACATACTTAGTATGCATGCGTGTATAACTATAAAAAGGCTATTTGTGAGAGATTTTGGCACAATATTATTTTGCAGTATATAACACTGACAACATACACTGACGAGAGATTCTGAATCATGAGAAATATACTACTAACGATATTATGCTGCCTGCTACTCCTATTATCTAATAACAATGCAGCTATTATATGTGAGTTGATTATTAATCCTTTTTTATAAGGTGTCAAAATATTATCCTTTTACTTATGATGGTTTGATTTTTAAGATCACAATTTTATCAAGTGTCAATTTACAATAGTTAGTTATGTATCACTTTAACTATTTAAATGTGAATTTCAATTTAGACATCGTTATGAATAGAACTCAGACAGAGAACCATTGACCAGCTGAAGGGTTGTTCCGTTCTAGTCGAAGTTACCGTGAAGCCGTTGTTTGATAGTAGAAATTTATTAGCAGATTGGTTGAAACTAGAATGCCGGGGTTTGTGGATTCCAAGTAAATGACTGAATAATCAATGCACCAGCTTCATAATCTGAAAGGTTAGATCTCTAGCGAAGTCACAGATGAATACTGTTGAAGAGTCCCAGACTACGGAGAAGTAGATGCTTTTCAATAATGCTCTAAACTAATGTTCTTTCTACACTGAAATTAATACAAAATCACTGGGATAAGAACTGAAATCTGAATATTTCAGTTAAGCCTAGAAATTTAATGTAAATCAATTCCTTGGATTTCTTGAAATGCGTATGTTGATGTGATCGACTTCTTCTCATGAATAATTCAAATACAGCGAAGTAAAGTAAATTCGATCGAATTAACTTAATACGTAGATAAGCATTTTGTATTCAAAAGAACTTCCGAAATCATCTATATTTACAATACAAAAGAGAACATTGAATATAAAACGAATTCACTGAAAATTGTGAGACATTTAAAGATAAATGGGGTTTCCTGTAATTAAATTAATTTTATACAATTCAAGTAAATCAACAAAATATGAGTTTAGTAAGCTTTTCAACTCTCGACAAATGAAAGATTTCTTGGTCAGTAAAATTTATAACGGTGTAGCCAGAATAAAAATGGCCAGTTTTGACCACAATCTTTCCTGTAGTATATGCAGTGTGTTACTGTTTATGCTGATTCACTGTTATATTCAGCTGTAATTTTCTGGAAGCGTTTATTTCCTGATATGTAAAGAAAGGTGCAATGGAGAAGGAATTACTGATTTCACCATATTTCTGAAGCACCCCCATTCAACTGAATACTCTGCATACAATGAGAGATATATGGCTGAAAAATAAATAAACTATAGTTAATAAGTCATCAGAAACGACAGGTGAGAATGGTTCAAAGGTAAATTCGGATAAAAAAGGCGGAAGATGTCTGACAGAATAAAAAAGGAGATCAGTTAAGCAAACATAACCATATAACAGAAGCAAAAATTTAGCAGCAATGAAATTCACAGAATACAAAAATTCCAGAATTTAAAAAATAGTGATATATGGAAGTAGCTCAAGATGAAAAATGAAAAAAATGTACACGAAACGGATAAAATATCAATTCAAACGAAGGAAAAAATAAAAAACAAAAAGAAATCAAACACCAGAAGGAAAAAACAGTAGAAGGATAGAAATAATTAAGGAAAGAGTGCAGCCCATCTGCACAATAACATTTCCTCACAACATTTTTCCATCCATTAACCTATAAGCCAGTTGGGAAGGAAATGTGATGATGAGTTAAATTCGCCTTGTAAGCAATTGTGTGAGAGTTGAAATAAGGCTCACTCGTCATTGCTCTACTCATCTTCATACAATCGTGCTTATCAACGATCGTGTGTTGCATGTGAGTCAGTACCAATACTGAGAAAGACATGCGAAAACATTCGACGAATAATACCGGGGAGAGATAAATGGATCGAAATTCACACGGATTCATTCGAATACGTGAAGCAAAGTACAGAATTTTGGAGTAGAATTGATGGTTGCATGTAGCGAATTGAATAAAAATGAACCAGGAGAAGTAGTTTGATTGCATTTGTAATTAATGAAAAAAATTCCCAGCTTATCTAATATTGTCAAATATGTCTGTTTATATTCCAGATGACATAGATGGCAACTATATAGGACGTGAGTCTCTGTTATTTTGTTGATGCACAGCATCCCTCACAGAAACAGTGAGATGTCATATACACCATGTACAAATTCCAATCACCCATTCAATTACAAAACGAGAGGTACTCTGAATCGCTCAATAAAAATTTCTCACGTTCATGATTTCGTCGATTGATTGATTTCATCTGTATGCAGCAAAGTTGTTTGTGTTTCCTGTGTGTGAGTGAGTGAGGGATTGAGGGGTGCAGTATATCGTCAATTTGCATGAAACTGCCTGGGAAATTCCGCCTTCCGACCACACACGATCCACGAAACACGCATACGCACCACTAAACACTTCAAGTCACCACACTCACTCAATTCACTTTCATCTTATCACATACACAAACGTCACTGTACCCTGTCTCCACAACAAGATTTCCCCACATCCTTTTTCCATCCATTAACCTATAAGCCAGTTGGGAAGGAAATGTGATGATGAGTTAAATTCGCCTTGTAAGCAATTGTGTGAGAATTGAAATAAGGCTCACTCGTCATTGCTCTCCTCATCTTCATACAATCGTGCATATCAATGATCGTGTGTTGTATGTGAGTCAGTACCAATACTGAGAAAGACATGCGAATTCAGTCGACGAATAATACGGTGGACAAATAGATAGACGTATAGAAGGATTGATGGACATATATAGGCAAGAAAAAAGAAATGAATAGATAGACAGAAAGATACACATGAGGATAGACAGATATATAGAATGAGAGATAGATAGATGGATAGACAGACAGATATTAAGTTAGATAGATAGACTGATAGATGGATAAATACATAGATAGATAGATAGATAGACAGAGAGAGATAGACAGTTGGATAGATAAATAGATAGATATATAGAGATAGAAAGATGGATAGACAGCTAGAGAGGTAGACCCATAATAGATAGATAATAGAAGATAGATAGATAGAAGATAGATAGATAGAAATAGATAGATAGATAGATAGATAGATAGATGATAGAAGATAGATAGATAGACAGATAGATAGATAGATAGAGAGAAGATAGATAGATAGATAGATAGATAGATAGATAGATAGATAGATAGATAGATAGATAGATAGATAGATAGATGGATAGATAGATAGATAGATACACAGATGGATAGATAGGTAGATATACAGATAGATAGATAGATAGATAGATAGATAGACAGAGAGAAAGATAGATAGATAGATAGATAGATAGATAGATAGATAGATAGATAGATAGACAGATTGATAGAAAAATAGTTAAATATATAGATAGATAAATAGACAGATAGATAGGTACGTAGATATATAGATAGTGAAATTGCTATAAGGAATTTTGCTCAGATAGATACATAGTTAGTTTGAAATTTCAATAGATCTATAGATTGTTAAATATATATTTAGTGGAATAAGTGTCTAGATAGGTAAATAGTTGCATACATACATCTATTGTAAGTCTTTAGTTGGATATATTTGTAGTTGAATACATAAATATATATATATGGCTTGTCACATAAACTGACAGATAAATGGATCGCAATTCACACCGATTCATTCGAATACGTGAACTACAGTAGAGAATTTTGGAGTGGATTTTTTGTGGTGAAGAGCAGTGGATTTCAATGAACGCTGATATGCACTATGATTTCATTTGTATTTGCTGAAAGAACTTCCCAGCTAATCCAATTTTGTCAAATATGTCTGTTTATATTCTTCAGAAGACAGCGACAATGACGATACCGGAGGTGAGTCTCTGTTGTTTTGTTGATTCACAGCATTCTTCACAGCGTTGGTGCGATTACCATTTCACCATGCCCAGATTTCACTCACTCACTAAATCATTCACTCGATCAATGGAAAGCACTCCGATTCAGTCACTGACAATTTCTGACGTCGATGATATCATCTATTGATTGATTTCATCTGTATGCATCAAAGTTGTTTGTGTTTCCTGTGTGTGAGTGAGTGAGGGATTGAGGGGTGCAGTATATCGTCAATTTGCATGAAACTGCATGGGAAATTCTGCCTTCCGACCACACACGATCCACGAAACACGCATACGCACCACTAAACACTTCAAGTCACCACACTCACTCAATTCACTTTCATCTTATCACATACACAAACGTCACTGTACCCTGTCTCCACAACAAGATTTCCCCACATCCTTTTTCCATCCATTAACCTATAAGCCAGTTGGGAAGGAAATGTGATGATGAGTTAAATTCGCCTTGTAAGCAATTGTGTGAGAGTTGAAATAAGGCTCACTCGTCATTGCTCTACTCATCTTCATACAATCGTGCTTATCAACGATCGTGTGTTGCATGTGAGTCAGTACCAATACTGAGAAAGACATGCGAATTCAGTCGACGAATAATACGGTGGACAAATAGATAGACGTATAGATGGATTGATGGACATATATAGGCAAGAAAACAGAAATGAATAGATAGACAGAAAGATACACATAAGGATAGACAGATATATAGATTGAGAGATAGATAGATGGATAGACAGACAGATATTTAGTTAGATAGATAGACTGATAGATGGAAAAATACACAGATAGATAGATAGATAGACAGAGAGAGATAGACAGTTGGATAGATAAATGGATAGATATATAGAGAGATAGGAAGTTAGATAGACAGCTAGAGAGGTAGACCCATAAATAGATAGATATATAGAGAGATAGATAGATAGACAGATAGATAGATAGATAGATAGATAGATAGATAGATGGATAGATAGAGAGATAGATAGATGTACAGACAGATAGATAGATAGATAGAGTGTGAGAAAGATAGATAAATAGATAGATAGATAGATAGATAGATAGATAGATGGATAGATAGATAGATAGATAGATAGATGGATAGATAGATATATAGATAGATAGGTATATAGATGGATAGATAGAGGGATAGCTGGATAGATAGATAGAAAGATAGATATACAAGGAGATAGATAGATAGATAGACAGAGAGAAAGATAGATAGATAGATGCATAGATCGAGAGATAGATGGATAGATAGAGAGATAGATGGATAGATAGAGAGATAGATATATAGATAGATAGATAGATAGATAGATAGATAGATGGATAGATAGATAGATAGATAGATAGATAGATGGATAGATAGATAGATATACAGAGAGATAGGTAGGAACATTGATTGATAGATAGATAGATAGATAGATGGATAGATAGAGAGATAGATAGATATATAGATAGATAGATACATAGAGCTATAGATAGTTATACAGATAGATAAATAGATATACAGATAGATGGATAGATAGAAAGGTAGATATATAGATAGACAGATAGATAGATAGATAGTGAGATAGATAGACAGACAGATAGATAGATAGATAGATAGATAGACAGAGAGAAAGATAGATAGATGGATAGATAGAGAGATATATAGATAGATAGATAGACAGATAGATAGATATATAGATAGATAGATAGATAGATGGATATATAGAGAGATAGATGGATAGATAGATAGATAGATAGATAGATATATAGATAGATAGATACATAGAGAGATAGATAGTTATACAGATAGATAAATAGATATACAGATAGATGGATAGATAGAAAGGTAGATATATAGATAGACAGATAGATAGATAGATAGTTAGATAGATAGACAGACAGATAGATAGATAGATAGATAGATACACAGAGAGAAAGATAGATAGATGGATAGATAGAGAGATATATAGATAGATAGATAGACAGATAGATAGATATATAGATAGATAGATAGATAGATGGATATATAGAGAGATAGATGGATAGATAGATAGATAGATAGATAGATACATAGATAGATAGATAGATATATAGATAGATAGATAGATAGATAGATAGATAGATAGATAGATAGATAGATAGATATACAGAGAGATAGACAGATATACAGACAAATATATAGGTAGATAGACATAGAGGCAGATAGATAGATAGATATGTGAATAGATAGTGAGATAGATGGATAGATAGATAGATAGATAGGTATAAAGATGGATAGATAGATAGATAGATAGATGGATAGATAGATAGATAGATACACAGATGGATAGATAGGTAGGTATACAGACAGATAGATAGATAGATAGATAGATAGACAGAGAGAAAGATAGATAGACAGATGGATAGATGGAGAGATATATAGATAGATAGATAGACAGATTGATAGAAAAATAGTTAAATAAATAGATAGATAAATAGACAGATAGATAGGTACGTAGATATATAGATAGTGAAATTGCTATAAGGAATTTTGCTCAGATAGATACATAGTTAGTTTGAAATTTCAATAGATCTATAGATTGTTAAATATATATTTAGTGGAATAAATGTGTAGATAGGTAAATAGTTGCATACATACATCTATTGTAAGTCTTTAGTTGGATATATTTGTAGTTGAATACATAAATATATATATATGGCTTGTCACATAAACTGACAGATAAATGGATCGCAATTCACACCGATTCATTCGAATACGTGAACTACAGTAGAGAATTTTGGAGTGGATTTTTTGTGGTGAAGAGCAGTGGATTTCAATGAACGCTGATATGCACTATGATTTCATTTGTATTTGCTGAAAGAACTTCCCAGCTAATCCAATTTTGTCAAATATGTCTGTTTATATTCTTCAGAAGACAGCGACAATGACGATACCGGAGGTGAGTCTCTGTTGTTTTGTTGATTCACAGCATTCTTCACAGCGTTGGTGCGATTACCATTTCACCATGCTCAGATTTCACTCACTCACTAAATCATTCACTCGATCAATGAAAAGCACTCCGATTCAGTCACTGACAATTTCTGACGTCGATGATATCATCTATTGATTGATTTCATCTGTATGCAGCAAAGTTGTTTGTGTTTCCTGTGTGTGAGTGAGTGAGGGATTGACGGGTGCAGTATATCGTCAATGTGCATGAAACTGCATGAGAAATTCTGCCTTCCGACCACACACGATCCACGAAACACGCACACGAACCACTAAACACTGCAAAACACCACACTCACTCAATTCACTTTCATCTTATCACATACACAAACGTCACTGTAGCCTGTCTCCACAACAAGATTTCCCCACATATTTTGTCCATCCATTCAACTATCAGCGAATTGAGAGAAGGAAATGTGATGATGAGTTAACTTCGCCTTGTAAGTAATTGTGTGAGAATTGAAATAAGGCTCACTCGTCATTGCTCTACTCATCTTCATACAATCGTGCATATCAATGATCGTGTGTTGTATGTGAGTCAGTACCGATACTGAGAAAGACATGCGAATTCAGTCGACGAATAATACGGTGGACAAATAGATAGACGTATAGATGGATTGATGGATATATAAAGGCAACAAAGATAGATAGATAAATAGATAGATAGATAGATAGATAGATAGATAGATAGATAGATAGATAGATAGATAGATAGATAGATAGACAGATAGATAAATAGATATACAGATAGATAATAGATATACAGATAGATGGATAGATAGAAAGTTAGATATATAGATAGATAGATAGATAGATAGATAGATAGATAGATAGATAGATAGATAGATAGATAGATAGATAGATAGATAGATAGATACATAGATAGATAGAATAGATAACAGATAGATGGATAGATAGAATAGATATATAGATATATAGATAGATAGATAGATAGATAGATAGATAGATAGATAGATAGATAGATAGAAAGATAGGTAGATAGATAGATAGATAGATAGATAGATAGATACATAGATAGATAGATAGATAGATAGATAGATTGATAGATAGATAGATTGATAGATAGATAGATAGATAGATAGATAGATAGATAGATAGATAGATAGATAGATAGATAGATAGATAAGTAGATGAATATATAGATATATATGTAGATAGATAAATAATAGGATATATAATATGCGCAGATTTTAACAGAGAAATTGCTATATAGATTGATGGTTAGTTATATGCAGAATCAGATGGAATGGATAATTGATAGATAGATTGTTAGATTTGTGTTTAGTTTGTTAAATAGTTAGATAGAAGCATATTTGCATACACACATGGATTGTGCAATGTATAGGTGGATATATTTGTATTTGGATACATGTAAATATATGTAGTTTGTCAAATAAACAGACAGATAAATGGATCGCAATTCACAGGGATTCATTCGACTAGGTGAACTACAGTAGAGAATTTTGGAGTGGATTTTTTGTGGTGAAGAGCAGTGGATTTCAATGAACGCTGATATGCACTATGATTTCATTTGTATTTGCTGAAAGAACTTCCCCGCTAATCCAATTTTGTCAAATATGTCTGTTTATATTCTTCAGAAGACAGCGACAATGACGATAACGAAGGTGAGTCTCTGTTGTTTTGTTGATTCACAGCATTCTTCACAGCATTATTGCTATTACAATTTCACCATGCTCAGATTTCTCTCACTCACTAAATCATTCACTCGATCAATGAGAGGCATTCCGATTCAGTCACTGACAATTTCTGACGTCGATGATATCGTCGATTGATTGATTTCATCTGTATGCAGCAAAGTTGTTTGTGTTTCCTGTGTGTGAGTGAGTGAGTGATTGACGGGTGCAGTATATCGTCAATGTGCATGAAACTGCATGAGAAATTCTGCCTTCCGACCACACACGATCCACGAAACACGCACACGAACCACTAAACACTGCAAAACACCACACTCACTCAATTCACTTTCATCTTATCACATACACAAACGTCACTGTAGCCTGTCTCCACAACAAGATTTCCCCACATATTTTGTCCATCCATTCAACTATCAGCGAATTGAGAGAAGGAAATGTGATGATGAGTTAACTTCGCCTTGTAAGTAATTGTGTGTGAATTGAAATAAGGCTCACTCGTCATTGCTCTACTCATCTTCATACAATCGTGCATATCAACGATCGTGTGTTGCATGTGAGTCAGTACCAATACTGAGAAAGACATGCGATGCATTCGACGAATAATACCGGAGAGAGATAAATGGATCGAAATTCACACGGATTCATTCGAATACGTGAAGCACAGTACAGAATTTTGGAGTAGAATTGATGGTTGCATGTAGCGAATTGAATAAAAATGAACCATGAGAAGTAGTTTGATTGCATTTGTAATTAATGAAAAAAATTCCCAGCTTATCTAATATTGTCAAATATGTCTGTTTATATTCCAGATGACAGCGACGGCAACTATATCGGACGTGAGTCTCTGTTGTTTTGTTGATTCACAGCATCCCTCACAGAATCAGTGATATGTCATATACAACATGCACAAATTCAATCACTCACTCAACTACAAAACGAAAGGT